>JAOVVF010028903.1:2364-12939 GCA_028565595.1 Duopalatinus emarginatus | reverse complement strand
AGTCGTGTCTTGCCCTGGGTGGGGATCGAACCTGCGACCTTCCGGTCACGAGACCGGTTCCCTAACCACTAGGCCACCCCTATAGATAGAGGCCGTCCACCACTTTGGACACCTATGCTCAGCACCCCCAAAGTGTGTGTTCACAAGGGCCACCAACGTACCTGTAATGTTGAGGTTGGGATCATGTTCACTAGAGAAGTAGCTGCCTGTTGAGAGGGTGGTGGAAGAGAGAAAATCTGGTGCCCCAGAGGCTCCATCGTGGGGTAAGACCAACTCCAACTGAACACACACATTATTATTTATACACATTATTCCTTAAACATTAGTACATACACTGAAGTGGCAGAAAAACTGGCAGCCGAGCCTATGCAAAATACACCGCAAATGGTGTTCTAGATTTTCTGGCACTTCAGCGCATACAACAATTACGTAACAGCCATGTGAGCTATCAGGGTCAATCTGCAAGAGCCACAGGAGTAGCAGGATGGTGATTTAGACAGCTGGTGTTAAATAGTGTAGCTGGATAACGCACTCACCTCCTCCACATCCTCCACCTCCTCCTCCACCTGCCGCTGCTCTGTCGAGTCTGAACCTGAGAAATGAAATCAGAATGAGGACTGGAGAACACGAGCCAAAATCTGGTGGTGGTTAGATGCTGATTTCTAGCGATGTTATATTGAACAGATCCAAATGTGATCATTTCTGATGTGGAATTCCTACATCAAATGAATACCCAACGAAATCTTTAGGGTAAAATTCCCATTATTTCTGGACTTCATGTGCTTTTTAGGTATAATGTTATTAATGTTATTAAACCAAGCTGCTGCAGAAGCTTTAAGGGTCATTCCATGTCAAATCAACCAATTTTCAGAAAAGTTCACAGGTGACCATTTCAGATTTTGATGAAAATCTGCCAAAATGAACCTTATTGTGAGGAACGAACCTTATTGAATACTAATAAAATCTTGGGGTGAAATTTGTTTTATTTCAGAAGTTATGTAATCTTTAAATGTAGGTGCCACGCCCCCTTTCCGCACTCGCGATTTACCGCTATGATCTGCTAAGGGATTTTAAAGGGTCATTTCTAAACATGATACAAAGCGGACAATTCGTAACCCCAAACATGGCATCATAATGAAGAGTTTACTAAGGTTTGCAAGGATGATATTTTCACCAATTATAGCTGAGATATGGATCTTTCAGCAGTGTTACATTCATTAGTAATGGTAACCGTCCACATAGTCAATTATCCACTCGTAAGTGGGGGTACGGCAGGGCCCCGTTTTTTTTTTTTTACATTTTTGCTTGCTCATAAATCTGAGATCTTGTCTTCAATTGGGTTAATACTGCATTTGCTTATAGAATCTCACCCAAATACCAATAATCCAGTATAATCTTTGACCCAGACCTCTTGATAATCCTGTGACCGAAGGAACAAAATCCAAAAATGGATTTTGGCAGGCTTATAACTTGCTACTGCTTACAGCGAACTTTATTCTAAAACTGAGCCAACCAATTGTATCATGTTTAGAAATGAAGCTATGTCCCTTCAAAATATGTTTACGGATCATAGTGGCAAAAGCGGGCGTGGCACCTAAATTTAAAGATTACATAACTCCTGAAAAAATGGAAATTTCACCCCAAGATTTGATGGTTATTCATTACTCCCAATAAGATTAATTTTGGCAGATTTGCATCAAAATCTGAAATGGTTACCTGGGAACTTTTCTAAAAATTGGTTGATTTGACACGGAAAGAGCCCTAAAAGCTTCTGCAGCAGCCCGGTTTAATAACAATAATAACATTAATCCTGATAAGCACATGATGTGCATAGACTTAGTCTAAGTAACCGAGTGACCTGGTTGAAGAGTCATCTGTATGATAGTCCTAGCTCACTAGTATATAATTAACCTAACAAGACAGACATTACCAAAAACAGACAGGTAATGTGATCTAATATCAACTTGCATGCAAGTCACCAGATCTCAACATTATTGAACAAATCCTACACCTCGGAAAACCACAGAACTGTGGACCGTTCTGCGAGCTGTGAACGTTTACCTGCACAAGTTCATCTGCCTGTATTTTTACCTGCATGTGAAGCTGCTGAATCCATCTGTAGCATTTCTCTCCATGACAGTTTGCTGAATCGGTGCATACTGTCTTCTGACCTTCTGACCTCCGAGTCCAAGCTCAGCCCCCGACTGCTCCTTGAGCCCGCGGTGGGTGGAGTCGCAGAGAGGGTGCAGGAGTCGGAGTAATCAGAGCACTCTGCTGAGGAGCTCCCCATACACACATCGGCAGCTGGAAGAAATCAGGTACAGTCAGTTTTTTTCTTATGTTTCGGATCATTTAAGTAATAAAGGTTGAATACCGAGTTTGCGGTGCCAGTAAAATAAGAGTATGTCAATAGTATATAACTGTTATGTACACCAAGAACGTGCATGCGTGTGTACCTGTATCCATGGTAATATTAATTGGAGTGTCCACTTCCTCGATGGTGCTGAGTTTGTGCTGCTCAAAGCCATGCAGGAGCATTTGGAGAGTCCGCGGTGGGCAAGAGACGGGCGGATTCAGGCGTGCACCACCCATAGACTCGCACAGGGACCGTTCTGAAGACATGTGATGTGCTACACAAATAATAATTACAGGATCATTAAGGGTCAAGTGTGTTGTTCTAAGAACAAAAATCAATGGTAAATATACTGCATATCACAGCGACTCACCACTGGACTCAGACACAGGAGTACGTTGAGTATGATCATGGGTCTGAATCGGTGTTGTAGAGAATGTGAGGGGTTCAGGACTCTTCTCATAGGCCTTCAGAGGAGGAAGTCCCAATGACTGCTCCTGACACAAAAGCAGAAATGATATAGTATAGTATAGGCTTTAACACAAGATATGCACTAAAGCAGAGCGATAAAATGATAACGATAATTATTGCGATAAAGCGTTAAAGTTAAAGAAGTATAAGACGATAACACGTCGATAAAATTAGTTCCATTCACGTTTTGACAGACACCATGAACAGCCAATGAGAATGAGAACAGCGCCGATCCAAAACCAATCATGTGGCTGAACTAAAATTCCAGCTATTTCAGGTTTGGTTGACACACACTGTACAGAGCAGATGCGTGCAGGCCAGAAGTAATTCACAACTTGGTGAATGTTCGTTTTGTTTGATTTCTTTCGTTTCATTTGAAAGCCGCTTGAATTCATACTGAGGATTTATACAGAATTTTTTTTTTATTTATTTGTGTTTTCCAACAATTAAAAAAAATGTTTAAATCTATACAAGGAAAAGGAGAAGGTATAGAAGTTAAATTTGGAAATTGTACTTTTATTTAATTTACTTTGTTTTCCTGCAAAACCTGAAAGCTTTAAGATTTTATCATTTTAAGAATTACAATTATTTGATTTATTTGGGTCTTGGTTAACCAACTAATAGTGTGTTCCATGAGACATGAAGCTTTGGTCAGAATTCAGACTTTTTGTTTTCTATAACCTGGTTTTTTTTTATTATTTGGATTTGACTGAGGAATTTAGTTGTCCGTTTTGTTTGCGTGTTCTTCTGAAACACTGGAGGTTTCTTATATATATTCAAAGTATTTGGAATACAGTGGAGTAACGTTCCATAGTATATTTCTCTATTAAGTTCTGATGAGAAATAAATAAAATGTAAACCATAAACTGAATGTAAATCTTCACCTCTCACGTAAGAATAAAAAATAAGTCTTTAAGTGTAACAAAAATATTGATTTGATTAATATTGTCATATATATCGATATCGATATCGACTGATATGAAAAAAAATATATTGTAATAAGATTTTTTTTTTCCATATCGCCCAGCTCTACAGTGAAAAGTGCCAGAAAAAACGGGTACCACCTACAGACGCCATTGTTTATATATATATATACAGCGATAGACATTTAGGGAAGCTTCTAGAGTTGTTTCTGCAGGCAAGACATCAGGATTTTCAGTTCTGTTTAGTACCACCAACAAACCACCAAGCATTATATTGGTGTACCAGTTTTTCCTGGCACTTCATTGTATACCATAACTAATATTTTTTTGGTTTTCCTCCCATTCTGGTTACCTTTGAATGCTGTGCGTTGAGTAACGCATGCAGGGCATCTCTTTGCTTCCGTATCTGATCTCTGACCTGCTCGTTTTTCTCTGACCCTCTGTTCTCGACCTCTTCGGGCAGGGCAACACCAGGATCTCCTGCAACCTGCTGACAGATTGGAGCGAGGTCTGTGGGCGGTGCCTGAGAACGCCTGCTTCGAAGATATTCCAGGAAAACCGCAGGTGGGATTAGAGGAACTTCCTGAACCTGTGAAGCTCCACTTGAAGGCGTCTCGTATAATGAGGAGGCTGCTGGTTGTGGAACCAAAGCCGAGCCACCCTGATGGTGAGCCGGGTGAGCGACACTGACGGACGCAGACACGGAGATGGGTCGTGCCATTACGTGGGTATCTGTGGATATGGTTATGACAGGGCAGGGACTAGGTAGAGGAGAGTGAATGGGTTGTATTGCAATATGGTCTGCATATGCAATATTGTGGTGGCTTTGCTTTGCGGTCACCACTGGCCTCTCACCAGAGATGGTGGACCCGGCGTCTGTGTTTAAAATCTGTGCGATGGTGCCTGAACGTGTCTTATGAGGCAAAGAGCAAATTCTCATTAATTCCTCATTAACTGACGGTTGTGGTGTTTGCGCTGCCGTCATGGCAACCGGAGCATAACGCAGCTTCAGCGTCTGCTTGTATTCCTCAAGCCTCCGACAAGCGTCGTCAATAGTCTTCTTATGAAGTCTGAAACACACAAACACACAGGTTTTGACACATCCATGATAACTACGACACGACTACGTTATTATTGGTCCATGACAAATGAAAAGCTGTGACTCGTCGTCAAAATATACGCGCTCACCGGTTCTGCTGAAGGAGCCGTTGCTGATACTGCTGGAGTCTTTGTATGTGCATACTGTCTGACAAAGGGCCGGACACCTTTTCCTTGTCAGAAATAAGCAAAAAACACATAATGTAAACATTTTCCACGCTGAACAATACAATCAAACTATTTTCATGCAACCCCTAGTACAGCTCTGAAAGGTGAATGTACGGCTGTGCGATATGACGATATATTTATCGTGTGATGATAGAAAGACATCTATCGTTTAATATTACGCTCTATCATCTGTTTTGTTGTGTCGCGAAATACACACTTTACTGCGGTTGTTTGATTTTTTGAAATCCAGATATAAAAAAACAAAAATAAGTCTTTTCATTTTCTTTGCCAGAAAAAAAAAACAAAATATGTAAAAGCGAATCATATCTCTTTACTTTCTTCACATATCAGTAAAACAAAAACAATCGTGGTCTAGTGGTTAGGGAACCGGTCTTGTAATTGGAAGGTCGCAGGTTCGATTCCCGTCCAAGGCAAAAACACGGCTAAGGTGTCCTCGAGCAAGGCACCTAACTACTTCCTGGGCGCCGTGGTTTGGGGCAGCCCCCCCGCTCTGGGCAAGTGTGTACACTGCCCCCTAGTGTTCACTGGTGCATGTGTTTCACTGCACGCATGGGTTAAATGCGGAGGTCACATTCCTCTGTGTACAAGCACAGTAGGCCAATAGTTTACTTTCTTTCAAAAGTTTACACTCACAAGGCTGTTGTCAAGTTGTGCTTTCTTAGCTGCAGACCCAGATGTTGAAAAAGCCCACTTTTTCCCGTGGCACACCGTACGGCAGAAAATCTCTTCAATTGTTTGACTTTATACAACTCAACGTACAAAAAAATTTTTTAGATTTTTTTTTTTAATTCACTGAATTTACAGAAAACGTGCTACATCGTGATATGTATTGTTATCGGGATATGAATAGACTTATATCGGGATATTAAATTTTGGTCATATCACACAGCCCTAGGTGAATGCTATGTGTGATGAGTTACAGCTGTTCATGTCCTGCTTTCATTCTTATAGGTTTGGCCTCTCACAACAGGACAATGCACCGCCACAAACGTCAAAAGACGCCAGATTTCGCTTAGAGTAACACTCATGTAAGTTTAGGGTTTTGCCCTTCCCGTTTCACCAGATCTTAACGTTATCGACCACATCTGGGATGCCATGCAACACGCCGTGAAAAACAGAAATCCTACACCTCAGAATACAACAGAATTGACACTTTGTGTAAGGTGACGTTTCCGGTTTCTGGTTACTAAGGGTGGTAAGCACAAGCGTTTCTACACGTCTTCAAGTATTGCTGAAAATCAATAGCCATCGATGTGAAATCTTGAAGACATCATGTGTAGAAATCCATTTTATGGTGGAAAGTGGAAATGCTTGTGTTCATTGCCTACTGAATATCTCCACAAGCTTGTGGAGTCCATGTCTGTTATCCTTAAAACATTAAAAATATCCTTATAACATTCTTAAACCCCAGCCTAAAAACCCACCTCAGGTGAAGGTTCAGAAACCATGTCCCGTGTTGGTGCTGGTGCTTCCTGTTCTTGTAAAGCATCCTGTAGCCTCTGCCTACACTGCTGTGCCTCCTCTAGCTGAAGCTCCAGACTCCGTCGTTTCTCCTCCAGCTCCTGGAGAAGAGCGACCTGCTCCTGTTGCTGCCTCCTCAGCTGTTCTTCCTGGAAAGAGTATTTCGACACAGATGATGGTGCTCGCCGTCTAATCAGGACATTCGGTTTCATCTACAACCATGCCTACCACTCACCATGAAGTTCCTGTCAGTTTCTGTGCTTGGTTCATCTGGCTGAAGCATGGGTCCAGCCACAATGGAGTCTTCACTTACCTTGGAATCTGAGAACAGATGGGAAAGTAAGCTACACTGCAAAAATGAGCAGTACCTTAAAGAACCTCAAAGGTTTCTCCAAGAACGTAGCTCCTCAAATGTTCCTCAATGCTCACAGAGGTGCCTGGAAGAATTTTGGGATTCCTCAAAGAACCCATTAGAATTAGGGTTCCTAGAGGATCTTTATTTGGATATAACTGAAAAAAATTCCTCAAAGCACCTTAAACAGGTTCCTCCACAGTTTCAAACTGAGGAACCTTCAAAAGTTCCTTAAGGATTTTCCCTCTTTCAAAGTGTAGATCACCACTACCAACCCAAAAACAGACATACAGCAAGGAGATAAAACAAGCCGACTAACTATTTTCCGCCTGTGATGAGTCGACTGTGCCTTCCTCCAAACTAGAACCTTCCTGCCATTCCAGATTGCCTTGCTCTCCACGTTCATCGCCGGTGTCCTCCACTTGGACCCTTCCTTCTACTACTACAGGTTCTCTCCTGCCCCACTGATCCCTCTGGGTCCTGATGCGATCCATCAGCCTCCTCAGAGCCATCCGACCTGTACCCTGTGCAGGCACTGAGGACCCAAAAAAACATTCACCAGACACCAAATTATTTTATTGTGCATAAATAAAAAAAAGGAAAAAAAACGGAAATTTTTAAAATTTCCTTACTCATAGACTGGCTCTGAGAAGCAACCGGCTCCGGTCCTGCCGCTTCCTCTGACTTTTCCTCCTCATATGGTGACTCCTTGGGTTCGAGGGTCACATCCAGGTCCAGGTCGCATTCAGGCGTACTGTCACTTTTGGTGGACGGAACAGGAGGAGTAAGAGGCTCTGATGCAAACTGAAGCACCAGGTCATCTCTGATCTCTGGAAAAGATCAAGCCATCAATCAGATGTCAGTTGTCTGCTTGACATTTTGTTTCTGTAAATTGAATCCTACTATTGTCCTGTTGGAAGAGGCCAAACTCAGCAGAACGAATGCAGTGTAACTCGTCAGAAAGTATTGCCTGTTAGTGTTCACCTGTTAGAGACGTTTGTAGATGTACCAGGGGTCCCATGGAATGGAAGCTAAACAAACCTTATACCGTTATAGAGCCACCACCAGCCTGTGTATTTTGCCAAAGCTCGTCTCGTACCAGTTTTTAGTTTTATCGTATAATTTGGGTACCTACATAAATATGTGAAAACTTTACACAAGTAATTTTACATCCAACATCGGGGCAGCCGTGGGCTTGTGGTTAAAGAACCAGGTTCCAGGCTGGTACGACTGAAGTGCCCTTGAGCAAGCCACCTAACCCCAAGTGCTCCACAAGCACCATTGATAGGACTGCCCCCCACTCCATGTAAGTGTGCTTACTGCTCCCTAGTGTGTGTTTCAATTTACAGATGGGTTCAGGGCAGAAGTCAAATTCCTCCACACGTGTAAGCTCAGCGAAGTACCTTTATCCTCAGTGCACAAATCCTGAAAGGCAATTTCCAGGTCTCTCTGCCGCTCGGCTCTCAGATCTCCGTGTCTGAAGAGCGGCTGGAAGATCTGCGCCGGCATGTTATTCACGGCGTGCCTGCGCCGCTGCAGCTCAGCCTGCTGCAGTCTCTCCAACTCGCCCAGCAACCTGGCGTT
The DNA here is from genome assembly GCA_028565595.1 of Duopalatinus emarginatus. NCBI lineage: Eukaryota > Metazoa > Chordata > Actinopteri > Siluriformes > Pimelodidae > Duopalatinus > Duopalatinus emarginatus. The sequence goes on along the minus strand of JAOVVF010028903.1, from coordinate 4,508 downwards.
GCTCTAAACAAGAAAAATAACCGAGATTAACATCAGAAGTCATTTGTCCAATCGATGAGAAGAGGGACATGTCTGGGTTAGATCACCTGCATGCCTTTTTCCTTACGGAGAGCATGGTCTCCTCGGAGTCGTGCCCTCTCGAGCTGTTCCTGCTTGTCGCGGGCTTCTTCTTTCTCCAGTTCCTCCAAGCGTCGAGCCTCTAACGCTGCTGCTTCCTGAGCATCTGGCTGAAACCGTCAATGAAAAAGCGTCAGAGCAATATAACAGACAACTAGTAAACAAACTAGTTTTGTACTACTTGTATTGAATTGGAGCAAGAATTGGACAAACACATGAATATACCTGGTGTGTATCTGTTTCTCTGTCTACTGCCGCCTCTGGGACGTGGAAGTGCGTGATGGAGTAATGTTCCGCAGTGGACATCTTGGGTTGTAATGGGGTCTGAATCGCAATACTCTGAAAGAAAATAAAGACATGTGACAGATTATTGTTCATCATTCCATCATCCAACAATCTGTTCAATGTAGGGATTTTAGTTTGCAAAAATTACAAAAATGGTTGCAAATGTTCTCAGACAGCCAAGCGATTTGGGCCAAATGAACCATAAATTGCATTGTCCTGTTGGAAGAATGAACGCGGGACATGAACGGGTGTAAACTTAAAGAAAGTAAGACACACATATATAGCGTTCGCCTGTCAGAGAAGTTCGTAAACGTACCAAGGGTCACGGAAAATGACAGCTAAACAAACCCTATACCATTATGGAGCCACCACCAGTCTACATATTTTGCACAGGATTGTCTATTCTGTTTTTTTCTGGCACTTTAACATACACCGATTAGCCATATCATCAAAACAGCTCCCAAAAAGATGAATTCGAAAAACCCACTACGCACACTAGGGGGCAGTGTACACACTTTCACAGAGCGATTGACATCATTATGCATGGCGCCTTGGAAAGTAGACAAGGGTTAGGTGCCATGTTCAAGCTCTGGTTCCTTAACCACAAGCCCACGGCTGCTCCATCGAGGCTTGTTTTCCACAAGACCACCGATAGTGTAACGTGGTATCTCTGGCACTGAGATGTTAGCAACAGATCCTTCAAGTGGATCTTCTTTGGTATCAGAACCGGACGTAAACGTAGCCTTCGATTCCAGTTCACTGGTTGCCCTTCCTTGACCTACTAACCACAGCATACTGGGACACGCCCACAGAAGACTCGCCCATTTTTCCTGCTTCTAACACATCAACTTTTATTTACTGGCTTTAAGATGGCTGGACATGACAGTATAGTAAAATAGTCACCTTCAACAATGGGCAACCAGCTGAAGACAGTGAGTGAAGCATTCATTTTCCTTTAACCCAATGGGCCCCCAAAAATCGCACCTTGTCGTCTTCTCGGCTAAAAATAACAGCGTTCTTGCTCTGCGGTGAGGGATCCGTCATTAGTCCATTTTGGAAAACACTCAGTGAAGCGCTCCTTTAAAGATTCTCTGAATCTTCTCAGAATATGACAGGAAGTACAGTGTTTACTGCCTACAGAATATTTCCACAAGCTCGTTGTGTTGACGCTATTGGACGTGTTAGACTGGTGCACCAGTTTTTCCGCCACTTCAGTGTACGAGGCTTTGGGAGAATGAAACAGAAGGAGAATGAAAGCAGTGTTGAAACTGTACCTCTATGGGATCAGGGGCGGGGTGAGGAAGGCTGGCCATTTTGGCCGCCCTCTCCTTCTCCACCATCAGAGCCTTCTTCCGTGTTTCGATGTGCCTGCATTAGAAAAGACGTGACACAGCGTTACGCTGCTATTAACAAGCTGTTATTTAATGCACAGGACAAAAATTACAGTGTGCTTCAGTCTCAGCTGTCATGCAGAGGGGAATAAAATGCTTGATGACTTAAATCTCTGCATCATAGATAGATAGACAGACAGACAGACAAATAGAAAGACAGATGGATAGATAGATAGACAGATGGATAGATAGAAAAACAGATAGATAGACAGACAGACAGATAGATAGAGACACACGAGTCAGACAGATAGACAGACGGACAGACAAAAGCGTAGATAGATAGATATCGATGAATAGACATATTGAGACACAAATAGAGACGATAGATAGATAGATAGATAGATAGATAGA
>JAOVVF010028753.1:0-12948 GCA_028565595.1 Duopalatinus emarginatus | reverse complement strand
CACCCAGATGAGGATGGGTTCCCTTATGAGTCTGGTTCCTCTCAAGGTTTCTTCCTATTGTCATCTCAGGGAGTTTTACCTTCGTTTTCTGCCTAATCAGAGATAAAATTTCTATAAATATAAAGCCTGTTCTGTTATTTCTGTAAAGCTGCTTTGGGACAATGTCCACTGTTAAAAGTGCTATACAAATAAAATTGAATCGAACTGAAGTTTATCTCCTAACACAAAAGATCAAGAGCTTGTTGGAGACATGTTCAGGTTTATAGTTAAGACCTCTGAAGGTGTTCTGCAGTGTATGGAAACAACACATCCTTCTGTGGATCTTCTGTTAGATCAGACCAGACAGTCTGGCCATCAACCCCAATGCATGAAGGAGCCTTGGGCACCCATGACCCGCTTTACTGCTTGTCCTAACTTGGACCACTTTTGGTAGCTACTAACCACTGTATACTGGGCCACAACCCCACAAGACCAGGATCAGCGCCACATTAATAAGACGGTGTGTACAACTCGCTCATCCTGCCATGAAACATGGTGTTGATGATCGTGGAAGGTGTTGATATCAGCATTGTTTTTCCCACCTGACTTGGATGGATCAGACTCACCTTGTTTGGCTATCTGTACAAGCTTTGAATAAATGACTACAATAAAATCTGCCCTGATTTTCAGGTTAGCAGACTCTTCTCTCACTCAGTAACCATGAACAGGCTTAATTTAGAGTCTTACATACGCATCAGCTTTTCAAGTGCACTTCTAAAGAGGCTGGTTCCTAAAACACGAGAATCCGACTGACGGAGAGAAAAGACTTTTAGCACAATGGCGCAGCAAATATAATGAAATGTTTGTTGTAGGTTTGACTTTATGCTTACAGATAACGTTGAAAATAACAAAAAATTAATTTTATTTTGATGCCTGACCAATGTGGTATAATCACAGTAAATTCGTAACTGAGTCAATAAATAAAGCAAAGTAACAGCCACATGATGTGTGAAATGCGGAAATGTGCGTATATACGGTTGGGGTGGTACAGTGGTAACATCATTGGCTCCCATGTGAGAGTCCAGGGTTTGATTCCCCAGTCTACACCAATAAGGGTCCCTAAACAAGACTCCTAACACTACACTGGCCAAACTGTAATACCAATAACCAGTTACTGTCACTCTGGATAACAGCGTCTGCCATTAATGTTAATATGATGACTTTTTGCCACATTCATGCATTTAACACACAACCCTTCTGCAATCATGTCCAATTTCAACATGTTGGATTTCCTCTTTCATTCAGATATGAACAAAAAAATGTAAAGATTTTAAAGATTTAGTACTCAGAAAAATAAACACACACACAAACAGCAGACAGATAAATCTGAGTCGGATCTGCTTCCAGACAAGCTGTTATATGTCTCATGAAGACAGAGAGAGAGAAAGAGAGAGAGAGAGAGAGAGAGAGAGAGAAAGAAAAGAGAGAGAGAAAAATAAAAAAGAGAGAAATAAGAGAGGAAGAGAAAGAAGTAGAAAGAAAAGAGTGAGAGAGTAAGGAGAGAGAGAAATAAAGAGAAAGAAATAAGAGAGACAAAAGAGAAATAAGAGAGTGAGAGAGAAAAGAGAGAGAAAAACCAGAGAGAGACAGAAAGAAGAGAGACAGACAGACAGAGAGAGAGAGAGAGAGAGAGAGAGAGAGAGAGAGAGAGAGAAGTAAAGAGAAAGAAATGAGAGACAAAAGAGAAAGAAGAGAGTGAGAGAGAAAAGAGAGAGAAAAACAAGAGAGAGACAGAAAGAAGAGAGACAGACAGAGAGAGAGAGAGAGAGAGAGAAGTAATAAAGAGAAAGAAGAGAGAGAAAAAGAAAAGTGAGTGACCGAAAGAAGACAGACAGACAGACACACATACACAGAGAGAGAGTGAGAGAAAGAGAGAAATAAGAGACAGAGAAAGAAAAGAGAGAGAAATAAAAGAGAAAGAGAGAGAAAGAGAAAGAAGAGAGCGAGAGAAAGAGAGAAATAAGAGAGGAAGAGAAAGAAAAGAGAGAGAGAAGTAGAAAGAAGAGAGCGAGAGAAAGAGAGAAAAATAAGAAAGAGAGAAATAAGAGAGGAAGAGAAAGAAGTAGAAAGAAGAGAGAGAGAGAGAAAAGAGAGAGACAGAAATAAGAGAGGGAGAGAGAAAAATAGAAAGAAGAGAGTGAGAGAGAAATGAGAGACAGAAAGAGAGACAGACAGAGACAGAGAGAGAGATACAGACAGACAGAAAAAGATGCAGACATCAAAACGCAATTCTTTACAAAATTTAAACAAATCATCCCCAGTTTAACCTCCCCCCCACCCCCCCCCCCCATCGACAAAACGCCCATTATAGAGAAAGTGATGTCTTTTAAAAACCTTGTTTTTTTTTGTTATGTTTTTTTTTTTTTTAAGCATTCATATTCATAAAAACTCCCAATGTTCATGGGAGTATAGGTGAAAAAAATATTATTAAATTAATAATTATTATTAAATTTATTATTATTAAATAATAATAATTATTATTATTCATCATACTCAAAGTCACTGCACAAAAACGAGGTAAAAGTCGATCATGAAGAAGAAAATAAAGAGAGTTGTGGAGAAACTGTAGGTTTAACTGTAGGAGGTCACATGGTTCTCAAGATGTTTCTTGTTTCCATGTCAACAACACCGCAGGACAATGTTCTTTAACGGCCAGAATGTGAGTGTGTTAACATCCTTAAAGCTCAGACATATGTGTGTGTGCGTGTGTGTGGGCTGCGAGTTCCTCAGTAGGCAACACACACACACTCACACACTCACACACACTCACACACACACACAACGTCTACACGGCCTGTTTGAATGTATTATTAATATCTCAGGGTCGTGCAGGTAAGCAGAAGCAGAGCAGCGTGAATCTTACCGATGGCTGTCTCGGGCATGGCGAATAACGTCTTCTCCGTGGCCACACGAAAGCGCCCGTGGACGGAGAGCCCAACACCCTGAGGGGGGGGGGGGGGGGGGAAAGGGGGGGGGGGAGAGAATCAATAAGACAGACTGGAGCAGACTGAGACACAGAGAACAACTGGAGCTACAGCGCAGGACTCAGAGCAGAATATTATAGAAGGCACATATTATCCAAATCAATGGAAATTTCAGTCTAAATATTTAACTATAATAATACAATAAAGTGCCAGAAAAACTGGTACAGACGAGACTATTCTGCTTGCTCTATAACAGAGCCATATAATAGAGTTTTGTTTATCTGATGCTCCACCACACACGTCAAGAGACACCAGATTATGGTCAGAGGAACACTGATCTGAGATTGGGGTTTAGTCGTTCACACCTGAGTCACCAGATGTTTATGGAACAGAACGTTATCGAACACATCTGGGATCTCAGAATACAACATGACTGTGGAGCAGAAACCCGTTCTGCAGGACGTATTCCACCTATTACCTACATATTAGACTGGTGTACCAGTTTTTTTGTCCCTTTAGTGAACACAACAATGATGAGGACGAAGCAGCTGTTAGAATAATAATAATAATAATAATAGTACTAATAATAATAATAATAACAATAATAGTAACAAATAATTAAAATAGCAATAATAACAAAAGCAATAATAATAATAGTAATAATAATAATAAGAGTAATAATAATAATAACAATAATAATAATAATAGCAATAATAATAATAATAATAATAATAATAATAATAATAATAAAAGCATGCTATTTAAAGTACAGCACAATATAACACAAATACAATAATTAATTTTAAATATATAATAAAAAGGCTCTAAATCTAGTTCGGACACAGTCTACTGCGTTTTCACAGTTTTTAAGGTCAGAGGTGGTCAGTGTTATCCCGGGAAGACCTGCGCCGGTGTGTGTGTGTGTGTGTGTGTGCAGGTTTTCACTCCGAACCAACCTGAGACATGTTTTGCTGAGGAATGAATGCGTCTGTGTGTCTGAGCCCTGATGTCAGGACAGTACAGCCTCAGCCATGACCCGAATGACAGGCTGTGGGTGTGGTTATAAGACGTATGGAGTTGTTTGTGTAGGGTTACAGCAGACTCCTGACCGGCCTGTTTATGTGCTACAGAAAGGTCAGGGTGTCTTGTTAGCAGCCTCTTAGCTACAGAGATAAATAAAGCAGACCGGAATAGAAACCTCACGTAGCAGACGCTGTGATTTTTCGGTTCTATGAGTGTTAAGATATGAATCGTCACTGCCGCGTGCCATCTTTATTGCAGAAACTCCACCTGACCGGGCTACAGGCAGCCACCGCTATAACTCCTGATAACTACTGAATAAACATGCGTGCGTTCTGCTTTAACTCGGTGGTCGAAGAAGCAGTCGGTCCCATCAGGTCACCTGATTACAGAGCAGGACTAATGGTCTGCTACACCAGTCCTCTTCCTGTAAACGCAGTAATGAAGTAATTATGGTGTCTCGTGGAAGGAAAAAGCTGCACACTGATGTGCTGTCTCATATCAACTACAGCACTCTCCTATAAAATCCTGCAGAAATAACTCAGAAGATCCTACAGTGATCTAGCAGAAACAATCCAGTAGAGCCTACAGCGATCCCAGAGAAATAATCCAGTAGATCCAGTGGTCCCACATAAATAATCTATTAGATTCTACAGCGATCCCAGAGATATAATCTACTAGGTCCTATAGCAATCCCAGAGAAATAATCTAGTAGATCCTACAGCAATACCAGAGAAATAATTCAGTAGATCCTACAGAGTCTTCAGAGAAATAACCCAGTAGATACTACAGTGATCACAGAGAAATAACCCAGTAGATCCTGCAGCGATTGCAGAGCAACAATCTAGTAGATCCTACAGCAATACCAGAGAAATAATTCAGTAGATCCTACAGAGTCTTCAGAGAAATAACCCAGTAGATACTACAGTGATCACAGAGAAATAACCCAGTAGATCCTACAGTGATCCCAGAGAATTAATCTAGTAGATCCTACAGAGATCCCAGAGAAATAACCCAGTAGATTCTACTGGGTTCCCAGAGAAATAATCTAGTAGATCCTACAGAGAACCCAGAGAAATAATCTAGAGATCCTGTATAATCCAGTCGATTATACAGTGATCTAGTAGAAACAATCTAGTAGATCCTGTAGAAATAATCCAATAGTGTAACTATCACGTAAAAATAATCCTTTAGATCTACTGGAGACCTAGCAGAAAAAAATCTGGTAGAAATCTGCAGAAATAATGCAACAGATATCGTGCCATGATTCAGTGGATCGTGTGGCAGTACCTGTGATCCTGTAGAAATCTTGCAGATCTTGCAGCAATCCCATAGAAATTATTCAGCTCTTTTAGCAGTTGTACAAAAAAATGATTCTGCAGGAATAATCCAGTAGATCTTGTAACAATTATGTACAAATAATTCAGTAGAGCTTGTGACACTCCTGTAGAAATATCGCAGCAGATCCCACAGTGATCCTGAACAAATACTTTAGTAGATGTAATAGAAATCCTATAAAATCATTCAGTAGATCATTTATTGATCCGGTGGAAATAATTCAGTAGATCACACAGTAATCTAGTGGAAATAATTTCGCCAACATCATTCTTTTATTCACTCAAACTTACATACTTTTCATCCATTTCTAGTTACATTTCAAGATACTAACAGACTTTTACTAACAGAACCTGTTGTTTGACAGGCTGCTGTAATTGTAATGTAATGTTTGATGTTTTATTGTATCCCCAGGGAAATTACAGTATCATTCACTTGTTATATCAGCACCCCAGAAACCAGAAGTAGATTGGAGATTTTCTGGGAAGTAGGCTCAAATGGATCCAATCGACTGAAATGTGTAAACACTGCCATAAAACAAGGAGGACAAGTGAGCGACTGCTATGAAATGACAGTGCCTGCTCTCACCTTAGGCGGTGAAATTACTCATGTGGGAAATTTGATGAGTGACAGGTGTTAGTGGATATGGGAAGCACCATTAAAAATAAAACGTGTGCATACAGTGGTGGTGGTGGTGGTGCAAATCTATGCAGTCCCAGTGTTGCAATATTCAAAATACAGCCTGTACATTACAGCTACCATGTCCTGATCCCAGCATTCCCTGTTATCAACTGGCTCAAAATTCGACATACCCACTGAACCACTGAAATGCTCTGATGCCAGCATTCGACGCAGTACCATGCTAACAATCAAATGGAATCAGGATGCAACTGAAACTACAGCATCTTCCTACAAATCCAAAATAAATAAATAATCTTTATTCCAGGTTTTTTTCCTATTGAACACACAATACGGAGCAGTGAACATTTGCCCAGAGTTGTGGGCAACCCTATCCGCACATCTGAAGAGCAGTTTAGGGGATTAGGAGCCTTACTCAAGGCCACTTTAGTTGTGTCTTGTCTGTATGAGAGATCAAACTGGTAAAAAAAAAAACTGGTTCCCCAACCTTCAACCATGACTTACCAAATACCATTAACTGGTTCCTCACATGCTTGAACAGCTTCCTAAACAGCTCTGGCTTGTTGATGCATGGACTCTGAAGGTGTTCTTTGGTATCTGGGATCAAGATGTTCACAACTTGGATCCTCTGTGGGATCGGACCAGACACCCCCAAGCACTTGTGTGAGTCTTGGTCCCCCATGACCCTGTCAATGGTGCATCGGTTGTCCTTCCATGGACCACTTTTGGTAGGTATTATCCACTGTAAACTGGGACACACCCCACAAGACCTGCTGTTTTGGAGATGATCAGACCAAGTCGTCTAGACGAAACAATTCTCGTGACAAATTGGTCACTCAGATCCTTATGCTTCCCCATTTTTCCTGCTTTCAATCATATCAGCTTTGAGAACTGACTGTTCACTTGCTGTTTAATACATGCCACAGTTTGACAGGTGCCACTGAAATGAGGTAATCAAAATGGTCTTGATTTAAAACATATGACTGATCAGTTTATACACAACGTAATTCTTCTAGATTTTTTAAGGATTTCCAAAATGAGTAAACCATGAGTATGGTCATCGTTAACGTACATGAATTCATTATTACTGAACCCGTTAGCGAGGTAAATTTAAAGGTCTTGTGGACTTCTCCAGGCGAAATAAACAATCTAAACTCGGTAACATATTTGTATTCACATAGGCCCCTGCGGTTACACGAAAAAGCACTCGTCCTCCGCCAGCACATTATTCTTGGAACGTCGGAAACTGTTACTGATTCTCAGAGATATTTGGCAGCAGGATATAAAGTAAAAAAAAAAAAAGAAATAAAAAGAAATAAAAACTCTAGGGTCTCCACAGACAACATTTTCATCTCCGACGGAAAATACCACCGAGCACAGTAATAGATTTTTATCAACCAGATTGATGTGGAAAGTCAATTTTATTTTAAGAACATTACATCTGGGAGCTGTCTGCAGATCTGAAAACGCTGTCACGGAGACGGGGCTGGTCTAAAAAGGTCAATAATGGCGGCCTGTGAAGCAGAAAAGTTCAGGTGTTCATGAGAAGTGTAGAGCTTCTCAGGTTCATGCTTTGCAGCTACGACATTTTAACAAGAAACGTAACAAAGCACCACTTCGTTTTATTCTTTACCGCGTGGCTTAGACGATCAGACCGCCACCTTTCAGTGCCAAAGCTGTTTTCATTTCATACACTTTACTGCATTTTACCACCTAGCCCACTTAACCTTCCACCCTGGACTGGTGTACCGTCAGCTCTTTATATTACAAATAAAAAGCAACACTACTATTTATAAATATGCACAAAGCCATTAACGCATGAACTCCTACATGATAAATAAATAAATAAATAAATGATGCTTTAACACGTTAAGTGTCTTGTGTGTCTGAATCAAACCAAGCTGGTGTTCTGCTGTCCGGTTCTTTTAGGCAGCTTATATTCAGCGTATACATGACCTTCTCCTCAAACGCCTACAGGGCATATTGGACTCTTAAAAGACCACACAGGTTAAAATTTAATTTTTTTCATAGACCTGACTACGTCTCACCTGGAGGTTATAGGTCCCAAACATACTCTACATTCTGTGGGGTACCTCAGGACTCAGTCCTTGGCCCTATCTTTTTCAGTACGTAAATGCTGCCTGTGGGAGGAAGTTTCACTGTTATACTGATGATACACAGCTGTAAAGATAAAGATACCCACTACTCATTCTACAGCTGTTTCTAAGCTTAACATCTGTTTGGAGGCCCAAGTGGACCTAAATGTCTTGCGGATTAATATGGACAAGGTTCTTCTGGTAGGAACTCCACATCAAGTTCAAAACAAAAATTCACTGGTCATATCAACATTTCTGGTCAGAATATTTCTTAATTCACTGCACAGTTTCCAATCTGGGTGTCAGAATCGACTTTCCCGAATCTGAAAAACATCTCCAAGGTCCGGCTAGTCCATGCCTTTGTCTTATCTAGACTGTTAGACTCAACGGCGGAGTATCTGCCAAGCATATCCAGAAGCTTCAGTACACTCAGAACAGTGCGGTTAGGATACTCAGGAAGGTGTGGAAGTACGAGCACATCACACCAGGTATACATTCTCTGCACTGGTTTATCAGTTTGTACAAAACTAATTGTTAAGTTCCTCATCTTATCTTTTCAACGTGTCCATGGAAATGCACCAGAATACCTCAAGGAACTTCTCAAACGTTGTGGTGCCCCTCGCAATCTCAGGTCCAACCACAACAGCTTCCTCCGACTTCCCAGAACTAAATACTGAATTTCTTTCAGCTGCCCCTCGACTTCGGGATACGTTCCTGACCATCTGAGGCTTCCACAGGCATCGACTGGCCTTAAAACTGGCCTAAAGATTTTATTTTGGAGAACCTTTCTCAGAAATTTTAAGAAAGAGTGACAGACAGGGTGTCAGATGGGCCTTTTATTTACGTGCTTTACTTATTTCTTTGCTGTGTTATGCTTCTGTTGCAGTTTGGATTTTATTCTGTACAGAAATAACATGTGCACGATAAATAAAATGTCGACGTATTAATTTAATTAAATCACTTTGTGAGGCCAAATTCCAAACGACTTCGTATTTTCTATATATGCTCGTAACATAACATGTAACATTCACTCAAGTGCCTGAAAAGCTCCTCTGGGGTTTGAAACTCCTTTCTGAAGAATTACACCTGTCCATGTCCTTCTGATTCATTCTGATTCTGGTTTGGACAACACACACGTCTAGAGACACCAGTTTATGGTTTGAGGAACAGTCCGGTTGGTTTGGTTCTAAGTTTTAGAATTGTAGACCGTTCTGCAGGAATTGTTCAGGTGTTCATTGCCTATACAGAACATTTCCACAAGCGTTTGGAGCCTGTGCCCTGTAGCAGACCTACCCAGCATTAGACTGGTGTACCAGTTCTTCAGGTCCTTCAGTTTATAATGCTGTTGTACATCTATAGCTTTTTAATAGCGTGATCGAACAACAGCCAAAACTTCAGCTAAAGTTAACACGAACTCTTCGGCTTGGAAATGCAATAAAATAAATCTCATGCTCGGTTCTCATGTCACGACCAGTTTTTTCCTCGATTAACCCCGTCCCTAATGTGACAGATGTGTTTTTGCCGTTTGTGTGGTATAAAAATTTAACGACGTTTGCTTCACGAAAACAACGTCTCACGTGCAACGTCTGTTCCTGCAACTGCAAGCGCTAAACCGAACCCTGAACTCAAGTTGACATCTGTTCTTCCATTTCTGTGATCGTTCTAGCCATCCAAGCATCCTGACGGTCAGATGGATGCGATCAAATCCCAAGGTCGTCCTCTGGAAGCACACTCGGAGAACATCATCCATCTCTAATCAGACAAGACGTTGCATCAAGCTCTCGGTCTACTGTCAAAAAAAAGTTTCACGTTGAAAGGTGTTTCCAATCTCGGCCCATAACTCTGTGTCCGTTGCCTCCACACGCAGCACAGCTCGGCTTTTTCCTCAACCCGTCCCTCCAGAAAAGCATGTTAGCAATGCAGGAAATATGCAGGCGCGCTCACGCACAGGACGACTGAAGCGATGGAGCGGTCATGACCTCCTTTCGCGCACGAATAAGACGGATCAAAGTCAGGCTCAGATTCCCCTCGAGCCTCCATGCTGGTGTTGTGATCGTCCGCTGCCAGGGCCGACGCCCTGACGGACTGATTTAGTGCTTCTTCCATTCCTGATGTTCTTCCGTGAGTAAATGTTAGAATAAGTCACTAAGGAAATTCATGCAAGACTTGTTGTCCATCATTGTAATGTTACTTATTATTCCTTTTTATGGCTAGACTTTATCCTCTGTCTGCTCTAAGTGAGATCAATTGGCTGCTCAAATACCAGGTAATAACGCCAAATAATGATGACTATCTCATTATGGTGACACCTCTAAAGGAGTAGGATAAATGAGACACCTGACAATGAGACAAACTGATGCATTGAAGCAGGAAAAATGGGCAAGTGAAATTGTGACGTCTAGACGACTGGGTCAGATCATCTCCAAAACAGCAGGTCTCAGGAGTGTACACAGTGGGTAACACCTACCAAAAGTGGTCCAAGGAAGGACAACTGGTGTCTCAGTGACCGGGTGATGACACCCATGATGCAGTCTGGTCCGATTCTGGTGAAGCTCAACAGAAGGATCTGTTGCTCACACCTTGCTGCCATATAACGCAGAACACGTTCAGATGTCTAAACAGAGCTGTTTAGGGAGCTGGTATTCGTGATGTAGCTGACTGGTGTGAATGTTAAATCTTTAAATTAGTAAATTACTCATTACTAATGTCCAACCACAGACCAAAGACATGTGCCTTTCCATCATACTACACACTTAGGGCAGCTGTGGGCTTGTGGTTAAAGTAAACCAGGTTTGTGACCAGAAGGTCACTAGTTCGATCCCTGCAATGACAGAACATGACTGAAGTGCCCTTGAGTAAGACTCCTAACCCCTACGTCAGGGTCATCTGTCATTCTGAGGGCTCCCGTGGACTAGTGGTTAGGGAACCGGTCCTGTGGTCCCGGGTTGTGGTCCCGCACAGGGCAAGACACGACTGAGGTGCCCTTGAGCAAGGAGCCTAACTACCCCAACTGCTCCCTGGACGCCGTGGTTTGTGGCTGCCCCCCACTCTGGGCAAGTGTGTTCACTGCCCCCTAGTGCAGGGAGCAGTGTGTGTGTGCGTTTTACTGCACGGATGGGTTTAATGCGGAGGTCACATTCCTTTGTGTGCAAACACAGTAGGCAAATAGTTCACTTTCACTTCACTTTCACTTCCCGAACTGCTTCCTGGGTGCAAATGTCCAGAGGTCAGATTCCTCTGTGTGCAAGCACAGTGGTAAATGAGTGGTTCAATTCACTTTTTTGGTATAGGATCCATGCTCTTTATTCATGGCTCACAACGTTTGTAAATGTTCCTACCAAGTCTATGTCCTGTATTCATTCTAATAGGTTTGTCCTAGCGTTGATAGCTAGCGGGAGGAACAGTCTGTTGCACAGCCTGGATGTTTTTGTTTTTTTAAATCTAGACGGTAGGAGGGTGAAGAGTGTGTGTGAAGGGTGTGTGTGTGGTCATCTACAATGCTGGTTGCTTTGTGGATGCAACGTGTGCTGTAAATGTCTGTGATGGATGGGAGAGAGACTCCAGCCTGAGACACCATCCAGAGACAAGCATCTGGCACCAAAGTGGTGGAACAAACTCTCCTTGGGTGTCCCAAAGCTGTCCTCAAAGACAGACAAAGAGCACTTAACAGAGCACGAACACTGCGGTCCCTGTATCTACTGTCTCGTTCTTCTCCACAGGTTCTTCATCATGGACTTGTATTAGGGACTTGTATTAGGCACTGTATGGTTCATTTCTGCAGTATTATAGCTTCAGGAACCTTGAATTCTGGTCTACCAGCGGTAGCTCTGGACACTGGGGTTAATGACTCAGCACTTTTGTAAGTCTCTCCGGACAAGAGCGTCTTCTAGATGCCATGATTGTGAATGTGAACCATTTTTGAACTTCTTGCTGTTGGTAATAAACCCGTCTGTGTGATACGGCTAGTATTCCTTTTAACAACAACAACAACAACAGAGTCCAATGATGTGTAATTTGTCTGTGAACTCAGAGACCCGGTCGTGTCCGTGTCCCGTATCTGCCGGCGTTATTAGGTGTTGTCCCTGCTGTACACCGGAGCCGAGTCACGCTCCCGTGAGCAGCAGCAGGATGAGACTCTGAGCTTCACCTACTTTTCTCAGCCGGTCCTCAGAGCCTGTAACCAGATAAATGCTTCGTAATAAGCCAACGCCAGGCAGCTGTGATCTGAGGTTTATGGGTTGTTACGAGGCTTGCATTCATTGGCACACTGGGGTGCGTATCCTCCAGTGACCCGAGCGAGACGATGGGCTGATGGCGTGACGGTGTTTCAATTCAAATTCCCGACAAATCTCAGCCAGGATGAAGGCTGAAAAAAAACCAACAAAAAAAAAAAACCAGGCAGCAACATGTTCTGCTGCCGTCATCCTGCATCCTGACCAATCACAGCCCACTACACGTCTAATTCATAACATGCCGAGGTGCTTTGGGTGATCAAAGCTCGTTGGTGCCACCTACTGGAGCATCTCTATAGTACAAGACTAAAATTAGGGAGCGAAAATAAATGTTTGTTTATTTTATAAAATAATTATAATAAAATTATAAAAAAAAATAATCGGCTAATTAATTCTATTAAATATATTATAATATTATAAATATATATATATATATATATATATATATTAGAAATTATTCAAATTATTTTTTATTTACTTTTTTACATTTACTTATATATACACTGCTCAAAAAAATAAAGCGAACACTTAAACAACACAATATAACTCCAAGTAAATCAAACTTCTGTGAATTCAAACTGTCCACTTAGAAAGCAACACTGATTGACAATCAATTTCACATGCTGTTGTGCAAATGCAATAGACAACAGGTGGAAATTATTG
>JAOVVF010028696.1:0-12951 GCA_028565595.1 Duopalatinus emarginatus | reverse complement strand
TCTTCCTTTTGTCATCTCAGGGAGTTTTTCCTTGCCACTGTCGCCACCGGCTTGCTCATTAGAGATAAAATTTCTAATAAATTTTGGGTATATTAAACCCTTTTTATTATTTTCTGTAAAGCTGCTTCGGGACACCTGCATGTCCATTGTTAAAAGCGCTATGTAAATAAAATTGAATTGAATTGAATTGAATTGAATTGACTTAAACGTCTACTTTATGAAATGCTTATAATCTGATAATGGCACTGATTAGACAAGATGTTTAGATGTTTATATCATGCTGAACTATCCCGATCTCAGCAGTGGAACATCAAGTTGAAGAAAGAATGTTTTTTGTTTGTTTGTTTGGGTTTTTTTTTTTTTTTTGGTGTGTGTTTGTGTGTGTGTAGCTTCGTATACACAATACTCCAATGTCTCTGTGTTCTCACTGAAAGAGAAGGTAACATCAGTTACAGTGGTAACATCATTGGGTTCGATTCCTGATCTGGGCAGCCAGTTTGTGCTCCACCAATAAGGGTCCTTGGGCAGGACTCCTAACACTATGTTGAGCTACCTGTAATACCAGTAACCTTGTAAGTCGCTCTGGATAAGTAACATAAATGTAAATGAATAGTCAACAATCCTGTGATTTCAAAGCTGCTTTTGAAGCATGAATAAACAAAATACCATCATTATCTAAAATAGGTGAAAAAGGTAGTGTCAAAGCTGTTTTTTTCCCCTTAAGTCAAGTTGAAAGTCAAGGTATAAATCATGCTCAAAACCAAAGTGCTAAGAGCAGCCATGGGCTAGTGGTTAATGAACCAGACTTGTAACTGGAAGGTCGCTGACAAGACATGACTGAAGTGCCCTTAAATAAGGCACCTAGCACCCAACTACGGGTGCCATGGATAGGGTTGCTCATCGCTCCGGGAATGTGTTCTCAATGCCGCCTAGTTTCACTGGACTTGAATTTCACATATTAGGATTCCTCAGCTAGGATTCATCATCTGTTTTGCTTGGATAATGCATGTAAGTAAAGGGTTAACCAGAGTGAAAGATTACTAGACCACACACACATACCTATGTCTGGAGAGGCTCAGCCATAGAAACATACAATGAGAAACATGACAAGCTTTTCATATATACAGTAATAAAAGAGTGTGTGTTAAAGTGTGCTAACATAATTCTGACACTTGAATCTTTGTTGCAGATTAAACGCTCTTGATTCGCTGATTAACTGTGTTTGCTTTCTGTGGAGAAAATAGCAGCAGAGCAAAACCACATCAAGTCTCACATTATTCATTTAATGGCTGACATTTAAACCAGCTCTTTGGAATAATTGGTTCGGGCTGTTCTTACAAGCCAGATAAACAAAAAGGCTTTTCTCTGCTTACTCTGCTCATCTTCTCTGCTTACTTTGTTCCCAGTTAGAGGTTCTGTCAGAATAAACCACAGCTAGCACCAGCAGTCACAAGTGCAAAAGAATGATTCGGATTCAGTGTGTATTGTTGGCTTGGCAGTTGCTCACGTTGACTCATCCGTTGAAAATCTAGTGTTTCTAATCAAGAGGGAAATAAGAGCAAATGACATACACAATTTATCTCCCAACGCCAAATCTAGACAAACCTCCAAGACGTGTTGTTGTTTCCTACTGAAGTAGGACAAATGAGGATAAATATGATAATAAGTCAGGGAAGGTTATAGCTAGAAGTTTAGTATTGTGCAAACTGTGTCTTGATCACACGTTCATCTGAAATGAGATGTTTGGCTTAGAAAAATTAATAAAATAAACATTTATTTATGTAATATATTATGTATATACAGTATATCACAAAAGTAAGTACACCCCTCACATTTCTGCAGATATTTAAGTATATCTTTTCATGGGACAAGACTGACAAAATGACACTTTGACACAATGAAAAATTGTGAAGCTCTGGTAAACACCATGCCCCGGAGAGTTAAAGGAACATAATGGTGGTCACACAAAATATTGACACTTCTGGAATTTTCACTAAGGGGTGTACTCAGTATTTAGACATTAATGGCTGTATATTGAGTTTTTTTGAGGTAAGAATAAATTTCCACTGTTATATAAGCTGCACACAGACTACTTTTCATTGTGTCAAAGTGTCATTTTGTCAGTGTTGTCCCATGAAAAGATATACTTAAATATCTGCAGAAATGTACAAAAACTTACTTTTGTGATACACTGTATGTAATTTTTCTTCAGTAATTCTTATTTGCTTATTTGCATACTCCTTCACATGGTCATCCACATACATGTGCACATTGTCATTTACATCTGCATGTATGGCTTGGGGAGCTGGGAGGAAATAAGAGAACCTAGAAGAAAACTAGAAAACAGGCAAACATGCAAAACTCTCAACAGAGACTGTAACCTTAGTTTGTGCCACAAAATAAAAATAAAAAACGTTTTTAAACACTTGGTGACACCTCTGATTTGAGAAAAAAATCTGAATCTCATAAATTCGATTCTCAGATTTTTTTTTTCTTAATTTAATTATTTCAACTGTTACAATAAAATAAAAACTGTGCATCTTACACAGCTTATAGTGATCAACCAGTATAATGTATTTTATAGACTTCAGATTAATGGAACTTATTATTATTATTATTGTTATTATTATTATTATTATTATTATTATATTCACTGTTAAAGCAATTGATAAAGCAGAAATAAACAATACCAATAAACTCATGTATATACAGAACAGCCAACAACATCACTGCTCTTGGGATACCAGTAACGTTGTCTGAAAATAATCAGAATGTCAGAGTAGCTTATAAGGTTATTAGTTAATATTAAATTATGTAGTTGACGTAAATTAAGTGAGGTGCTCTGTTAACAAAACTCCACATGCTGATCTATGTGCATTGTTGTGCACTGTGTACCACTGTCACCTCACAGGAAGCTCCAGTACACCCCACCACACCCCACCCCACCCCACCACACCCCACCCCACCCCACAGTCCAAAGACATGCAGTCAGGTGAATTCGAGATGATAAATTCCCCCATGTGTGTATATAAGTGTGAGAATGTGTCTGATTGACTTGTAACCAGGGTATTTCTTTGCCCTCCCCCTCAATCAAGTAGCAGCTTAGATTCTTTGGGAAACAAAAAAGGTTCGAATTCCAGGACAAGTCTCATAACTGAAACAATAGAAACGATACAACTGAAAGTCTTCTATCATCTAGATATTTATTTATGGTCAATTAAGAGGGTGACTCAGACTATGGGAAAAGGTGGTGAACTCTACAGAATGTGACCTTTGTTAGCATGGAGAGGAAACCCCCTGAGTCCCACTTTGACTAGTCAGATAACTGACACACTGCACACAAGATGCACATAAGCCCTGATTTATTAACTGGTCTATTAATTGATCTGTAAAAAAAAAGACCCCAGTAATGTACAGTGTAAACTAAATCTTGCCGATCACAATCACATATAATGAAGTGTGCTTGAAAAACTGTTCAAAATACAAAACCAACTTAAAATGTTGGTGGTATTTATAAGGTGTGATAATAATATTCTTCCTGTTGTAATATTACATCATTTTATGATATGATTTTATGATATTTTATGATATGATTGTATGATTTTCTTTATAATTTTATCATTTTTGAGCAAATTAAATTATTAAAACCTAGTATAATTGTATCACTTTAAAAGGTGATGATGCTATTGTAAAAGATAAAAAGACTTAACATGTAACCACAAGGACAAGGGTCATAAATTACCTTGACAAATAAAAGAAAGGGCACATCTAGACAAAAGCACACACACACACACAAAGAAAGAGTACTCACTTATATTTTTCAGAGAAGTTACTCAACTTGATTTTATTCAATGTAACCATTATGTGTGGTGAGCCACTGCTGTTGTAAAACACTGAGCATATCATAAAACCACTTAAAATCTTGTCTATATTTAAAGCCCTGTAAGTAACACACACACACACACACACACACACACACACACACATCCTGTGTATGAGCCTGCACAGACAGGCGTTTGCTGTGTGTGATGGTATCTCTCCCTCAGGGGCAAAGGGGGAGGTTTGTGTGTCTCAGGTGGCATGGAATGATATTTAGTAATGAATGGATAAGGACGCTTTTTTGTCCAAAAGCTTCTGCTTTGATGTGTGGTGTTGACAGTGTAAGAATTATTTTTTTTTTTTTTAAGTAGTAGTAGAGGTTTAGTAGTAGTAGTAGAGGCAGGACAAAAAATTTTATTCTTTTTTTTTATATATATTTTGTATCAAATATATATATATATATTCTAATGAACTGCTATTATTCTGCAATGCAAAACTTTACCTTTTATTCTTTAAATTTTATTTTTAACGTTAATTTTCTCTATGCTGTTGCTCTTTTTTTCTTTTGCCAATTCCACAAAGGAAATGCTATTTGCCTTGATCTCCATATTTAGGTGACTGTCTGGTGTCACTTCGATAGCAGAGAGAGAGTGTATGCCGTCCTTCCCACCCGGAGACCGCAGACAATTTTGCTGCAGGTCAGGGAAGGCTGTGGCATCACTGAGATTCAACCTTGTGACCTCCCGGTGATAAGAGCCAGGCTATGTTCCACTCGGTAACACTACAGTCACATTTTCTATATTCTATATAATCTGTTCAGTATTTGTTCAGTTCTGTTGTCCTGTCTAACTGGTGTGTGTTGTCCTGTGTCTTGCATATGTTGTGTATATGTACTTCATGCAGTCCAGTGTATGGCACTCTTATATTATGTGTTGCACCATGTTACTGTAGAAGTTTTAAACAGTTATTTAACTTGTGACAGGGGTAGCACAGTAAATAGAGTTGCTGGCTAACTAACCCTGTCTTTGGGGTCCCTGGTTCAATAAAAAATGTGTTCTGTTGCGGTCTATATGTCGTTTCTTGTCTATATGGATTTCCTCTGGATCTGCTTCTTTATAACCCACTGGTGTGTGTGTGTGTGTGTGTGTTCTTACCTCGCACCAGTGTTCCTGAGATGGTCCGGTATACAGTACAACAGGTATAATTGTAATAGGTATAGTCATTTTATTTGATTCACCGAACACACAATAAAATCCAAACATTTTTGTGGCAAGTAGACCTAGGTTGTATGCACAAGTTAATTATTTATTTATAATGTAGCTCCAGTATTCTTGGAAGGCTTTTTAATAGATTTTACACTGTGAGGATTTGGTCATTCAGCCACACGAGGACTAGTGAAGGTCAGACTCTGATGTCTGGTGGGGAGGTCAGGGGTCAGTCGACATTTCAGTTTGTCCATCTATATGTAGTGAGATCTAGTTTATCTTTAAATTATCTACTGTGTTGATTCACCAGGACATGAGCAGAAAATAGGATCTATTAAAAAAGGAACTGACAGTGCAGAAAAACAGTTCTTTGGTTTTTTTTTCTACATTAGATATGTTTAAACCCGTCCGATCTTCTTCTCACCGCTCTCCTGTTTTAATTGCTTCTGCAAGCCTGGGAACTGTCAAAATGTCAGTCACTCACATTTTAAAGTAACACCTACAACACGCCAGCGTATGAGTGAACTGCCAATGTTACCAGCTGCACTGCTCTGACATTCATGTTACTCATTCGAACTGAGGTTTCAAAATGTCTAAAACTTTGTTGGGTGGAAATAATTGGGGGGGGGGGGGGGGTGCATTGGCGGGCACAGGTTTTGTGGAAGTTGTCAGAAAACAAGTGACTCGGCTGATTGGACAGCTAGGAGAAGTTCTCTAGATCTCACCACCTGGGTGCCAGACCAAAGCAGAGAGGTTTTAGGATTCATATAAAACCAATAGTAGACTTTTATTAAAATAATTATTAAAATGAGGTCATCCTTTCACCCAGTAATTGCTTTATTCTGGCAAGGCATTTTGTTAATATAAAAATTAACAGTTTTTCTTAAGTTAGCTACAATCTACAAGTGCCCTTGAGCAAGCCACCTAATTCCCCCAACTGCTCCTTGGTCAGAACCCCCACCGCCCTCGCTCTGGGTTAGTGTGTTCACTGCCCCCTAGTGTTCACTACTGTGTGTGTGTGTGTGTGTGTGTGTGTGTGTGTGTGTGTGTGTGTGTGTGTTTCACTGCACGAATGGGTTGAACGCCTCTGACTAGGCTAGTAGTTCACTTTCACTTCACTTTACTACAACGCCCCCTTTTGGGAGTAGTGTATGAACCCTTTGGCTTTCCACAACACGACTGCACGCTGCCGGGGAGGACGTGTCGGTTTACGGTTCCCTCTACAGAAATGTGAATGGGTGGTTTATTTAATACATAATACTTACTGCCTGAGCCGTCTCTCTCTCTCTCTCTCTCTCTCTCTCTCTCTCTCTCTCTCTCTCTCTCTCTCTCTCTCTCACACACACACACACATACGCATACACACGCACACGGCCAGCCGTAGCTCGGGACGCAGCTGCGTAATTACGCGCAGTGAAGCTACGCTTACACATCACACTGACCGGATTCATCAGACCAGACAGGTATGTACATATATAAATCTTAATATGGGGCAATTATATTTACCCCTGTGGTATTTCGAGGGGCTTGTTTCATTTTTGACGTGAAGTTGCTGGTACTGCATGATCACTGCATGATGGCTTATGGCTGCGTCCCAGACCGCACATCAGTACAGGGGCATGGTCTGTGTGTGTGTGTGTGTGTGTGTGTGTGTGTGTGTGGAAACGTGAATGAAGAACTGCACTTGGAGTCGGATTAGTTATTGTGGGTTACAATTCTGACCCTTGTTTTTCATGCATCACTAGACACATGTATACTCAGTGTCAGCACTCTTCTCTGACTGAGGGGGTAGATACAGTGCCTTAGGTTTCTCCAGGGACACAAACTTCATTTTTATACTCTAAACCAGTCCTCGTGCCTGTGTGGGTTTTCTCCAGGTTCTCCGGTTTCCTCCTGCATCCCCAAAAAAACACACATGGTAGGCGAAATGGATGTGCTAAATTGCCCCTAGGTGTGAGTGTGTATATGTGTATATATACCCTGCTGTGGATTTGCACCCTGTCCAGGGGGTATTTCAGCCATGTGCCCACTGATTCCGGGTGGAACAGTCACCCTGACGGACTAAGCGGATAAGATAATGACTTGACTGACTGATCTGGAGTGGAATGACGGTGATGCCAGAACTCAGCCGTAAATAAATCTGGTGGGCTACAGTTGGTTTAGAATGTAATTCCTTTGACCCCGGTGGGCTACATGTGGACTACATGTGGCCCAAAGTCATGCCATGACAAACTGTAAGCCTGGCTGCTACATTTGCGCCAGTTTAGGCTGACAATACACCTGCCATATATGTGCCTTAACTGGGCCGTATTCACGTCATAGATGGTTATCTGGGAAATATTTTGAATATAGGCACACACATTACGGTTAGAGGAACACTCATCTGAGTTTGGGGTTTTGCCATTCCCACCAGATCCCGACGTTATTGGACACATCTGGGATGCCATGCAGTGCGCTCAGAATACAACAGAATTGTGGACTGTTCTGGAGGAAGTCTGGTGTTTATTGCCTACAGAATATTTTCACAAGCTCATGGAGCCCATGCCCCATGGGGGACTTACCAAGTATTAGACTGGTGTATCAGTTTCTCTGGTGATTCAGTCATATTTTAGTCTTTTCATCACATAGGCATTACTTCATATCTATTTACTCCTCTTATTTTTTTTTGCACTTTCGAGTTTGAAGGTGATGATCTGATGTGTGTTTTTTGTTTTATTTATTTATTCTTGTGTAAGCTAAAACACATAGTTATTTTGTATTAATGAAAGAAAATAAAAAAGTTAATATGCATAAAAATAGTTAGATCTCAATTCTTGAGATGCCAGATTTATATAGTGGGATGTTGTAAAGTTTTTCTTATGAAAGCTCATAGCAAAGTTAGTAATTACTGCATTGTTGTGGAGTTCATGTTTGCTCACTTCATAAGCAGAGCTGTAATTGCGGTATTCTTGTGGAATTTTGTTCACTTCATATTTCCAGTATATTGGCCTGTATTTCAAACAGAAACTGATATATTTAAGCACTTTACACATGAAAGCTGCCATTACAGTTTTCTACAGTTCTGTTAATTCCATTTATCCCTATTTTATGATATGGTTTTGATTGATCAAGTTTAGTCTTCTTGAATTCCTGAGCATTGATGTTTATTTCCTTAAACAAAAATCTATGTATTTCCTTCACAGCAAGACATTTATTATGCTGCCATTTAAATTTTCAAGCCACAGCTAGTAAATCCGTCAACTTTCCTGCTTCAGATGGTTAAAAGTTCACATCTGAGAACAGCTCAGGGGAAATTGTTGGGTCCTTAATTAAAGACCTTAACGCAGTTCTCCGTTCTACGTTCTTTGTCACCGCAGAAAAAAAAAAGTTTCTTCTAAATTATTTTTGTTTTCAACCAGATGGCTCTGGAACCCATTATGAAACTTGTTCACTGACTTTATGTTTGAATTATTTCGATTTTTTTTTTTTTGTGTGTGTATAGTTTTGGAGATAGAGGGACAGAGTAGACGCCATGCTGCTGTCAACACTCTTCTGGTTTTCCCTCGCGGTGCTACTGGGCCAGGCTCTGGAGTTTCAGTACCACAACACGGCTCAGGTCGAGCAATATCTACACGAAATCAACAAAAACTACTCCAGCATAACACATCTGCACAGCATCGGCCAGTCTGTTGAAGGTACGTCTCACTCATTCACTCAGCCTTTTCTGTGAACCCCATTAAGTAGGAATGATAAATTCCTAGGATTATAAATATCTAAAAAACGGAATATTTATAAACATTACAAAAAAAAAATCTTATATATATATGTTAATATTTAATAGCTAAATTACCAGATGTGTGTACACAGCTGCAGTGTTTGGACTGTGAGTTTATTGAAATTTATTTGTGAACAATTTCTCTCTGAGAGTAAAGGCATTAATATTCTTTTCATAAATGTTGGAATTTAACCTGCAAGTCCTTTAGGTATTTGGATTTTATATCTATTATCTTCTATTTCTAAGTGTAACTCAGAAATCCTGCACAGTTATAGACCGATCAGCCATAACAATAAAACTGCTTGCAGCTCTGACCCATCAAAGCATGGCCTCCACAAGATGTCTGAAGGTGTTCTATGGT
Organism: Duopalatinus emarginatus; assembly: GCA_028565595.1. Taxonomy (NCBI): domain Eukaryota; kingdom Metazoa; phylum Chordata; class Actinopteri; order Siluriformes; family Pimelodidae; genus Duopalatinus; species Duopalatinus emarginatus. The sequence continues at coordinate 3,812 of JAOVVF010028696.1, read as the reverse complement.
ATCTGTGGCACCGAGACATCGGGTGTCTAGACCAGATGGCCTAGCTGTCGCTGTCCCAAGCTCTACCACAAGATCTGTTGTTTTGGAGATCATCTAGCTTTGGCCCTTGTCACATAAATGACTCAGATTCTTACATTTGCCCATTTGTTCCTGCTTCCAATACATAACTTTTGAGAACTGATCATTTGCATACTGCCTAATATGTCCCACCTCTTGAGAGATGCCACTCTAATGAGCTAATGAGACTGTAATAAGATTTATTTACCTTATGTAATGTTATTTACCTCATCTGTGAGTGGGTTTGTGTTGATAATGTTATGGCTATTCGGTGTGTGACTCAAATACTAGTGAGAGGTGTGGTCATAAAGATGAAGCACATGACACGTAATGGTCAGTCTGGTTCATGTGCACAGGCTATGATGAGGGATGTGATGTAGGATGATGACGTTTGGAGGTTTGTGTCTTGTTTGTCGAGGTAGAGCCTGTCCTGGCCAGGATTAGCTGTTAGCTGAATGCCTTGAACAGAAAGAGACTAGCTTAAACAAAAGTTTGACATCTATGTTACTAATCTTTATGCACATTACTTTCTCTGTCTCCTCCTTTTCTGCTGTCTTTCAGTGTCTGATGTCTTCCTGCATCTTTCTTTTTGTGTCTCTTTCTCTACGCGTTGGAGTCTCTTTCGTACTCTTGATTCGTTCCCATTGTTGCACTTGTAGATATTCTTTCTGCCCCCCCAAGCCCCCCCCCCTCTCACTCTTTCATATCTGACAACATACTGTAGTGCATACCGGAACTCCATGTAGGATTTGAGAGACGCGCTCATGAGCTATTCTTTTTGTCTTCCTATGTTATTTTCTGCCCCAGCTGCAAAAGTGTCTGAAGTCCCAAAGGATCCCAATGGAATCACATTCAGATCCTGGGAGTTCCTTCTGTCTTTTTTTAAACCCATAAACCTTGGCTAGATTTCTTTAAAGGATATAATGTATATTTTAAGATAATCACTTCTGATTACTTGTTCATTCATTTATATCCTGGTCAGAGTTGTGGTGGGTTAGGGGTCTATTCTGGTAACACTGGGTGGACAGTAGTGTATTGCAGTGTACCACACACACACACACACACACACACACACACACACACACACACACACATATTTACACCTTGGGGCAATTTAGCATAGTGTAATAAGAGATCCATTATATTACTATCTACCAAATGTAACCAAATGAACTGCTCAGGGACATTACTGGATCTATTACTCTTGTCTATCTAATAGCAGAACCACAGACAAAGCTGTTAAACTTACAGTGAAAAAGCCTAGTACTGAAGAATAGTATCTCTGAGCAGATATTTTACACAAGTAATATGTAACTGATTTACACATATAGTCTTTATTACCTGTATAGTGTTGATATATGGCATATGGTTATACAGTAGGTATGTTCTATCCAATCAAACTTTTTTTAAACACCCAGTATTCTAGGATTTTGTTTTAATTTAAAAAATGATAAAATGTGGAAATTTATGTGCATATCTATAGGATATCTATACATTGCGGTCTATTTATTACACAGAGATAGAGTTCAGGTCATTTTCCCCCAGGTGGATTTTGCATCTGTTCCTAATGTCTACCCTGCATGTCCACACGTCTCCAGAAATGGAAGCTCACAGGCAAAATCAAAATCCTGACATCAAGAAATATACTTGTATATTTATTTATGTGTGTACTTATTTTATACATCTATATTGATGGGAATTTTAAGCATTTGCTAGTTAAGCATTTAGCTAATTTTAAGCATTTAGCTAATTTTAAGCATTTAGCTAGTTAGCTATAAATGTATATATTTCACTAGATACAGTAAATTTTTCAGACAGAAACTGAAGAGTTTATTGAAAACACTAAAACCTTGCATTTCGTCTTATAAGCCTGACTCCAGGGCTTAAATGTCTCCACTCATAGTCAGAACCAACTTACAAGCCGAGCACGCTGAGGTCCGAAATAACATCTGTGGCCTAAACAGTTTTTAAACTTCCTGGAAGGCCTGCGGGTTTTACATTTAGTCATCTATTCAGAGGCTCATCCAAAACCACTCACACTCACTAAATACATCCGCAGTCTCTCTGGAGCAGAGGGACAGAACTCAGTGTTTTCCTACGGCGGTATCAGTCAGCTGGGGTCAAACCCTGAGCCCTACATGATTAAAAATCGTGGGTCAAAGACTGCTGAAGTTCAACCACCACATTCTTACAGCAACAGTAAACGTCAGAGAAATGAGTGATCATGTTTAGAGTTATGGGAAACCGTCTCTATGCCCTTTACTGAGCAGAACAGATTCTGGTTTGGTTTGCTCTGGTCAGTAAATGCTAGTGAGTTTATTGGATGATCAACTGAAGGAATATAACACTAATATTTGGTATTATAAATTATATTTATATATATTATACACTATATATATTTTTTATATATATTTCAGAACTGGAGAGAAAAATGAGAGAGAGAGACATGTTACACTTCCTTCTCTTGTGATGTTTAATTAATGCCACATTTGATTAACTTATAGAAACATATAGAAAATTATCTATGATAATAATCTAGTATCAGCTAAGAGAAGATAATAATTGCTCTTTATTCAGTAATTCAGTGCATTTCTTTAGTAAATCAAGTAATGATGAATTCAGGTTAGATGACTCACTATTTCAAGGGAAAAGTGTTGAAATACTGGTGGGTGCAGTTAAACTACGTACATGCACTCATTGTTAAATTTCGTTGTATTTAGTCACTATTGAGACACGACAACTAATGGACGATTTGACACAAGCCTCTGTCTGTCATGTCCTGTTCTCAAGATGACTAGCAGTGTGCAACTCATCTTATATTACACGGTGAAGTATACTGTGGTATCTTTATGCAATTTTCATGACCCTGAAGGTCACATTACACTAGATTGGCAGTAGGATTCAGATATTATCTTAGGATACTGTTTAAAGACTTGTTAAAGAGTGTTAAGCACTATTAATTTTAAATATTGGTAAATGAAGCAGAAATTCTATACCATCAACATGGTATATGACGAAATATAACCATTACAGGTTTACTCATAATGATATATTGTAACTTAAAGTAAGTTGGTCAACACTTAATTAAATAATTACTTGCATAGTTGAGTATCTTAAATACACTAAAGTAGCAGTAAGACTGGTTCAGTCAACCTTAATCAAAATACACAGACTGGTGGTAGCTTTATAATAGTATGCGGTTTGTTTAGCTGGCTTTGGGACCCCTGGTACACCTACAAACATCTCTGACAGGTGAACACTGCGTGTGTCTCCTTTCTAACAAGTTACACACATTCATGTCCTGCATTCATTCTGATAGGTTTGGACTCTTTCAACAGGACAATGCGTCACCATGCATGTATTGAGACGCCAAATTATGGTTAGATGAACACTCATCTGAGTTTAAGGTTGTGCCATTCACACCCAAGTCACCAGATCTCAACGTTATCAAAAACTTGGGATGTCGTGTGACACGCATGGTGTTCATTGCTTACATAATATTTCAGCAAGCTTGTAAGGCAGGGGTTCTCAACCTTTTGCAAACTGCCCCCCCCTTGGGGCCCCCCTTCCCACAGCTGGCCCACATTGAACAGCTCACCGAACATGCCATTAACACACCTACACGCGCCACACGCAGCCGGATCTCACGCACTCTTCTTCACTCACTGCGGCCTTGAGCTCTCTACCGCCACCAACAGGTCACTTCACAATATGACATTCCCATCTACTACATTTATTATTGTGTTGTAGTAGTC
>JAOVVF010028610.1:0-12956 GCA_028565595.1 Duopalatinus emarginatus | reverse complement strand
GGAATGCCACTGTCAAGGAAATAACAGAATGGGCTCAGGAATACTTCCAGAAAGCATTGTCAGTGAACACAATCCACTCCAAGTTGCAGTACTGAAGTACTTAGTATCTTAAGTACTTAAGTATCAGAGGTTTCCACTTCAACAAAATGAGTCATCTTGACAGTAAAGTTACAAAAGCTACAAAATCAGAAGAGTGCTTCATGGCTAACAATCCTGGTGGTATAATACCAAATATTGCTGTAACAGGGTTAGTGTCACACTGAATTCCCAGCACTTCTGACAATGTAGAGAAAGCTTCAGTCCGAAAATTAAATAGTTATGGGCATAACCAAAACATATGTATTAGCGGGTCTTGGCAGCAGCGGTAACAGATTGGATATATTTCTGGGTAAATTTTGTTAAGTCTAACACGATGAAAATTTTTACAGTGAATTATTCCATGTTCAGCACAGATGGATGATGAAGGGATTTGGTATCATATTTGCTGCCATTCCTCCACTGTTAGTCCACACTGAGGTCTCCCTCCCATTGCTCCTTAAGGACCTTCAGAGATGTAACCTGAGTTGAACATAGATGAATTTGGGATATGATTTTCTTACCTGTTGGTAAAGGTTTCAAGAAATCATGAAGTATAGTAGATTCTGTGATTGATGGGAATTGGGGGTTTACAGCAGTTGCGTACTTATAGGTATCAGAAAATTGAAAACCTCTCTACTAATTAGTGAAAGGATACAAAATTACCATCAACGTATAAATCGTTCTGCTCCCTGCTCTCTCACAGCTACTGAATTCATTATCAAGAATTGAAGGTGCTATGTTCTTCTGGGAGTTGGGAGTTTTTGGTGATGAAGTTTAGTTTTTTTAAATTGCTGCTGCGAGTTCTGTTGAGTGTATCGGCGTGTTATTGTACTGTATTCCACAGTAGCACAGTAGGACCCACAGGAGCACCAGTCCTCTCTGGTTCATGTGTCCAACAGGTTTGCTCTCCTCAATGAGACACCCGCTGTGAAACCTGAAAGAGCTCTGGTTATAGGAGGTTTAGAGGCTCCAGCAACACTAGTCCAGTGTATACCAGGAGCCAGGGTGCCGGACAGACCAGGTAATCTCAGGGTCTTAGGCAAGTCCGATGGATTTATCTGCTCTGGCTCCCTCCCAATGCGACATGTTGATGTAACTTACAGCAGGTTATGGTCACTGAACTGCTGGATGTCCAACTGGTGCATTAAAAACAATGTGGGCTTTATAGACCTTTGGAGTAGTTTTGAGGGCAAGGCTGACCTGTTAGGGCAGGCTGGTATCTATCCCACTCGGGAAGGTGCTGCTCTCATTTTTGGCAGCATAGGACATAGTCTTAGAACAGGCCTAATTAAGTCATTACAATCCAGACCCAAGGACAGGGAGCAGACTACAGGCTAACCAGACCATCTGCTAGCTGCTTAGAGTTGTCAACTAAGTTTCACCATATCGAGACGGTGCCTGTTCCCCGAGCCAAACAAAGATATAGAAATACTCAGAGAGTTTGTTCTAATAACTAAATAAATATAAAATAAGAAAATTCTGATTACACAGCCTGCACCATTGCCCTGAAGCTGGGACTATTACATATTAGGTCTCTTAATTCTAAATCACTTATTATAAATGAAATTATTACTGATCAGGCATTTAATGTACTGTGTTTAACTGAAACATGGATTAAATCGGATGAGTATGTAGAATTAAATGAAGCTAGTCCTTCTGGATATAACTATATACACCAGACTCGTTTAACTGGTAGAGGAGGAGGTGTCGCTTTTATTTATAAAAATAATCTAGGCATCACTCACAAACCTCAGCAAACACTTAATTCATTTGAGGTTTTGTATATTAAAATAACATACATAACTGAAAAAAATAAGTCTACGAAGTCTATTTCATTATTTATTATTTACAGACATTCTTGATTCAATAGGTGTTAATCAGTATGTAATAGGACCCACTCATAAGGGTGGCCACACACTTGATTTGATACTAAAATTTGGATTAAATATAGATGCTATCTCGGACCATTACCTTATCACATTTAAAATACGTATTAACCAAAATATATGCTCTTCATGTCAGTACAGCCTGAAACGTACATTTACAACAATTACTGAAGATTTGTTTTGTCAGTAAACTCACAGATTTATCAGCTTTGATTGGATCAGGCACTGAGCTTGATCAGGCAACCAAATGCTCAAAGTCGACATTCCGTTGTACTCTGGATATTGTAGCCCCTCTTAAAACAAAAACAATTAAAGAGAAAAAACAAGCACCATGGTGTAATGATTGCACGTGCACTGTAAAACAGACCACTCGGAAATTGGAATGTAAGTGGCTTCAGACTAACCTGGTTGTTTTTCAAATAGCCTGGAATTTCTTCTAAATTATAGACAAGCTCTTAGTGCTGATAGAGAAAAATATTTCTCCTCGCTAATAGAACATAACAAAAATAATCCTAGATACTTATTTAATACTGTAGCACAACTAACTAGAAAGAAGACCACTACAGAAGCATCCACACCTTCAGTATATAGTAGTGATGACTTTATGATTATTTCAGTGATAAAGTTGAAAACACAAGGCACAGAATTAATACTGTTAATCTAAACCTAAGCAATCTGATAACAAACCAACTAGATGTTAGTATAGTTACATGAGATCAGTGATTAGAGTCTTTTAACAATCTCCAAGAGACAGAGTTAATTTCACTAGTTTCTTTATCAAAATCGTCAACATGTATATTAGATCCCGTACCCACAACTTTCCTCAAACAGATAATACTGGAAATAATCAAACGTATTTTAAAAATAAAACATTACTCTCTTAGTGCTGGCTATGTCCCTAAACCATTTAAATTATCAGTTACTAAACCTCTAATTAAAAAACCTAATCTGGACCCCTGCCAGCTGTCTAATTACAGACCGATATCGAATCTTCCCTTCATTTCCAAGATCTTAGAAAAGGTTGTAGCGCGACAGTTATGTTCATATCTGCATAGCAATAACATTTTTTAAATCTGTCAGTCAGGATTTAGGCCTCATCATAGCACAGAGACAACGCTAGTTAAAGTTGTGAATGACCTGTTATTGGCCTCTGATCAGGGTCGTGTCTCCCTGCTTGTATTACTTGACTTAAGTGCAGCTTTTGACACCACGCTACGCTGGTCACGCTATTCTCCTTCATAGTTGAGTAAGTTGAGGAATGTGTGAAGGACATTAGACAGTGGATGTTGAACAATTTTCTATTACTAAATTCTGATTAAACAGAAGTACTAGTATTAGGCCTCAGGCAGCTAGAAGTAAATTTTCTGATTTCTTGTTGACTCTGGATGGTCTTTCGGTTACACCATGTACAGCTGTTAAAGACCTTGGTGTGATTATTGATTCTAGTCTTCCATTTGAAGCTCATGTAGATAATATTACCAAGATAGCCTTCTACCATCTTAGAAACATTGCTAAGATCAGAAATATGATGTTGTTACATGATGTTGAAAAACTGGTTCATGCTTTTGTTACCTCTAGTTTGGATTATTGTAATGCCTTGTTGTCTGGTTGTTCCAGTAGCTGCATAAACAAACTGCAGTTAGTCCAGAATGCAGCAGCCAGAATCCTTACTAGAACCAGAAAATATAAACATATCACCCCTGTCCTAGCCACACTGCACTGGCTCCCGGACTATAAAATACTACTACTGACGTATAAAGCAGTGAACGGTCTTGCGCCACAGTACCGTAGCGAAATTCTAGTCTCTTATGATCCTCCACCTTCGGTCAAAAGGTGCAGGCTATTTGCTGATACCTCGAATTACGCTACAGCAGGGTGCAGATCCTTCTCTTATAGAGCCCCACAACTATAGAACAGCCTTCCAATTAGTGTTCGGGACTCAGACACAATCTCAGTCTTTAAGTCTAGGCTGAAGACGTATTTGTTTAATCAAGCATATTTTTTATAGTTTTCCCATAGTTCAAGGCATAGAGCTGGAGGGTTCATAGTTATAGAGTGTTTTGTTAAACTGGGATGTTTGAATGTTGCTGCCCCCCACTATCACGCGTTTACTCAGGTTTGATGACGGTGGAGTGGCTGGTTGCCTTATGTCCCAGGGCACCCTCATGTCTGTGTTACCTTCTGGTTCCCCCTTGTAGTTATGCTGTCTTAGTTAGTCTGCCGGAGTTTCTGCTTGCTCTCTGCACTCCTTATATTTAAAGTGACCATTACATAAAGACCATACTTAACTCTCGATTTTCTCTTCTCATCTTCCTTTCTGATAAGCTACACCTGCTACAGATGAGGCACCAGAAGATACCAGCAACCCTGAGTCCTGATTCCTCCTGCTCCCCAAACCCTGCGTAATCCACAGTGACCCCCCTTAACTTCTTGCAGTCTCATCTGACCCACCATGGACCTGGACAGTCTACAGTACACTATAATAAAGAGATGTAGAAACCATAATTTAGATTACAGAGTTTAATTCTCTGGCTACCTGCACTTTTGTTTATATCCACGCTTCTGTGTCACCCAGATGAGAAAAGGTTCAATTATGAGTCTGTTTTTTCTCAAGGTTTCTTCCTTTTGTCATCTCAGGGAGTTTTTTTCTTGCCACTGTCGCCACCGGCTTGCTCATTAGGGATAAAATTTCTAAACATTCTATAAATGTATATTTGACCCTTTTCATTATTTCTGTAAAGCTGCTTTGGGACAGTGACTTTTGTTAAAAGCGCTATATAAGTAAAATTGAATTGAATTGAATGTTCTGCAGGGACATCTGTTTAATTAAGGTTCAGGTGAATTAACAAATACAGATTTCTTTTTTTATTTTTAAAAATCTTAGAAAATAATTTAGAAACTTTTCTGGAAATGGGGTTTGCAAAGACATTTGACTTTGCTGTGACATTACTTGTATTGCTTGCACTGTGAATGAATGTATTTTAAAATCTAATCTGTTCATCTACTAGTTATAATAATAGTATATAATATGTTTAAATTGCATGTAAATCCTATACAGTAGATTTACCCAGCAGTTCCATACGCAGTTTAAAGTCCCTTAAGTGCCTTAATGTGGTAAAGACACTGGGATCTTTATGTGACAGGATTAGAACTGGATACAAGTAAAAATGTAAGATATATTTAATTGTCAGTTGTCATGTCTCTTCGTGTAGAGGAGTCTGCAGCCCCAAACACACCTCTGGAACTTTATCCCAAGGTCACGAAGTTTGTTCTCCAGAGACAGGATGTTGGCTAGCACGGTGGTGATGCCAGTCCATTTGCCTCTGGGCGCTTTGGGTCATGTCCTTTTTTTTCTTTTATAAGCGTATTTCTATCATATCTGGTCATATCCATGGTGAAAATAAATGGAGGTTGTGCATGTATGTGGGAAGACATTACGCATGGTAACATGGAACGTTAAAATTAGTCACTTATCTCTCTTTTAAATCAAAACTCATGGACAGAAATAGAACAGATTTTTTGTCATCTTTAAAGTGTTGCACAACATTAAAAAAAGATAACATATCAAATAAAGCCAGCATTAATTCTAACTAATTCTCACAGTAACATCATACTTATATAATATATACTACCATTTTCATTGCTCTCCTTAGAACTACCGTTTATATGGTGGAATTTTGTTTCTGTATTCACATTTGCATACATTTTTACTAGCTAGTATATGCCCAGTATTAGTAAAAATTTCACAAGAATTTTAGTGTGTAGCAATCCATGTATCAACTGTGCAAACAACAATTAAAACAACAACAGTTGACTTCTTAATTAAATAAATAATCTTATTTGTCTTAAAATGGATTTGGGTTTGCTAATATTTCTTTAATATTAGAGCTGGACGATAAAATGTTAATGATAATTATCAGTATATAACTTTTCCTCGATAAAAGTATAAGATGTAGTCAATTAGAATTAATTGATTAGAACATGTCAATAGAATTAGTTCCATCCATGTTTTAACAGACACCATGAATGGCCAATCATATGGCTAAACTATAGTTACAGCCATTTTCATTTAATACCCTAATGATTTTAATCAATTTGTGTGCACCTGATACAAATAAGCAATTTAAACTCAACTTTGTATATTAATGTGCAAAATAAATGTTATTTTTTTTATCATTAAATAACAAATGCTCAGGGGGAAAAAGTAGAATACAAACATTTTTGTGAATATATCTGTTCGTATTCCAGCTTGACAAACGAGGACTAACGTTGGTTTACTTTACAAAGCATAATCCAAACCATTATCCAAATTTTTTAAATTGCTTAATTATGTTACTTATGTAACTGTGGGTCTAAAAACCCCAGACACATATTTATTCATGACATTGTTGTATCTAGTGTTAAAGTGTTAGGTGCTGACTTACCTGTCTAAGTGCAAAACCCTCTGTCCCACACGTGAGCATGCAGCAGCAATGACGGACTCAGTAAGGCCTGAAAATGAGTGAGGACAACATTCACTGTCACTGAGCCTCATCATCATCTTCAACAAACTCTCCTTTCTCACAAGTCACAAAATTAGTTTAATTAGCTTTTTATCTTGTGTTGCCACAGCAGGCCAAAGCATAAAGAATTGCATGTGACTGGACAAGAATTGCAGGAGTACTGCTCAAAGTTCAAGCAAAGACATTAGCAGCACTAAAAAAAAGGACTTTATTAATTAACTAAGCAATTTAAAAGAAATGTAACTGATATAGATTAATCAGTCACTCTCAGTTAAAATCCTAGCACAGGTTGTTTATGTGCTAGCATAATTCACAAATAATATTCTGATCATCAAATACTGATTACTGATATTGCATTTCCCTATCACAAAACTACATAAGGCTAGGTTTGTCACAATACGATAATACTGTAACCTCTCACTTACGTTCGGCAGAATTTTAAAAGTAGCATTTGTGTTTAAAGGACAAATAAATTTTAATAACAAAATTACTAAAGTATGGAAACTCATACACTGCTCATCATACACCTTGGCTTATATTTCAGTGTATGTATGGTTACACCATAGTTTGTGTTTTTTACTTCAAAATGTCACTTATGTCATGAAAATGTCCACTCATGGTAGTAAAGTAGCAAAGTTCCCTGTACAATCTGGACCTTGTTAAAGTCATTCTGATCCTTACGCTTGTCCATATTTACTGTTTCCAACATAGTATCTTTGAGAACCTACTATTTACTTGCTGCCTAATATTCCCACCCCTTGACAACAACTAAATCACTAACAGTAGAATCTGCTCCGAGTTACTCTGATAGGCCCAAATCGTGATGGCTACAGAACAGCTAGTCTTATGGGGTATAGATTATATGCAATGGTGAATACCTACCAAAAGTGGTCCAAAGAAATACTACAGGTGAACCATAAATATTGTCACAGGCACCCAAAGCTCACTTATGTGTGTAGGGAGTAGCTATCCCACCTGGCCCGATCCCACAGAAGATTTACAAAAGGAACTGTTGCTTGTGTCTTAGTGCCAGATACAACATAAATAGGATTTTGACCGCTCAACAGTTTGAGGTCTCCTTTGTCATATGAATTTTTATATTTGTCAATAGGTGACAGGTTCACCACCTGGACTATTATACTACAGAGCCATGCTGTTGTAATACATGCAGATTGTGGTTTCACATTGTTTTGCTAAAATAAGCAAGACCTTCCCTGAATGATTTTGAATTGGTACACTATTTACTTGTGCAGTCTTTCACAGAGTGGGGAACCCTTCCGCATGTATACTTATGACACTTTATGTTACTAACCTGTTGTCTATTTACCTGATTTGTTGTGAGATGGTCCATATTTTTAGCGATGCATAACTTTAAAATGAGTTGCTAGCATCAAATTTAAAACAAGTATATATTAATAAATAAATAAATAAATGGAAAAAAAATTTAATCCTACTTTTTGGTTAATCTTAAAATAACTGTTAAGCTAATCGACATTTCCTTCTCATCATTGTTTTAAATGGGTTTCCAATTAATGTTTTATAAAAACCTAAAAATAAAACAATGCTATTGTCATAAACCTTTAAACCTTTAAGATTTACTTCTTAAAAACTGCAAGAATGGTACAGTGCTAATAAAAAGTATTGACCTTCTTGGATGTTTCCCGTTTTATTGCTTTCATAAATCGAATCATAGTCAATATCATTGACTACTAAATACTTACTTGAATGGAGGGAACTATTAATGCAGTCACTTATTTTACACTTGACAATAAAGAGATTTTTAAAGATTCTTGACAAAAAAATTTACAAATTGACAATGACTCTATTAAAAAATCAATAAAACAGGAAAACATACAAAGAGGGTGAAATACTTTTTATTTCTGCCACTGTATGTGGTCAGTAGGTTAGGTGTTTGCCTGAATCATTCTGAACTGTTGTGCTTTAGGATAACGCTACATTTTAATTTTTGCTTTCTAATTCATACCAATGAGCATAAACATTTCTGAACCCTTTAGAATTTTCTTTTCTAATTTTCTTTAGAATTATACTTAAGCAATAATACATGAGATGGAGTGCTATATTGTGAGATCTTACAATATACCATGAACCTCAGGCGTGTTATTGAGATTATACCATAATTCCGTTATCAGTGTTTATTGACAGATTTTAGGATAAAGAGGATGGAAAAATACGATCCGTTTATCAACATTCTGCGGGATAATAGTTCTATTATATCAGACGGCCCACTGCTAAAACATCTAGTTATATATCTAAACAGCCCGCTGCTAAAAACATCAGGCTATAACAGTCAAGGAGCATCATTAACTACCCAATAATTATTATACAGATAATAAACACAAATACATCCAGTCAATAAAACAGGATTTATGAACTCGCTATATTTCATTTTGGTTGCTTGTTTGTTTATGGCTGCAGTGTTTGTGGTGGAGTGCTATCTGGACAGCTTCGATCCCAGTGCATTTATCATGTAATAACTGCACTTATGAAACGTTTCTCAGCCAATCAGATTGCAGAGTCAGAACTAACTGTGGTATAATTCTCCGTACGTTTGACCTTAGAACTTACAAGTTCTAAAAGTAGATAAAGAACGCTAAAACTAAATGAGACAAAAAGATTAACAATTTATTTACTGAGGAAAATAATCCAATATCACATATCAAAGTGGCAACAGTACGTAAACGTGTAGAATTAGTAGATAATTTAAAGTCAGGTGCTGTCAATGAATGGGGTGACAATAAGTTGTGGGTGGGTTCCCTGTTTTATTTAAATAACAAGCAAAGTCTCATCTAAACAAACATGCTTGTGGAAGTGTGGTACAGAATAAAGAGATTTCTGAGGACCTCAGAAGAGTTCTAAACTCAGAAGAGTATTCATCAGACTGTAAATAAAAAAAAACATCTCTAAAGAGTTTGGACCAATCCACAGTCAGACAGACTGTGTACAAATAGAGAAAACTTGAGACAATTCTTACCCTCCCCAGGAGTGGACGAACAACAAAGGTCATGCCAAAAGGAAGTTATGTAATATTCTGCAAGGTCACAAAAGAAGATAAGACCCTTTCTCACATTAAGGTTAAGGTCCACCATCAGTAGAACACTAAACAACAACTGTGTGCATGGCAGGGTTGCAAGGAGAAAGCTGCTGCTATCCACAAAGACTATTGCTGCCAGTGTGCAGTTTGCTAAAAATCACATTCAGCAAATTTTGTGTTAATAGCCTGCTGTAAAAAGCAGTCCAATAATTTTTTTTTTGTTATTTGTTGCTTATTGTTTAAAATGTAATAAATGAATACATCTATGCTTTAAACACGAACAATTTTATTAAATGTTTTTATTTAGTTTGTCAATTTCTTAATGAAGCTGTCCAGGTTTTTCTAAGCTCCTAATTTGAAGTTCATAATGGTTTAGCTATAAATCAAAATAAAATATTTGCACAAGTACTATTGTCCTGTAGCGCTGAGTGCGTGAATGCTTGTTACTAACGGCTGAAAAGTTAGATAAAAACAAATGATAATGTGGTTGTTAAAGACTTTATATCATGATTACTACTGGGGTTATTATACATACATTCCTGCAGAAACTGTGTGGTGCGCTCTGTGCCGTCACATGTGTATATGTGTCTCTCTGAGTGTGTTTGTCTCTATGTGCATGTGTGAGTGTGTATGTGAGAAAAACTCCTGTCTATGTAGTTATGGTGTTTTTACACAAATGGCATAAATACTATTGTTCTTTATATTTATTTATTTACAGATCACCTTGTCTGTAAGACTTCACCCCTTGTGTGTGCATGTCAGAGAGCCACTCAAGTCTTAACTTTTACTTACTCCTGTTAACATGCACCCGTTTGTACATAGGCTGCAATAAAATGATCCCATGACCAAACAAAGGCTCATGTGTGCTTTGTAACCTATGTAATTAACATGATAATAATCATTTGTCTAAATTTCCATTATCGCCCAAGTCTACCAGCAATTTCTAAAAAAGTTAAAATACCTGTCTGTGAGATGAATCTTAAAAGAACATGGGTCACACACAAGTGGTTCCACTAACGAATGGTTAGTGGAACAACAAAAAAACAATAAAAGGTTTTGGACTGGAAACAAACAAGTCTCAACCTTATTCCAACAGAAATGTTATGTAAAGACATGCAGAGAGCAGTTCATGTCAGGAAACCCACCAACATAACAGTTAAAGCTGTTTTGTACAGAAGAGTGCGATAAAATTCCTCCAAGCCGATGTTTAGGACTAATCAACAATTACCGTAAATGTTTAGCTGCAGTTATTGCCACACAAGAGGGTCACACCAGATACTGAATGGAAAGGATTACATACTTCTGCCACTCAGATATGTAATATTGGGTTATTTCCCTCAGTAAATAAATGACAGAGTCTAATCTTTTTGTCTTATTTCTTTGATTTAGTTCTCATTGGTCAAATCTATGTAAAAATATAGAAAATTCTATGGGTTCACAAACTTCCATAGACATTCTCTGGGTAAATATTACACAAAATAGCTTATGTGGCATGGTCAAGCTAATGGGTTATGTAGACACCCAAAAATAAAACACAAGTAGCTCTTACTAATGCTTAATCACTCATTTAGCCCACTTCACACAAAAAGATATACATGTTGTACAGCAATTCAAAAAGGTAAAGAGATATAATTTTATATTGATTTTCAGTCCATATCAACTAGTCATAGTTATAACTATATAAATTCTTAAAGCTGTGGGTCATATTTGAGTGTAAATCAGGCATGTCAATGCAGGGAATATTTAAACCAGAGACTTTAAGTCAGCAGCCAAACAAGGGCACATCTTACTGCTTATCTTGTGTACTGAGGAGTTTGTAATATGAAGGGGAAAACCAACTCAACCCTGAAGCTGCAAAGACTAAACCAAGAAAAGTGTGCCGTATCTATAGGCCCGCAAGTCAGATGGATGGCCGATAAAAGAACTGTGGCATAAAAAAGGTGTGCATTAACCTGGTTGGTAAATACAAGGCCCAATGTGCATTTAGTAGATCTGGCCAACAATAGGGTCAGCAACAAACACATGACCATGCTAAGGCCTAAATAAAAAAAATAGACAAAAAAATCAGTAGTAAATTTTTTATGTAATATTAATGTAAATTAACATAAAATCAACCAACTGGTTTAACTGTGGCTTATAAATTAGAATGGCTGTAACAAATAAATGTGCCATCTTTGTAAAGCAGAGGATGTTTTAACATCTTGTTTTTTTACTACTTCTGCTCCAGGGAAATCTAATGGTTACTCCGTTACAAGTAAGGAATCAAACAGTTCATAATAAAACCTGGCAGCAGGGGCGTGGTTGAGCGTTGACTGTGAGTGGAAAGAAGAAAAGGTGAACTGGCAGGTAAGCGTGATGATTTTCACCAGTGAAGAATTTCCCAAATGGTGTTCTGTGTTGCCGTAAGCCAACGTGAATAAAAGGAAAAGGAGAAGAGGGCAGAGAAGTGGGAATTCTAGAGAGTCAGCTAAGCACTGTTCACACGTGTGTGTGTGTGTGTGTGTGTGCGCGAGAGAGATAAGTGCAAGTTAATAAAATGCTGAAAAGCGCAATTCAGAGTGCACAAGCCTCCCACCCAGGTCTCCCACCGCCTTCACTCATCCCAAACCCACGCGTTAGTCTACAAAAACTATTATACTGCACACATAGTCATGTGAAAAAGGAATTGCATCCTCTTTTAATTCTGTATTTATTTACCTTGGCCTAAATAACAATTGCGTTGTCCTCACTAAATTCTGTAAACAGAAATATAACCTTACATGACAAAAATACAACAGATAACAATTATTTTAAAAAAGTAAACCTATAACCAATTTTCTTGATTTCGTTTTTGATGTTTAGGGGTATTTATGTATGTACAGCTAAAATCCTGTCACAGTATCTTAATAGGCTTGAGGTCAGGACTGTCTTGGCTATTCCAACACATTAATCAGATATTCAATTCAATTCAGTTTTATTTATATAGCGCTTTTAACAATGGACATTGTCCCAAAGCAGCTTTACAGAAATAATGAAAAGCATCAAATATACATTTATAGAATTTTTAGAAATTTTAGTCCCTAATGAGCAAGCCGGTGGTGACAGTGGCAAGAAAAAACTCCCTGAGACAACAAAAGGAAGAAACCCAGAGAGGAACCAGACCCACAAGGGAACCCATCCTTACTTGGATGACACAGAAGTGTGATTATAAACAAAAGGGCAAGTAGCCAGAGACCCAGCCGTGCATGTCCATGGTGGGTCAGACGAGATTGCAAGAAGATAAGGGGGGGGGCACAGTGGATTAATAGATATGTTCAATAGGAATCACTGTCCTATTAAATGACCCAGTTTCTAGCTCAAGCTGATAAACAGATGCCCTTATAGTCAAGTCAAGTCAAGTAGTTTTTATTGTCATTTCAACCATATACAGTGTTGTACAGTACATAGTGAAACAAAACA
>JAOVVF010028501.1:0-12963 GCA_028565595.1 Duopalatinus emarginatus | reverse complement strand
CTAGTTGGGTTGAGGACACACGGTGGGGAGGTTGGTTATTGTGTGGATGTGTGGTGTCCTGGATCAGTGTGTGTGTGAATTGCTTGCCTATTAGTTTCCTCGGGTATACAGCACCCCTTTTGGGCATGTAGGGATGTCCTCCCTACAGCCTGAGTAACGGGTCTTGCCGGATGAAATGCCTAGATGCCCTTTTTGTCTTTGTGTTTAAATAAACAAGCATTTGTGACTCAAGACATGTCACTGTTGTTCTACCTGTACGAACCTGTGTGACCTATTTGTGACCTATTCAATTGAGTAAATCGCTCACCTGCTCGCCGCACGCTCCTCGCCACACAAAGACTTGCCTACACATTATGTTCCGAAGAGCACCCAAGTGTCCTTGACATTCAGACAAAAATGTGAAAAAAATGAAAGCAACAAAAGGATGACAGATCAGAAGCCGTAGAAACCGCTGATGCACAGCGCAAAGCGTGTGCGTACATTTGGGCTGAAAACGCGCTCTCAGTGCTGCCTGTGAAGGTACAGGCAGGAAAAGGGGAAACAGTCACCACAGCGTAAGCGTTCATCGACCCAGGTAGCTAAGACACTTGTTGTACTGAGCGGCTTATGTCTCGACCGAATATAACTGGAAGAAACCAAATATATTGTTGCAAACAATGAGTCATGAGACATTTGTTTCAACTTACTTGGTCTCAGGCCTAGAAATGTCTGGTCTTGATGAAAACAATTTAATTCCATTACTAAATGTGTTCACATAAAAAGAAATGCCCATAACTACTAACAATATCCCCATGAAGCAAGATCTCACCAGATGGCCACACATGCAAAAGGTGAACATTCCAGTAAAAGACAGAAAAATTGAACTGTTCATAGGAACCAATGCTTCAAAAATCATTGAGCCCTGGAAAATTATAAACAGTCAGGGTGCGGGAACCTATGCAGTAAAGACCCTAGTGGGATGGGTTTGTCAATGGGCCCTTAAGACATGGCAAGTCTACTGTCAACAATGACTGTCAATATACAGCAGTGAATAGGATTTCTGTTGCATATCGAAAAAAAAGGTTGTTGATTAGCCAGCACAATCACTTCTTTAATGAAAAGCGTAAGCCTCCCACTGAGGATAAAAGATTTGTTGAAATTGCAAACAATTCCATCTCACTTACAGATGGCCATTATACTCTAAACCTGCCATTCAGGAGAGATGATATGTAGTTGGCTTATAACAGCCACAGTCTCCAAAGCCTAAGAAGGAAGCTAAAGAGAAACATATCTGCAGCCTTTCTAAATGATGTCATAGCTCAAGGATACACCAAAGTGGTCCCACAAGAGGAACAGGAAGGAACTAAAGGAAGAATCTGGTATATTGCACATCATGGTGTATACCACCCTAAGAAGAACATGCTCAGGGTGGTGTTTGACTGCGGTGCGATGTACAAGGGTAGGTCCCTGAATTCAGAACTTTTGCAAGGCCCCAATCTTACCAACTCACTAATTGGCATTCTACTCTAAATCAGAGTAGACACAATAATGCATAATTTTATGTGGATGACTGTTTAACATCTTTGTCCACAGTATAGGATCCAGCGCAGTTATCATCAGACCTGGTGGAATTGTGCAGTAAAGGATTCCATCTTACAAGTGGGCGAGCAACAACAAAGCTGTGCTCTCAAACATAAAGAAAGGGGAAAGACATCAGATCATTAGATCTCGATGAAGACCAATTACCAAGTGACCAAGCACTTGGACGTCAATGCAATATGGAAAATGATGACTTCAGGTTCAACATTGTAGTTCCCGAAAAGCCTCACACACAAAGAGGAATTCTGTCAATGGTAAGCTCTGTGTATGACCCACTGGGTATCCTAGCACCTCTCACTCTGCCATCCAAGCAACTACTATAACAGCTCTGTAAACAGGGCTATAAGTGGCGTGACAAAATTCCCCAGGGTCAATTTAAGCAGTGGGCTAAGTGTATTGAAGGCCTTTCAAAACTGACTAGCTTTAATGTTCCACCATGTATCAAACCGCTGTATCAAATTTTGTAAACCCAGCAGCCATCCAACTGCACTATTTTACTGATACTGCTGATACTGATTCAGCTGTACTGAAATATATAGCCAGTGACAGTACCATGTTCCACTCCTTTGTTGCAAATAGAGTTTCCTTTATCAGACAAAACATCGTCATTCAGCAGTGGAGGTTCATTGAGAGTAAGCACAACCCGGCAGAAAATGCCTCCAGGGGGCTCAATGTACAGAAATTCCTGGACAGCAAGCAATGGAATTGCAACAGTCAATTTCTCTGAAAAAAAATATAACACAACTCTGTGACATGATGGCAGAACAAAGTTAAATGTTCTGTTGCATGTAATACTGTGGTTCAAGATCCTTTCAGTCAAACTAATAACCTTCTCTCCTTCTTCTCAGATTGGACCAGGTTGATGAAAGTTGTCACCTGGTACTAAAAACTGTTTCTCCAGTGTGACTGGGTGGTTCTCAAAATGTGTGACCTGCAGGCACTTAAAAACTAAAACAGCAAAAGAAAAGTTGAAAAACACTTAAAAAACAAGATCTGACCTCCCCCATTCACCAATGTTGGCATAGACTATTTTGGTTTAATAGTAACCAAGAGAGGCAGATGTCTGCTTAAAAGTTATGTTGTACTGTTGACGTGTTTGTCTTGCAGAGCCATCTAACCATCAAAATGTCACTGACACCTGCATCAATGCAATAAGAGTCTAAACAACAACAAGATCTAAGGCACTTTCCTCAGATAGGAAGAAGCTAAAACTTCAATCAACCAGGAGCATCTCACCACAGTGGGGCATGCCATACACTACCTGGCGAATATGTTTTGGAGACTGTTGTGGTGATAATTGCGCCTACCTCTCCATAATCTTCATGGCCTCTGGCAAGAATTTTAGAGACACACCCTGATTCCTATGGACTGGTCCGGTCAGTCAAGCTCAGAACCACAGCGGGTGTTAGGAGGCCAATTACTAAACTTTGCCTGCTCTTAGAAGATGCACACTAATTCTACATGTGCAGGTGATGCGAGGGTGTGGCCGGAGCAGGACAACCAAAAAAAAGCTAAATGCATCAGCCTTTGCTTCTTTTTTTAAGCTATTAAACTTTAACTTTAAATGTTCAACTATTTATGTGTGTTTTTTTATGTTCTACTTTTGAATGTCTTTATAATAACATTAAAGGGTACTGTCCTGTCCTTCATTTATGATTTTTTTAATGGTATAACTGTGGCTGTGGAGCATGGTCAAGCGTCTGCTTTTTATTTATTTTCTTTTAGTGGGTTTTTTTTTTTTTTACAAACAAATTTTATCTCAACTAAATAAAGCTATTCCCCATGCATGCCTTTGGTCAGGTTAATTTACTTTTTCAAGTAATAATAATTAGAAAATACAACAGAAATAACTACATGTGTTTGTGAGGATACCCACACAGATACTGGGAGAAAATGTTAACTCCATACAGTGGTTGTATGGCCAGGGATCAAGTGTAATCAGAAGTTCTAAGCAAAGTTAGAAACATAATTAATAGTTCAGAAAACACCAGGAAACACAGTGGAAAATGATCAATTTCATAGACAGAGAATCAACAGATGCAAGGTGAGGCATCCAGGAAAGAAATCTGGGTATTTATGGAAAATAACGTGATAACAGCTGGTGAAATGGTTACATGGCCCATGAAAGACCTTTGCCCTATTTAGCAATATAAAATCACTTACTGAGTCATATGGGTGTGGTCAAAATGATGCACATATTCAACTAAGGCTGATGGAACATCAAAATCTAAATGCAAGCCAGATATATAATCAGAAGCTGTGTCATATGTGAAAAGAATGCTGTTGGAGGATTACCAGTCCTACCCGGCCCATTCCGGAAGCATCTGAACAACATGCAAAAGCCAACATGCTCTGACAGTCTCATGCAGATAAACAGTTTTGGCTAAAAGCTAAGTAAAGAGGTGAACTTTAGGCATTTATATAAGCATTTAATTGTGTCAGTGTTTCTCTCTTGTGTGTCAATAAAATCTTAGCATTAAATTAAGGATGCAACCACCATTATGAGTCCTATTACATTCTGAATAACCCTTACTGAATCTAGAATGGACACCACTGTATTAATGCAGTTCACTGTGAGAATATTGTTAGATTTTACTATGAGGCCATTAGCATTCCACAAGCTATATTATAAGTCTGTATAGTTATAGTTAAATAGTCAGATGTAATCTTTGATCTACATGATGAGATTTAACTAAATGAAATGTTCCAGTGGTAAAATCTAAGGTAGGTAAATCTGAAGTAAATAGAGCTTTTATAATGCCAAATTGGGATTTAGTATGTGTGAGTTTCCTGTATTGTAATTAAATTACTTTCCTCTGGCTATTTTGTCAAACAAAAACT
This sequence comes from Duopalatinus emarginatus, assembly GCA_028565595.1. Lineage (NCBI taxonomy): Eukaryota > Metazoa > Chordata > Actinopteri > Siluriformes > Pimelodidae > Duopalatinus > Duopalatinus emarginatus. The sequence continues at coordinate 8,544 of JAOVVF010028501.1, read as the reverse complement.
ATTCTAAAGTTTCCTTACAATAATGACAGCACGTTAGACTAGTTTGACAACTGCATATTTAAGCCTAATTATGTGGGCTGAAGAGTAAGCACACTGCTATTATTTTTGTTTTTCTTAAGGGTGAGTTCAAACTAAGCAGGTGTGGTTTGATTAATAGGAACTCTGGTGCAATGTCTTTGCTAGTGCTAAACACCAAAGAAAAGTGATTCAGAAGGAATATGTGTATAATGTTATAAATAAGAATTACAAATTTTGCAAAGGCCCAAAAAGAGTTTTACTTACATTTGTTGACAAATGTTCAACCATGTTTTTGGCCAATTGTGATACTTCAACAATTTAAAGTTTCAAGGTTTTTGAACATTAAATAAAACTAGATGTATATCAGTAGTCAGTCAGTCATTTTCTTATCTGCTTAGTCTGCCAAGGTCGCTGTTTGTCTGAAGCCCACCCTAAACCGCTGGGCCCAAGGCAGAAACAATACAGATAGTGGCTTGTGAAGTAATTATTAAACGAGGATTTAAATAATTGCAAATTGGTGTTTTAAGATGTGTTAAACAATTGGGAATGTGTTGGTAAAGGATAAAAGACAGTGTTGGCTGAATGTCAATCAAGCTAATTGATTCTAAAGAATGACTCTGGCATTCAGTGACTCTGGAATCTTCTGTGTATGTGGTCATATGTAGAGAAAGAAAGCAAAGATGATAGAAAGATGAAGATGAAATTAAAATTCTAATGAAAATGAAATTAAAATTGGAAAAGTGAATTTGTGAAAGCTTACATGTAAAGATTTAGAGATATGTGCAGTATAAGGAGAAGATGCTCTGAGGAAAACTTTAAAAACTACTATAAATAAGTATTATACAAATATTTTAGAAAAGCATCATGGGTATTGTGTTGAACTTGTGATGACATTTGCTGCTGGACTGTTGAGAACAGTTCTGTCATGAATGTGTGTTACAGTGTATTTAATCTCATAATTTGTATCTATGACCAAACATGATTATCTATGGTATGTTTACTATCGGGTCACAGGGTGGTACAGCTGACATGCACTACAATAAGTCTACTCCAACAACTGGGAATATTTAAGCTTTAATTCCTGTAATGTTGCGTATGTCAACACTGTAGAACAAAACACTTCAGCTAACGTAATTCTGATGGCATAAATAGATACAGGTTATGGGTGTGTACCGATTAAATAATTAAATTTGACTGCTAAAATATTTAGTTACCAAAAGTGATGTCGCAGAGCCTTTGTTGTGAGAATACTTTCTGCTCTCACGTATGTATTTAATTAGCACACTGTCTGTGCCACCTGGGGAGTGTCACCCCTGTAAATATAAGGTAGACGAAACCCAGTAAGCACACAGGTACATTCAGAATGAATATTCACAGATGTAGATTTGAGCTGGATAGGCAGCATTTAAAAACCAAAGGCTCACTTCCACAAACCACTGATAAAATAGCACATTCAGTTTATTAATTATAGTATTAATATAGTAGTATTTGAACTCAAATACATCTGTAAATACACTGTAAAAAAGGGCTTAAAGTACGCAACTTCACATGTAATGAATATAAAATATTTATCTTTTTGAATTCAATAAAGAACAAACTTTTTCACAATATTCTATTTATTTGGATGTACGAGCATTTATCTTTTGTAATCACTCCATATGCACTATATATTAGTACACCTATATAACAAACAGGGCTTTCAATCTGCATTTACACCAGTAACACTTCAGTGTGGAGTCAAAGCACTACTGAAAGTCGGTTAATCCATTTTTAACATTTCTAAACTTATGTACTTCATGTATTGCATTTAGTTCCACATTCTTGTTTACTTCTTATTTGTTCTCCACTTTGTTTCTCTTCACTTCTCATTTGGATGAGATACACCCGATACAGATGAGGCTTCAGGAGACACCAGTAATCCTTGATTTCCGATTTCCTCCTGCTTCCCAACCCTGCCAGATCCTCTTTGACCACCATATATCTTCCTGGAGTCTCATCTGCTGAGCATTCCTGTTGCTGAGGATGAACCCACATGGACAATCTATAGAACACTATAATGGACAGATGTAAAAACCGTGAATCATGACTTGGTAACTGTTGACTGTTGGTAATTTTACTCAGTCTGTCCATTAGTGAACGGTTATCAAAATCAATCTTTGTCCCCCAAATGAGGATGGGTTCCTTTTGAGTCTGGTTCCTGTCTTGTCATCTTAGGGAGTTTTTCCTTGCCAATGGCTTGTTCATCAGGGATGAAAATCTGTATAAGTGTATAATTCAATCCAATATGTCTGTAAAGCTGCTTTGGGGCAATGTTCATTGTTGAAAGCACTATACAAATACAATTTATATCACAATGTGCACCATGCAAACTTTAATGGTATAATGTTTGTAGTGGTTGGTGTGGTACAGTGGTAACATCATGGGCTCCCATGTGAGAGACCTGGGTTCGATTCCCAGTCTGGGCAGCCAGTCTGTGCTACACCAATAAGGGTCCTTGGGCAAGACGCCTAACACTACATTGGCCTCCTGTAATACCAGTAACCTTGTAAGTCGCTTTGGGTAAGAGCGTCTGCTAAATGCCACAAATGCAAATGTTTGCTATATGATAATTTTATAAACAATATTAGCTTCGTTAAAAAAAAAAACATTTTTTATATTACTCACTTCCCTTAATTCAGAATAACTTTTTAAGTGGCAAGGACCTTTCAAGATGACATGGGCAGACAAATCTAAAGGGTCATGCGATTCACAACAGGCTGGAACAGAGCAATAAAAGATCAATGCTGTCAACCGGGCAAAGAGTCAAAAAACAGAATAACCCTAAAATAAAAAAACTCAGCTTGACACTGGTTTCCAAATACTTCACAACTAACAGAAGAAAAACAATGCAGATAATTAAAATGGGTCAATGTTAAATAAACACAGGTGAAACAGAACATAATCAGTTCTATATACATAATAATCAAAACACACACACACACACACACACACACAAACAGCAAAGCACCGGTATATATGTAGTATTAACAAATGTGAAGAAATTCTTGGTAAATAGTTTTGGCACCACCTGCTGGTAGGTCAATGTATTATACCACCTATACACAATATGGACAAAAGTATTAGAACACAATTCTTTATCATGACATTCAGGTATTTCATGCAGCTTAACTGCAAAAGGTGAATAAATCCAAGCACTGAGCCATAAAGTCTGTATTAACAAACACTTGTGGAAAAAAAATTATTCTGAAGAGCTCAATGAAGTAGTGTTAAATGTTGTTGTAATAGGATGCATGTGACACATATGGCATAAACAAAACACATGTGGTGGAAGCTGCTATGGCATGCACCTTTTTTTGCATCAAAACTGTTTCTTAAGGGTGGATTTTCTTGGATTTCTATTTGTAACCATATTAGCTGTAACTACATTAGTGGCGGCTAATTTGAGAAGCAATATTTTGCTTTTTTGCAGACCAACTCTCCAAGGTTTTACTCTGCCCAATCCAAAGTCAAAAGAAAAATAAAAAGGAAAAAGATGGACTATTATGACCAACTGGTGAATGGCATTAACCTTCACTAGACACACATGCACAGAACAGAACAGAAGAGAAAAGTGGGCTGCATTACGGAAACAGAGAAGGTAAAATGTTTTTCTCAAGGACATGCCCTGCAAATATGTTTTAGATATGATTAAGAGCTGCAGCCATTAAACAGACCAACCCAGCTGGAGGGTCTGGAGGGTGCAGCAGGGGGAATACATCTTAACCAGGGTCTAGAGGTAAGCCCCCAATAAAAAGGTCTGCATTATGATACTGGAATAACATTAAAAACATTACAACATGCCTCTTTGTCTCTTTTAGATCTTATATGAGTACTATCCATCGACTAACAAGAGATACAGATCAAGCCAAGATAAATGCAATGTTACTTGCAGTAGCAGGTCCAAAATACACTCAAATACTAAAAACATAGATAGGTACAATGAAATGTGCATCTGGTCTGTATTCATAATAAGGTATGTGTCAAGAGAGAACAAGCTGTCCATTCATGTATGCCTTAATACTGCATGTTTAAGGCATGAACTGTTTAACTGGCTTTTTCTGAAGGTGAGGTTAATATTTATCGGATAGCGTGATGCAATGTCCAGTAGTGCATCAATGAGTTTTCAATTTGCTTTTGTTATGATTTTTTGTTATGATACAGCTGCATTGCCCAAGTGAACAGATCGATCTGGGTGGTCTTAGTTTCACTTTGATTACAAGTTCCAAGTTCCACCAAAGATGTATTTTACACATCATTTTACCAAATGCTAGTTATGACCCAGATAGCAAATGGATGTTGAATCAATATTGATTTGTGTTTTTTTTTTTGTTTTTTGTTTTTTTTTGGTTTGTTTCGGTTGATGACGTAAAAATATATAAATCAACGATGTTATAGGCTGAAAATTTTAACGTTGTTTAATGTTGAAAAACTGACATGGAGTTAACGTTGTTATGGGTTATGATCTACAACACATCCTAAAGGACAAATTACAAACCCAAATAAACTGATAAAATTATCATTTTAAACATTCACACCTAATTCCATTCCCAGTGTAATCACTGTCCTATGAACCTTTACATTATTTACAGCTGATCCATGATTATCTGACTGCCATCAGCCGAAACTTAAACTTAAAAAGTTTGTTTAAGTGATTGTTTGGTGGGTTTAACGCCATTTTCATTGTTATGCTACAGTATAAGCCCTTCACAAATATTACAAGTTTTACAGTGATTTACAAGTTTTGAATGCATTATAAATCTTCATCACACCTGATGCCCCCCCCCATCCCCCTTCCTTGTGCTAAAGGCAATGGACATCAATGGATGTAAGGTGCAGTCTGGGTGCATTTACATTACATTAATGGTATTTAGCATTTACCACTCTTATTCACAGCATCTTACAAAGTGCTTACTCAGTCATTCTGAATATGCAAAGCTAGCTTTGACAGACCAGTGTTCAATATTTATAAGCTATGACAGTGCTAGAAATGAGCCATATAATAACGTATACAAAATTTACTAGCAAGGTATGAGACAATTATTTGTATTAAGTCAACTATTTGCCTGTTGTGCTTGCACAAAGAGGAATGTGACCACACTAATGAACACTGGATCAGGGGGGCAGCCCCAAACCATGCTGCCCAGGGCACTGCAGTTTTGTTTTGTTTGTTCTAGGGATCTGACCCAGGACCTTCTGGTCACAAGATTGGTTCCCTAACCACAAGCCCACACGTCTGCCCCTTTAAGTGTAATAAGAGCTTCATGTGCTCTTGACAAAGGGGAGTCTTAGGCTCGTGTTTATAGACAACTTATTCTGCTGTTTACTAAAGGAGAGGCTGCTACAGGAAGCTGGGGAAGCGTTTGCAGGAGGGAATAATGTGGCTGAACTTTGGAAGGTTGAAGTCAAGTTAAGTTGCTGCTCTATAAGATGATGTCTGTTGTACATGTGGAGATTCAAGCCAAAACCTGTGTGTCAAAAGGAGGAAAAAAATGAATAAGTTGAGTGGTGTTAGCAAAACAACGGTAGACAAAGCCAAGTGTAGGAAACATCATCAAATTAGCTTATGACAAACACTTTCATGTCATTATTGCTGTACAGTCCTCCTGCAGTGGCATCAGATTTTACTGTTATCTTTTTTTTTATCAAAATAAATCCTATACACAACAAATTATTGTATTAGCTAAATAGCCCAGGTTGGATCAAGTTATGGAGGACAGTATATTTGCTGTACACATTACATAATAACCAAACTTTAAGTGGTTTAGTTCCCTTAAACACCCCATGTGCTGCATACAGCACCTCAGACTCATCTTGCAGGCAGTCATTTACCTCAAACTTGAAAAACTAAGATTAGGCTTAGGTTCCTGAAGTATGGAGCCCCTCAAGAGGAAGTTAGCAGCAACTGCTAGCAATACAGTAGTTTGTGATGCATGTTCAAATGGTAAAATATTTAAAGCATAAGGATGAATATCAGCACATCTGAATTAACTGAACATGTTCATGAAAATATCATGGTGTATTATCCCATACTAAATGAGTCGATTTAGGGAAAATTAACAGATAAGGCTAGGATACTGAATAAAGTTAGCAACACTACATGCCATTTCATTCAGGGTCAAACCCATTACATTTCAAGTTCTGTCCATCCATTTACCTCCAGTTAAAAAAAAAAAAAGCCCTTAGTAAACACACAGGACCCAATTCTAACACCCTGCAACCTTCTTTGCAGGACTCATATTCTTTGTAGAGGAACCCTGAAGTGATTTTCTTTTCTTAACATTGCTCTATTTCATCCCCTTTGTGTTTAGTCTGCCTAATGCTTTAATTTGGTAATTTGAAAAAGTGGACTTTAAATGATTTGTTCCAATTTCACTTGATTTAAGAGCAGCATTACCATTCTTTATTATTTTAGAGCTGCTTTTGTTTTTTTGGTGACATTTGTCTTGTCTACATTTTAATAAAGATCTGGTCTTTCCCTATTCCTTACTTTAAATAAATCATAAACTGTAAACTGCGATGAAATTAATGACGGTTAGTAATACCGTTTGAACTTTAAACTATCAGTAAATACCGCTTACCGTGGTATGAAAAACTTGCTGTACAGTTTCAAACACAGATGTAGAGGGGAAGGGGTAAAAAGAGGACAACATATTTGTGTGGAGCCTCGTCTCCAAAATGAGCTTTAAATTCCATTTAGAGAATAGAACAGTGTCCCCTACATAGTGAACTACTTTTTAAACACACACCATCATTAACCAGCATCTTTGTTTTAAATAGGGAATTTGTAACCTGTTGATAATGTTGATTATAGATGACTTAACATTTCAAAGATGCCTGAGTAAACACTACGTGGTGCTGTTAGAGTTTCATCTGTTCATCCATCAGCTTAATCCATTTTAAAATTGACAATTTTGATTATATTACCGAAAAAACCCAAGCTGCCCACAGGAATTCCTGACGTTGTGTGACGACATCACAAACTGTAATAATATCATTAATCATAATAATAATAAAACACTTTATCTGTATATATTTATTTGACTTTAACACATTTGAACAATAGTGCGATAATACAGATAACTGTGATAATTTTTGTCATGATAATAATGATATGAAATTTTAATATTGTTTCATCTCTACATTATGCTTCCCAGTAGTGTGGTCTTTTCTGTAAAAAGTGCAAATGCAGTGCTTGAATAGGACTACCTCATTTTTGCTGGGGTAATCGCTGGTAATGGTAAGATTGTCCCTGCTGACTTGCCCTCTGCATGTCAGTGGGGAAACCGTCTATTGTAGTCTTACCTCTGAGCGACAGGAGCATCCCCAGGCAGCACAACAATCCATGGTGGAGACTATACGCAGAGACAACACAGAGGAAAGAGCACAGACAAACTGTTTACGTTTATTAGACGTTCCTTTAATGAACTTATGGTGCAAAATATATATATTGTCATAAAAGCACATACAAGGCACATACATTTGTGTGTACACAGATATATAAATTTGTTCTGATGTGTCATGTCCTGTCTGGATGTGATTTTAATATTTTAATAGCAGATTATTGCACCTGCAAGCCAATTTTGGCTTCGTCTGCTTCTGTTGTGTTTAAAAGTCAAAATTTACATCAGTCAATAAATTAAGATTACACAGAGCCTCAGTACCATGGGATTACTGAAACCATCATGAATTAAAGTTTAATGGTAAATTAATGTTAAAAAAATACATTGACCTGAATTTAGAATCATTTACTTTGTTCCCTAATTTTGTGACCAGTATAAAAAGCAAAGCAAACCAGGATCAAAGGTATTTGTTTGTTTTGTGTTAAATATAGCATCGTCCTCTGTAGCAAGTAAATGTTTCTCCTCCTGATCAAATGCTTCTTTAAATCCAGCATGTACACCCTATAGGGGTAAAAGTATTTGGTCACCTATACACCTACAGGAAAATTAATGACATCCCATTGTGGAGGCTTTCTACACGATCTTGGAGTGTGTCTGTGGGAATTATTGCCCATATTGCCCAAAGGTGTTTGCATGTGTTGAGGTCAAACTCTGTGTGGACGAGTCAAGTTCTTCCAGATCAAACTTACCCAACCATGCCTTTATAAACCTTCCTTTATACACTGGGGCATAGTCATGCATGAACAGAAAAGAGCCTTCTCCAAACTGCTTCCACAAAGTTGAAGCCATACACCTGTACAAAATGTCTTGTTGTAATAAAGCATTAAGAATTCTTATACCCAGGCCTAGACCAAGCCCTGAAAGACAACCCACAGTTGACACTGTGGACTCGTTCTCCTGGTATTTACTAGGCGTTTGATTTTTTTCACCTGTGGCAATGTGACTGAACAAAACCCCTAATTTTAGTGATTAAGAGGTGAGTATCTCCTAATACTTTTGACCACTGTAAGGATCCCACACAACTAGCAGAGTCAAGTGCAGATATATTTATTTTAACACACAGGTGGCAGTATAAACAAAAACGATT
>JAOVVF010028411.1:0-12967 GCA_028565595.1 Duopalatinus emarginatus | reverse complement strand
ATATTTCAGGATAGTAATCAGAATATAATCAAATTGATGTAAAAACTTATGTAAAACAGAACATACAATTTTTATAGATGACAGAGTGAATAATATATAGTATTAAAATATAGCTATAATAATAATAATAATAACAGTGAGTAATAATATTCACAACAACAACAAATAATAATAATAATAATATTAATAATAATAATTCATATTAGTAGTAGTAGTATAAGACGTTTTTGTTGTTGTTTTTTATTGTTTATAAGGTTTTTTTTTTTTTTTTTTTTCACCTTCGCTCCTGAATAGAGCTCATGAGTAATAACATTAACCCAAAGCCAGCGATAAATAAATCCAGATCCTTCTGCATCTCCACAATCAGGATTAGATTTACAGTCATGAAATAGTAATGAAGTTTGGTTTGTTTTACTGCACGTGTCCCAAATTAATTGCCACAGCACTGACAGACTGAAACCTGCACAGAATACAGATGAGCCAAGAGAGAGGAGGGAGGAAAGGGGGGAGATAGAGGGAGGGAGGGGGAGAGAGAGGTGGGGGGGTATTGTTATGTCTCTGTTCCTTTATTAATCCTAACACATTCTACACTCTTAGAAAACAGGTTCCATTTCTAATAGGGGGTCTTTACTTATAGGAAAATAGGTTCCTTTTCTAATTAAGGGTTCTTCACCTATTAAACAAGGTTCTATATCTATATTTAGTTAAAGGTTCCTCACTTATTTAAAAACAATCGTTGTATGCATTATTTGCATATGAAACAAATTATATTTGTTTATTTATTTATACACTCATTAAACATGTTTCTTATTTGTTAATAAAAAAAAATCTGTACACTGTAAAACCCAGAAGAAGAAGTTTTAAGTTCATGTAATATAATTTTTAAGTTCAGGTAACTTTAAAAATATATTCTTATTGAACTTTTTTAAAAAAAAAATAAATTCAGATTTTCCTAAACTTATATATTTTATTTACAAAATTAAAATAAAATAAATTTTAAGTAAAATAAATTTTAAGTACTACATACTAGATTAGTTTTAGTAAGAATTAGATAATTAATATTATTCATTATATTGTTAATATAATTTCTCCCAACTTAACCAGAACACAAAATACATGAAAGCACTTACTTACTTTAAAATGTACTTTAATAATAAAAAAAATACTTAAAAACTTGACATACTAAACTCGGTAATTCAAACAACATGAAATCACACCAATTTAACAATAAAAGTTGTTTAATAAATTTTAAATTTGCCATTTGTACGGCAATAACACGTTACAAACAGTCTGCTATTCTAACGGCATTAACACAAACAAGCTGACATTACAAATGCACTAACACATAAAAACATGGACAGTGCACATGTATGGACTATTTATGCACATCTGCAATTAGGCTTTTGTTGTTTGGGTGACAGGAGTGTCGGGATGTTCATTTCTTCTATGTGCTGCAAAACACATACAATCTAATTAGAGTTGCAGAAAAAAATGTAAAAATGTAAAGATGCAGATGTAAAACCTCTTTACTTTATTATATGTATGGACATGTTTTAATTGAAATTAAGGTGACTTTAATTATATTTTAGGTCTTGAACTATGAGGTATCCTCAGGCAGGTAGATAGAAAGTGCATAAAGTAACAAACTGTGTTGTGTGATGACATTTTCTCCTTGATTAAAAAAATAAAAAGAAATAGCTGCTGTAAAACTCCATTAAGCACAAGTCATAAAAGCATGTAAGCAAAAAATGCACAATTTTGTCTTGTTCAAAATTCAACTCAAAACATACCTCAGATGATGCTGAAGGAAACAGCTGGTATATAATCCTGCAGAAAAAAATAAAAGATTTTTTGAAACAATTCAGTATTCCAATGTTCTGGTTAAAAACAATTCCGTAAATTGCTGATTCTTTTGTTTAAATACAAAATTCAACTAAAGTGATACATAAAGTTCATGTTAAAGTGAACAAACAAGAACATATACAACATTTGTTGAATTAATTGGGTCTTCAAACAAATGTAAAACTCGGTACTTTTGCTGTAAATAACGAAGAAAAGTAAAAATAACGTTACTGTCTCACCTTACCCAACAATCCAGATTACATTTATCTGTCCTTCAATTCTGTTGCTGTCAACAGATAAGTACAACAAACTTGACAACAAAACAAAAAAAACAAAACAAATTAGACGTAGTTGCCATTTCAAAAGTCTCAATAAAACCAGAGACTTTCTGAAAGTCTTTTTGTTGATGACGGACTGGTGAGGCCTAGCTATTGGTTTAGCGCTAGCTAGGTTAGGTTAAAGCTAACGTCACTTTTCCCACACTGGCGCCAGAAATTGATAGTCACATATGCAAATTTGGAAAAAATAAACATTTCCAAATTGTTTCTTTCATGACACAATTTGTATATAACAACCAGTTAACAACCAACGTTTTTTAGGTTTCAAAAAGAGGACGTCTGGTCACCCTTGGTTAACTAAATGTCCGGTTTTGAATGTTATACCAACAAACAATATGAGTTTACAGAACTGTTTGGGTTTACAGTGTATAGTTAAGAGTTCTTCACTTAAAAACAGGCACTTTTTGTCTAGTTATGTTTTTTTTTTACATATGTAAAAAGGTTCCTTGTCTAGTTAAAGGTTTTTCACTGATTTAAAAATGGTTTAGGGTTCTGCAGTAACGACATGTTTTTTGTATAGTTGTATAGATTCTGGAAGTGTTCATAAAGCCACATATAGTCAGTTAGTGTAAGTCTAAAAGACGTAACAGTTATGGATTGAAGCTATGATAGATAGATCAGTTATAATAGAATGTGTGGTTGGGCTAAACTCACTGTAGAAAGACCTCCTGCAGGTGTGATGAAGCCTCATAAACACTCCCAGATTTCTGTATGTCAGGAGAGGAGAACATGGCTAATGATGTCACAAGAATGCACAAACCAATTAGCCTCATGTAACCCCAGAGACAGTCCTGTACAAGGGTCTTATCTCTAATCAAGGATTAGCAGCAGCAGTGTATTATAGGGCCACATTAGTCAGATAAAGGCCTCTCTGTTATGCAGTATCCATTAGAAGGAGGTTGACATATTCACCCCCTGATATCAGCCACAATCGGCCATGCTGCTAATGTTTTCAGCGCTCGTGGTATTGAGAGACCAAGTTCTCTTTAAACACAGAAACAGGGTTTTTAGGGGATTACTAGTTCTTCAGATATGATGCTTAAAGTTGTATAAAGTTATGGTAAAAACATTACTCATATGAATAAATTCTTGTGGAAGCTTTAAATTCTTTAATTAAGAAGAAACGGAAAAAAACAAAAAAACAGCTAGCATAAAAATACCTCTGGCTAATTCAAATAGCTTGTTTAGCTAGCACAATATTAACTTACCATACAAACTAGCTAAAAACCAAAAATATATAGCTAAAACTAACTAGCAGCCTCTTTTATTCATCATTTCTTACATAATAGCCAGCATATTACTTTTGCTAGCTAGCCTGGCAATAGCTTAATCTTTTAGCTGGTAGCTAGCATAATGATGATAGATGAATACTAATGTAATTCATATCTCAAATGATAGCTAGTGTGATGCAATTCTTATAACACATTTTTTTTAGCTGCTCATGATAAATTTATGCCTCAAGGAATTAAGCAAAAGAGGACACATTAGCTCAGTCTAACATCAACATTTACTTTTCTTTAATGATAGCAAGACAATAACAACATACAAACTAGCTTAATGCTAAAAGCTCAGTGTCAATTTCTGAAATGGTAATTAGCATAGTAACATTGACCATACAAACTAGACAAATACTAATATTAATAACTGATCATACAACCAACATAAACGCCAATTTCTCAGAAAATTGGCAAATGCTGCTAGCGAAACACGTACTAACCACGTACTAACTGCTCAATGATAATCTCTCAAATAGTAGCTAGCATGGCAACTTGGCTAGCTGAATCTTAATAGTGCTAACAGCAGTAGTAATAACAGACTAAACTAAATAGCTAAAAGCATTTTCCCTAAATTAACCTCAAAAATGCTAGCTAACTAATAACTAATCATGCAACTTATCTAAAGGCTAGTTTCTCAGGAAGGTCTCCGAAATGCTAAGTAGCTTCATAGTTACTTACCATACAAACTAGCTAAAGGCTAATATCTCAGTGTTAATCTCTGAAATGCTGGATAGCATAGCAATGACTAACCTTAGAAACTAGCTGGATGCTATTTGCTCAGTGTAAATCTATCAAATGTTATCTAGAATTATAACAAATATCCGATAGGTTAGCTAATTTGAAGCTAATGCTAAAACTGGTGTGGAATTTATAGCGAATGTAGAGAGAAACCATGAAAAAGAAAGAAAAACGCAAGTACAAACACACACACACACACACACACACACACACACACACACACACACACACAAACACATGGCGTCTAAGCCTGTGTGATTAGTGTATGATGGATGCTGTCCCCTGAGGACCCTGTGTGTTTTTTAGCTCAGGATAATGAAGGCTGTCGGGGGAAACAGGAGTGACATTGATCATTATTAAAGCATCCTCGTCAACACTCAACCTTTCTGTCTCTTTATAAAAAAATCACGCCCGTCAACTCCATATAAACCGAACTGCGACTCCGGAGAGACGTCAAACATGCCTGCTTTTCTCTAACACACTTCACTTTTTCTCCAGTCCAGATCCAGAGAAGGTGGAATAAATTAATATCTGTTTTATTTAGCCAGATTCTGTAAGCATCCAGCAATGCTGGTGTATCTTCACCATCCAGCAATGCTGGAAGCACCAATCAGTGCTTCTGTATCTTGACTGCTCAGTAGTGGGTGAACTCGAAACCTAATAATAAATCTTACAAATGCTAGCTAACGTAAAATTAACTAACCACAGAATATAGCCGAATGCTGACAGCAATGTTAATTTCTCAGATAGTAGACTGCAACTCTAGCTAGCTGCTAGCTGTGTGTTTTTCCAACGCTAATGAACAAATGTGTTACCGCACACTAAACCAAATTAAAACATTTTAACGCATTCTGCCCCATTATTTGTTTTATTAACATAAAATAAGCAATATAGCAAATCAATGAAATGAAGATGTAGCTAGTTAGCTCGTGTTAATACCGTTACGAGCAGATGTGGGTAGAGCAGCCAAAAATTGTACTCAAGTAAAAATAATATGACTCAAGTAAAAGTAAAAAGTCGTCATCCAATTAATTACTTGAGTAAGAATAAAAAGTACTAAGTGAAAAAAACTATTCAAGTACTGAGTAACTGCTGAGTCTGTCTTTGTTTAATAAACTGGACGTCAAATAATACACCTGAATGCACAAAAATATAAAACAGCAATGAACAAAATCAGAGGTGCAGAATATCTCTTAAACAACTAAAACAATAATAAATTAAATCTTTACAAAATAACATCAATTAAATTCTCTTGGGGTTGTTGTGAAACGCACACCGTCATCTCCACCATTCTACTTTGCTTCTGTGCTCCTTTCCGCCTGTGGTTGCCATGGGGATTTTGTGACAGTTTGGCTCTCTTTGATTGGTGAAATGGAGTCAAATGTTGCTGCTAGTGGCTACATTTGATTGGTGAGGTGCAGTCATGTGACAGAGCCTCTGTTTGAAGTCTCGATAAAACAAACCAAAACAAAAAGAGATTGTGCATTGGACGGATCGATAAAAATAAGTAGCAAGTAGCGAGTAGAATGTAGCTCAGTATAAAAGAGTAAAAGTGGTGCTTCGTCTTTACAAATATACTCAAGCAAAAGTATGCTGCATTAAAAACTACTTATATAAGTACAATTTATGCAAAACGTTACTCAAGTAAATTTAAGAAAGTAAATTTAGCACTGTACTACCCACATCTGCTTACACAAGTAAATAGTAAAACCATGGTGAATAATTATTATATGCTTAGTTACCATTGGATATCTTAGTAGTTCATGGAAGAATCGTTGTTAAGTACACAAAGCACATAGTACCACTAAACTACCATATCAAAACCAGGGTTGATTACTGTGTGTCTTTGGCTAGCTTTTAACTATTGATAGAGGTAGAATTAGCTAAATGAGCTGTTTTAGCTAACCATTGAAAAAATCCGCACACTGGGCCATTTTAAATTCAATTATACACTGAAGTACTACAAAAAACTGGTACACCAGTCTAATACTTGGTAGGTCCAAGTATTAGACATTGCATGGCATCCCAGATGTGTTCGATAATTTTAATATCTGGTGACTTTTAGAAAGAAGGCACACATAGCCTTGACTGGTCAGAAACGTTTGTGGTTGTACCAGGGGTCCCATGGAATGCCAACTAAACAAACCCCAAACCATTATGGAGTCACCACCAGTCTGTACTAGTTTTTTTTTTTTTTTTTTACATTCTGTACCAGTTATTCTGGCACTTAACTGAGAGAAAACATAGCATTGTTGAAAATGCTATATTTTGTGTTTAATGCATGCTACGTTTTATTTTTGTTTAACATTTGCCATATTCAGCCTTTGAGGCAGGTAGCTATTGATGTATACCATGAGGAAATGTGCAACATGCATGCAATACACCGTTGTTGTTGTGGTTGTCTTTTTTTCTTGGAGTCAGGGGCCGAGGCATGCGGGGCTGTTTGTAGATTTATAAAGGTTTAAATCTTCTTTTTTACTGACTCTTGCTTCTAGAAATAAATGTTTAAAACGAGTAAACAAGGTGGTGTGATATTTTTCAGGGTTTTAAATTTTTCCCACTGAATCCTATGAATGCTGTTTGTGTGTGTTTCTGATTCTCTTCAGCTGTGGAGACTGATGCCTTGGGGGCAGAGAGAGAGCGAGAGTGAGTGAGTGAGATAATCATTATTTGTATCTAACTGGTGTAATACTCTGACAATACAAATGTGCATTTGTCTGGTCAATAAAGCGAATCTGAATTTGAATTTGAATTTAAGAGAAAGAGATTTTGGCCACGTTTATTCCTCGGATCAGAGATACTTAAATCAGGGAATTAAATCACTGACTACACTGACCTTTAATGTTCTGTCTCTGTGATTTTTCTCACTGACTCTGTGACTCGTCGAGGTGTTTGCTGTAATGAATTGTGTTTGGATTGTGTGCCGGTCAGCCGGCGCTGTACTGGACCGATAAGAGCCTCTGGCAGCAGATGGCATATGTCTGCTCTGGACTCCTGCTTTAGTCAACAAACTCAGGCATCATGTGGGATTTGAAAGTTTGTCCAGGTTTATGTCCTGAACATAACGTCTTATTGTAGCTGGTGCACACTTTATTACGTTTCCTTGCTCACATGAGCCTCGTTGGTGCCACTTGTTAACGACCAGCGAGCTAACGAGCACGAGTACAACTGAGAATCGTTACGGAGTCGAGAGGAACTTTTGTCCCTCCTCAGGGCACTAGAGTGTGTCGAGTGTCTGCTTATGATTTGCTGCATTGTTTGTGAAGAACAGGCTGACTCGGCACAAAAACAACCACTGTGACCGTTACGCACACTATGCTGCTCTAGTTTTGCACTTGTGGTCCCACGTGGAAGCCCTAAAAACAGACAATTTCACAAAATAAAACTGGTACAGACTGCAGAAATAAAATAAAATGGCCATAACAGTGCTCTATGAAGTACCAAGGATGCTTGTTCTATTATTGTAATATAATTTGGAGAAACCACTTGTTTTGAGCTTGCAATTGCATTCACCTTGCAGGACCGAACTACACAAGTGTGATATGTCTAATATTATTGGTGCAGCCAGGATGTCAACATAAGCAAATGCATAAGTCGTCTTTGAATATTTCTGACTTGCGGTGTGGAAATATTTAATTAACGGCACTTCGGTTAAAATTTACATTCATGGCATTTGCTCTTATCCAGAGTGACATACAAGGATACTGGTATTCCAGGTAAGCCAGCATGGTGTCAGGGGTCCTGCCCAAGGATCCTTATTGGTGTAGCACAGACTTGCTGCCCAGACCAGGAATCGAACCCAGGGCTTTCACAGGGGAGCCAATGATGTTACCACTGTACTACACCAACCACAAATATTACACAAATTAACGTAAAACTGAATCCTTCGCCCACATGACACACATCAGCTCACAGACACATCAGACACATCAGCTCATATTCCACATGCAAATGTTCAGCTTATTAATGCTCGAAGTGACACTTTCATGACTTCATTTTAATACCACTTAGGGTTTTTTTCAGGTTTCAGCATAATGTACGCAATGCCGCGCCTTCCTGTTGAAAAAAATCTTCTGACCACACACACACACGCGCAAACATACCGTTCATCAGGTTTCCATGGTGATGTGTCAGAAAAAGAACAAAACACCCCGAGCCTTTTTATCTAATACTCGACAACCAGGTAATTTAATAAAAGGCCAAATGAAGATCAGGCACGACGCAGGAATACGTAACACTTCTCAGGATTCAGTCAACAAACATAACGAGGAAAAAGCCTGAGGATTGTTTACAAGTGTCATAAAGTAATGTGATATTGAGGTCACAAGCAGAAAAAAAGTATTTTTTTACAGCAGCACGAGGGGGCAGAGTTGGTTCAAAAAGTCAACAGGTGCTTTTATTTGTTTATTTCTCAAAATAAATTATTTTATTCTTACTTGACAAATGTTAAAAGGTGGCAAATTTTTACAACAGGGAATGAGTTTGTAGTTTAATTATGACCTTCCTAAGTTCATCCCTGTTGCGAACCTTTCAACGGCTTCCTGTAGCAACCCACATCGGATATAAAACCCTGACGCTGGCCTTGGAAGCCAAAAATGGTCCAGCTCCTTCCTACCTTATGGCAGTGGTCAAAGCCAGATGTACCCAGAGCCCTTTCGAAGCTCGACTTGACCCACCATCATCCAAGACACATGGAAGGCAAGCATCCAGACTTTTCTCTGTCTTGGCACCAAGGTGGTACAACAAACTCCATAATTTAGTAGTACTTTTAGGTTATAGGACTGTGTAAGTTTTGTATTGGGGATTGTTTCTGTCATTCTGTCAAGAGGAAGACATCTTGCAAAGAACTATACTTAAAAGGGAGCCTATGCTCTTTTGGTTAACATGGATAGTGTAATTATGAACAATCCTATATGGTGCAATGATGGGGCATAAATAGGGCATCATGGTGGATCGGGCAGGTCTGGAAAGCTGATTCGAGAATGGAGACTTTATCATCAATTAGCTCCATAGTCTGCACGAGAAGAACAATTCAGTCTAATCTAACACCTCTCACGCATTACTGTTCATTAAGGCTTACTTTATAGGGATTGATGGTGGCACACACATATCAGAGTCAACCTCCCACCCACCTTGGATCCTTACCAGGTTGATCCCCATCCAAAGAAGATGCTATCACCACTGCTCTTCACACAGCACTCACACAGCTGGCACACCAGGGGAGCCAGGTGAGAATGCTCTTCATGGAGTTCAGCTTTCAACACCATCATTTCAGCACCAAAGACTGATAACCAAACTCACAGATTTACGTCTTCCTCAATCTACCTGCTTCTAGATCAGGGACTTCTTGACAAAGTGCATCCAGTTTGTAATAGTAGGTCTTCATCATTCGTCCATCCTCCGGAGCACCACAGGGGTGTGTGCTAAGCCCGCTTCTCTATGCTCTATACACCTTTGACTCTGTCCCCACCCACTCTGACAATACCATATTAGGGTATATAGGGTATCATCTTTGGAGGAGATAAGACCACCTACAGGAATGTCCAGGGACTGACTGAGTAGTGTTGAGTGAATAATTGCACCCTGAACTCCTCAAAAACAAAAGAACTTATTATAGACTTCTGGCAGAAAGGTGCAGTCACTGCACCAGTGTACATCAACGTATGTACTGTGTCTGTGGAACTGTGTCGAAAGAGTCACTTCCTTCAGATTTCTGGACCACCAACACCATGGCTATGGTTAAAAAGGCACAGCTAAGGCTGTATATCCTGAGAAGCTGCTGATGTCCTACTACCACTCCGCCATTCCGAGTGTGCTGACAAACTGTTTCTCAATGTGATACAGCAGCTACTCAGTGGAGAAAGAAAAGTACTACAGAGGCCTAGAAGATCATTGGCTGCCCACTGCCCTGTCTGGGACCTGTTCAGCTCCAGTTGCCACAGCAGGGCAGCCAACATTCTGAACAACTCATTTCACCCTGGACATCATCTGTTCGAACTGCTGCTCTCTGGCAAACGCTTTTCAGACTTAAAACAGTTTCTAACGTAAAGCTGTAGGGGAACTGAACATTTTCAAACAACACACACTGACTGACTCTTACAAAACACTGTGCTAGGTAGAAATGATTTGAAGACCACGTCCCTGGCACTGACTCCTAACAACTGTACACTGCTCCAATGTTCCACTTCACCTCTGATTTATTTATTCTGCACTGCACTGTTGTCCTCGTGTGGCCAATATATATACTATCTGATGCAATATTTCTTAAAGATGTGCAATACTTCCAAGACCTTATTTGTATATTGTCAGTTTTTACGATATAATTTTGTATTGTGTGTGAGTCCCGTTGGATTGCTGCTCAATATCGTTGCACACACTGTGCAATAACAATAATGGCATCTTATCTCATCTCATCTCATCTAATCTTATTCAGTGCTTTCAGTTCTAATGGAGTGTAAGGACACTTACTGAGACGGGATTTGGACTCAATTGCAAGTTCTTTAATAAACAATTAAGATCCAAAACACAGTCCAAAGTCAGAGTTAAAAAACAGGCATGGAGTCAGGTGAAAATCAAACAGAGGTATCAGAGGTAAAGGCAAAACAAGTACAAATCAGGGTACTGAGAACAGGTGGAAACTAAATTGTGGGGGCGGCCATTTAAGGTGTCACGATGTGCGCCCATTTACTTTTACGGGGCGAGTATTCTGTCACGTTTAGCAGGGAGGACACGCTACTACACAGAGCCGAGGTGTGTGCGCATATACGAAGAGGTACTCACAAAACGCAGGAGTTAGGACTCATGAGCGGAAGCCTTTAATAAACATAAAAAGAATGCACAAGACGAAAGTTGCCGTGGAAGGCCAAAAGGGAAAAAGCGCTCGGAACACAGGAGGAACAGGCAGAGAACAAAAACATTATGCCGGTCTATCGTACCTCAAATACCGTCAAACATAACACCCAAACGTAGTCACGTCATAATCCTCACATCAACATAGTGACATCATAATCCTCACGTCATAAATACTCCCTAGTAAGGTGCCCGAGAACACGTCTCATGCAATCCCCAGCAACACGATTCAGGTGTGCAGTACGCATCACGTGACCCCTTGTCGCTGCTGGGTCTTGCTGTAGTCCTGACATTAGGTAGCTTCTGAGGATTCTGGGAAAGGGGAGTCCTGGATGGTTTTCAGAAATGCTGAAGTACTGACACTTTCTAGTATTTATTTTTTAATAATGCATATTAGCATAAATCTGCCCGCTAGTACACAATGCCATGATTATTATAAGATGTTCATGTTAGCTTGTATCGCCGCTGGTTGTGTATAGACTGAGTGATGTTGCTAATCAGTAAGAAATAAAACCAACAACGTTAGATGCTGTACACCAGAAAACTGACGAGTCAGAGGTAGTTTCCTTCAGACCACGAGGCACATGAGGAAACGTGTTGAGGAAACGGCTTTGTTCCTCCTCCATCTGTTTGGTGTCAGGATGGATGTTGGGAGGCTTTATTCTGGCACATTGTGGTTTGTTTAGTGTCATTTTGCTGACATTTCAGGCAGACAGGGTAGCTTTTGAAAGTAGGAACCACTGCTGAGACTCTCATACTGTGTATGTGTGTGTGAATGTATGTACCAAGTGTCAGCTACTGACTTCTGGAGAACAGCACAAGATCTTATTGAAATCCGACCGCTTCTTGGCGCTTCTTAGTGCTTCCATCATCGTGTATGTGCGAGCAGCAGGAAAGGTGCGGTGCTAATGGACTGCAGGAAACCTCCACAACTATAAAACAAATGTAGCAGCACTGTGGCAGAGGTTGGAGTAAACAAGAAAAAAATAAAGAATGAATACATGCAGAGCAGCGAGGAAGCACCACAAGTAGTGTGTGTGCTACACAGCTCCGGCGATCTGGGGTTGTGGGTTTGATCCTCGCTGTGGTCTGTGGAGTTTGCTGCCTTGCACACAGTGATTCCGTGTGCAACCTGCAATCTGACGGACTAATGCCCGGATCAGACTACACCATAGTTTTGTCCTTCACATTGGTGACTATGTCAGATAAGTGGCATAAATTTGTGCTGTGATTTGGTGGAGAGACTCGAACTACGCGTTAGATGCGGACAAATCATCGCTCACGTTTTTGCGCGAGTTCACTGGTGATCAGGGAGGAGGGGCTATAATGTGTCTAGAGTTTTTTTTTGCTGAAAAGTAATGAAAAAAAGAAAAAAATATTGTGGATGCTGTTTTGCGATCTGAGGAATGATAACCCATAACCAGCTACTCGTTTACTGTCCTTAATTTCCTCCGTTCCTCCACAAATATTTAGCTTTTTAGACTCTGTCTTTACTTCCTGGAGGAAACGTGAAAAGTGCAGAGTTACGTTTCCAAAGTTTTTTACTAAACTTTCCTCACCTGAGAACTACAACAGCAGTCTCTCTCTCTGTGTTTCTCTCTCTCTTGGAGATGTTAAACTCGATGGAAAAATTGCAAAAATTCTAACATGCTAGACTTTCCGTCAAGCTACCACGAGGCGTCCTAGACGCCACGTTAGTGTTCATTATGTAACAATTAGGGCTTTCAAATGATTAAAAATTGTAATCACAATTAATCTCAGTATTTCATATAGTTAATCGCGAGTAATCACATTTTTTTATCTATGTAAATGAATAAGGCTTTAAAGTGAAATGTTACAATTAAAGTGGTGAACACATGTTATGCTAAAAGTACTTGTTAAAAACTGCTGGGACAAGAGAAAATGGTAAGGGAGTTTATTCAC
>JAOVVF010028326.1:0-12971 GCA_028565595.1 Duopalatinus emarginatus | reverse complement strand
GTTCCTTCTTAAGTCTTTTATGTTAAATCTCACAACACTGCGGTAATTTGCTAAGCGAACATGCTAACAGAAATGCGCTACACTACACTTCACGCTCGCTAACATAATCATGCTAGTTAATACAATCCTCAGTGTTTGTACACCGGCTTTACTAAGCAAGATCAAAGGGTTAAAGAGGCTATTCTATTGGCCGCACATTCCGCGGTGAGTCGTGCGTCTGCGTCGTGATCCCAGCAATCTTCCAGGAGCTCATGAAGAGGAAATTCCTGTAAATGGAAGCAAGTGAGTCACATTACAACGGCTAGTTGTAAATGAGCTATTACTCAAGTACTCATGTTTTAAGGCTAAAAGATAAACAGTATTAAATAAACACTGTATCGGGACTGCTCTCAAGGAATATCTGGCACCCTTGGAGGCATGAACTACACTCAGGTGACTATGTTTGAATACAGAACTCAAAGAATTAGCATAAATGGCTGTGTAACCCATCTCTGAATACTCATAACTTTCCATGCATAAATATTCCATTGTGTACCTGGGAGAATCTGGCCCACTGATGAGGAATAGTTGGCCGCAGTCTTTTCTCCAACACAAAACCAAGGAGATCTTCAAGGGTCGGATTGCGTCCCAGTTCCGTCTCATAAGGCAATGTATGTTCTGGAACAGGAGAATCTGGAAATGATGAATTGCAGGAATATGTGTCTCAGATGTACCCTAGGTACCACTTCTTTCACATTTATTATTATAAAAATAATTTCTAATTTTCTAAAACACTTACTAACATCATTAAAACTAACCAAATCATATGTTTTTTTTCCCTGCACAATTATTGTCTTAATATTTGTTCTCCGCATTTAATTAACCTGACTTTGGATGGTAATCAAAGTAAAATCTCTTTATAGTTCACTCATTTATACCTTCGTGGAGGTCAGAGCAACGCATCAGCAGCTCCCAGAGCAGGAGTCCTAAGGAATACACATCTCCCTGCAGCAAACAACGACCGCTGCTCAGATTAACATATCCCTCCAAGATCTCCGGAGACATGTACTGCAGAGTCCCCATCTGAATTCTCTCCTGCCGAGTGTCAAGAGGACATTTATTTTTACTAGTCAGCCAGTAATTTGAAATAAGTAGTTATCTGGTTACTACAGCAGCTTAAAACATTTCCATAGCTTTTAGTTCATTTCTCTTTTTTTTTAAATAAATTAATAAATTATTTTTTATGAAATATTAGAATAATAAAAAGAACTATTTTATTACTTGTATCATTGTATCATTTCTTTTTATCCTATGTATTTTATTTAATTTATTCAATTTCTTATTTGTTTGTTTATTCATTCATTTATTGATTTAATCTTTAATATTTATAATAAAAAATTCTTAATATATAAAGTTGTAATTAAATAAACTCTTTTCATTTTTATAATTTGTTTACTATATATAGTCTACTATACAATGCCTTTTATTCAGCTTAGCTTTCATTATATTTATTTTAATTGACATTTTGCTATTTCTAATTATTCTTTTGATTGTTTCTAAATGTTGTCAGTTTCACTGTAAATTTGTTTTTTACATATGAACAAAAAAATATAAATTTTACCTCTTCTTTTCTGTATAATAATAATAATAATAATAATAATAATAATAATAACAATAATAATAATAATTATTATTATTATTATTACTACAGTTCAAGCAAATACTGCCATTATTTTTTTATTAGTACACTTAAATGCTGAAAATTAAACAAATCAGTGCATAATATACAATATCTGTATACAATAACACACTATCATAATGTACAATATCAGAAGTTCCAGTTTTTATAAAACATCTGTAATGACCTAGTGAATACTGTTAACTGTTAATACGCTAATACTGGACTTGAGTGCACGCAGCATGGAGGCTCATGTCCGTCAGCTTAGTCCTGCTAGTAGCTTACAACATGTTAGTAAATACGCTCACCTGTACTATGCCAGAATAACCCTGTAATGATTGGCATTGTAGCACCGTGGAGCATCCAAAGTCACACAGAGCACAAGAACCATCAGCTCTCACCAGGACATTATTGCTGCTGAGATCACAATGAGCCACCGCTGGTTTATAGACTCCTACAACACAAAACAAACAACAAACAAACAAATTAAAAAAACAAATCAGATTCTGGATCCATAGAGTGCAGTCAACTCCAGAATTATTGGCACCTTTCAAAAGAATTGGCAGTAATTATTATACCGTTCGGAGGTGAAAGCTATAACTGAAATCATGAACTTCATCAAGCCTCAGTAGCAGGATAACTGGACTCGTAAACTTCACCTGAACGTCAAGACTAATAAATCTACAATACAATTGGAATGATGACCTTCCTGAAGCTTCATTACAGCAACAACTGGAATTGTGACCTTCTTGATGCTTCATTATAGCTACAACTGGAATCGTGAACCTTCTGAAGCTCCATTAGTTCTATAAATATGAACATGAAAATCACCACCAACTACAGTGAAACTGGGGCCATGACTGTCCTGGAATTGTAACCTTCCTGAAGCGCCATTAGACCTACAGCTGGAATTGTGACATCCACCAACTCTTCTTAAGGCTACAACTTGAATCGTGAACTTCTCCTGAAAAGCACCACCATTAAAGCTACAGTACGGGTAAAATCATGAACTTCCTGAAGCTTTATCTGAGTTACAACTTAAATTGAGAACCTATGAACTGGACCAAACTTGAGAACCTATGAACTGGACCAAACCTTGTTTGCACTACAACTTGGGTCATGAACCTCATTTGAACATCTCCATTAAATTACAGTTGAATTGGAATCATGAACTTCCTAAAGCTTCATTAGTGCTAAAACTGTAACCTGAACATCATCACCATTAGAGATATAGTAGAACTAGAATTGTGAATTTCAATCCTCAAGCTTCATTAGAGCTACAAGTAGAGTCATGACGCTTCATTAGAGATACAACTAACGTTGTGAACTTCACCAAACCTCAATAGTACTACAACCTGGATCATAACCTTCACCTGGACATTGATACAATTAAGGCTACAGTTTAAGTGTAATCATCATGTTCACACAGCTTCGCTACAACTGGAATTGAGAACTTAACCAGGGTTTTCTAAATTTAAAATTGAAATCATGAACTTTTGTAAACATTACTACCCTTAGAGCTGCAGCTGGAATCATGACGTTCACCACAAATCATTTCTGATTTCCAAATACCAGTAAAATGGTTCAGGTGGTGGTGGACAGCTATGGTGGTAACCATAACTAATGACCAGAGGTGGGTAGAGTAGTCAAAGATTGTAGTCAAGTAAGAATAACTTAGCAAAAATTGTCACCTAGTTAATTGGTAAAAGTATTAAGTGAAAAAACAACTAAAGTACTGAGTAACTTCTGAGTCCGTATTGCTTTAATAATCAGGACGTCAAATAATACACCTGAATGCACAAAAATGTAAAACAGCACTGAACAAATTCGAGTGGAGAATTTCTCTTGAACAACTAAAACAATAATAAATTAAACCCTTACAAAGTAACATCAATTAATTTCTCTTCAGGTTGTTGTGAAACACACGCCGCCATCTCCGCTATTGTATTGTGCTTCTGTGCTCTTTTTTTGCCTGTGTTTTCGGCGGGAATTTTGTGTGCGGTCATGTGACAGCTTGGCTCTTTTCGATTGGTGAAACAGAGTGAAACATTGCTAGTGGCTACATTTGATTGGTGAGACGCAGTCATGTGACAGAGCCTCCGTCGGAAGTCTCGACAAAACAAAACAATACAAGACAAAGAGATGGTGCATTGGATGGATCGATAAAAATAAGTAGCGAGTAGCGAGCAGAACGTAGCTCAATGTAACGGAGTAAAAGTAGCTTCTTCTTCACAAATATACTAAAGTAAAAGTAAAATTCTCTTATAAGTAATTTTTTTTCCAAAAAGTAAAAAGTAAATGTAACGGAGTAAATGTAGCGTGTTACTACCCACCTCTGCTAATAAGTTGTAGCTGTATTATAACTAGCTCAAAATCATTATTCAATTGCTCATTCTTATAAAGCGTACTAATAATTCTGAAGTTGACTACAAAACAATGTGTTATATATCAGTCTGAAGTTTCTCACCATTCATTTTTAAGTCCGTGTGCAGATAGGCCAAGCCTTGCGAAAGAGTTTGAGCTAGTTGTAGCGTACATGCCCAGTCACACACTGTCCGAGACAGAAATGTGTTCAAAGAACCCTATAATGTCAAACAAAAAAGTGTTAGGTAGGACAAGTTCAGTTTGGACAAGCAGCTTCAGATTACGCTGGACACCAATTAGCAGTACGGCATTACATGGCTTCCTCCGTTATTATTGGGTGTCTTACAAAATAGCACTTGATCCAGCACATCCTATTATTATCAATACATGTATACGGTCATAAAATCCCATGACATTCCCCCAGAAATAAATCTGTCTCACTTGGGTTGCCAGTTCCAAGATAATCACAAACTCTTTCCCCAGTTTTCCATCGCCAAGAAACCTTACAATCGCAGAATGCATCATTAAAGGCAGCTTGTACACATCTTTCTCTTTAGTGAACTCTAGTTGTAGCGTTGTAGGAAACACTTTCACGGCCACCGGCGATCCCTGGAAAGTTCCTTGCCAAACACTTCCAAAACGGCCACAAGAAACAACCTGGAATATTAAAACGAAAGAAAAAAATCACATGCAAGTTAAACCAAACACTGATATGAATAATACAGGGTGAGTCAAAAGTCGCAGGACACATGACCACCTCCCTATTGTCCAAAAACTTGCCCTTGATCCAATATGGCGCCTTTCAAAATGGCGACCATGTTCTGGACAGGCCTAAAACATAGGCCCTCTCACCCATTACTTGCTGAGGTATTCAGATGTCATTTTCACTTTCGTTTTTTAAATAAAACATATCTTGACTTTTGACTCACCCCGTATATATATATTAGAGAGCAGAATCTTTACCCTTTGCATCTCCAGGTGTTTCTCCAGGTCAACATTGGATACGTCTAAGATGTCATGTGTGTTTGGAGGCATTTCATGGCCTTTTGTGTAGCAAAGAAAAACATATCAACATATATACATTTTATGCCTTTTACACAAGACAGTGGTGTGAAGTTGGTGTGGTTGGTGTGGTACAGCGGTAACATCATTGGCTCCCATATGAGAGACCTGTGTTTGATTCCCGGTCTGGGCAGCCAGTCTGTGCTACACCAATAAGGGTCCTTGGGCAAGACTCCTAACACAACGTTGGCCTACTTGTAATACCAATAACCATGTTAGTCGCTCTGGATAAGAGCATCTGCCAAATGCCGTAAATGTAAATGTAAGTTGATTATTTTCCTAAGAAAATGATACTTCTAAAGAGCTTAAGAGCTCAATGAATTTCAGCGTGCTGAAATTGTTCTACAGATGTTCTACGTGGCATAGTGTGTTAAAGTCATCAACGCTCTGCTGACGCAGTAACTGCAGAGCTCCGAAGCTCCTCTGGCATTAACATCAGCACAAAAACTCTGCATGTCAAGAAGCTGCACAGAAGCTTTATGTCACCAAGTCCAATCCCAAGAATCAGATGGAGTGGTGTAAAGCCAATCAGCCACTGGACTCTGGGTTTGGTTAATGCCAGAAGAACGTTCAATGCCTGACTGTATTGTGCCAACTTTAAAGTTTGGTGGAGGAGGGATAATGCTGTAGGGTTGTTTTTCACAAGTTGGCCTAGGCCCCTTAGGTCTAGTGAAAAGTATTATTAATGGTTTATTATACCTTCATCATTAGTCAGCCTTAAGTAACACAAGGACATTTTGTGTCAATTATTAACATGACACGTACAGTACAAAATTATTATTTCATGTTTAAGGAATGAAAAAGGAGATCGTTTGGTAATCTTACAGCAGCGTTTAAGAAGAAATTTCCACTTCAGTGCCATTATGAGGGAAAATAAAAGAATGAGCACTCCAGCAGGAACCATGAGGATGGTGGCACTCAGGAGATCTATACAGACCAAGACAGCATAGAATTTTCTTTTCAGGTTCACAGAGCTGAATTAATGTTAGCAAGTGCACTGAGACGTGTAGTTGGAATCAAATGCTTAAATACGTGTTCAAAGTTGTTGTAAGAGGTACATGGTCTCAGAGCCAGCAACAAGACAAAATTCTATTGTAATTATTATTATTATTATTATTATTATTATTATTATATTCCTCAAACAATCCGGGTTGCAAATAAATTACCTGTAGTATCGGATGTATACTGAGGTTGGTTGTATTCAATTCGGTTGATTTGCTGGTTCAAGGTGATGTTCATGTTGCAGAAATCTGAGTTGCACACACACCCAGTGTAGTTCTGATGATATATTGATGCATGGCATGACAGGTTTGGGCAGTAGTTCTGGATTATACTACAACCTTAGCAAAGAATTTAAGAATTTAAAAAAAATCAATACTTAACAGGCTTTAAACATGTACAGTATGTAAAAAAAAAAAAAAAAACATCATCAAGAAACAAATAACAACGATAAATAAGTTTAAGGGTCTTTTTATAGCCCTTTATCCAATAGCCATTTAACCTGTAATGCTATCACGATTTTTTTTGTACATTGTCAAATTTTCTCAGATTTATTATCAACATCTGATATTTGGCAAATTTCTTCTACTACAGCATTTGAGACATCGACATGAGACAAATGCTAAAACATTTGGCATGTTAGGGAGAAGTGTGCTTGTATACAGCTTGTGGAAATGTCCATCCCTTTTACTGCTACACTCGTTTTTTCAATGGAAAAAAATTCCCATTCACTTGAATGGGAAATTATTTTAATAGATTCTGTTTTTTAACCACTGTAATTTAGTTAATCTTTAAGCTACAACCAGGAAATTCTTCTTGAACCTGGGCACACTAAAATCTCCAATTATAGACAGATCACACTTTTTCTTCTGTTTCTATTGCTCTTTAGTTTCACTCTAATAATTTCAGACTGGGAGCAGATAGACTGGGTGACGTTACACTTCACTCTACCTTCGAATGAGAATTATTTGAATTAACTTTTTTTTTATTAAATTTTCTCATTTGAAATTCATTTACTTTTACCTATAAAGTCTAGTTAAACTTTATATGGTAGAGATACTTCCCCCGTTCTAAAATTTTTTTGACAATTTATATTTAAATTATAAGCACTTGTTTGGCACTAGACACAGCAAACTGCTCCACTGTATTAATATTTGCAGCCTGAATGACTGTAAGACTTAATGTTACTAAACATTCATCAACACCTTCTAATCAACCCGATCAGAGGTTTACCTAAGAGGTCAGGTGTGGGTTTTCCTCTCTCCATCCGGAAGTAGCCCATGCAGCACTCTGTACTGTTACAGTGCTGACTCAGTCCGCTTATTATCCCTGCACTCTGGACCCATTTAGTGTTCTGTGGACTAGCCAAGAACACACATCTCCTCTGAGCTGTAGTGAGTGCTGGTGAAGGGATGCATGTCCACAACCAAGCTACAAATGCTACCAAAAAAAAAAAAAAAAAAAAAGAAAGAAAGAAAAATAATAATAGATAATTTATTGGTGTATTATTTATAAGCTTCAGACAAAAACCACAAGTGCTGTGGTTAATGTCATGATTTTTAAATAATCAGGAGAATTCTTTTTGGGGGGTTTGGAAAATTAATAATAAAAACCTGGCAACCTTGTGATTTGCATAATCTGCATGGCATGCCCAGAACTAAAAAAAACAACCTGAGCATTTGTGTAATTTGACCTTCTCTTTTTGTATACTTATGTAACTTTTGATCTAATGTCAAAAAAGTCCATAATTTAAAAAAAGTCCATAATTAAATTAAAAGATAATTTGAAAACAAATACAAGCCAGATTAAAGTCAGTATTTTCTATCCCTGATTTAAAATTTTTTTTGCTTGATTTGAAAAAAAAGTCTATGCAATACAAAAAAACAAACAAATAATTAATTGTTTGATTAATTAATGAATGTATACAATTTTAGTTAATATTTATAAAATATATAAAAAATAATTCATCTAAAAAGGTAAGGCCAGTGCATATCCAAACTCTGAATACATCAAACTTTCCCCTGTATATAAATACTAATGTACTACAGGGTGAGTCAAAAGTCACAGGACACATGATGACCACCTTCCAATAGGAAAAACTTGCCCTTGATCCAATATGGTGGCTCCATGATGGCAGCCATGTTCCTGACACAGCCTAAAAGCTCCCTCACCTATTACTCTCTGGGGTGCTCAGATGTGTCCTGACTTTCAACCCTGTATAATGTTTGCATTTAACTCCCCAACTAACAATTACACCAAACCAATTACAATTACACCCCACTGTATTGGAAACAAATACCCCATAGGTTCCAGAATACTGCTTGTACAGCTTCACCTCCATGTTGTGGTCCTGAAATATAAAGAAATATAGAACAGTTAGCATATATGAAACAGATAACAATTATATTTATAATTACTTGTTACTTATGTTATATTGTATTATAATATATGATTTTATATTACTGTAATAGTATATTATTATTTTTTATTATTATTTAGATTATAGTACTTCCTACAAAGTAGGTACAAAGAGCTTCATCTTACAATTTGACGTAATGATGCACATTGTGAAGTTAATTTTTGGATTTGAACACTAATGTGTCATTGAGAACAGTTTCTGTTGAGGTTATGTTATTAAAAAAACATGATATACTACAACCACCACCACCACCACCACTACAACTACTACTACTACTTCTAATAATAATAATAATAATAATGATAATAATAATAATACACTAGTTATTAAATTGTAATACTAATTTTAGCAATTAATATAAAAATATATAATTATTTCAGTATAATTAATATATAAAAATATAAAAGTGACATGATTCTAATCAAAGGTCAGCTATGTATTATGAAAGATTAAAGATATATAAATAAAGGTCTGTACATCCTGTATATAACTGTACAGTGTTGAATATTAATAAAGAAATTATTAAATGCGTCAAGAAAGTATTAAAAGTTCAGCGTGCAGTGTTCACATAACAGAAGCAGCTGAATGTTACAGTGTTTCTAGAGTCTTCAACCTAGAAACTTCTATAAAAATAAAAATTCTTATCAGTTTCTGTATACAGTTTGGATGTCTAAGCATGTTGGTTCACCTGACAGTAAATTAGCCCCGTTGTTCATTTTATCAGGAACTAAACGCATGTAAAAGCCTAGAAGTTAAACTATCATTAACTCACCAGCTTCTTCTATACAATAATAACTCAATGCCTTAAACACTGAGAAATATTTATAAATAATCTAGAATTAAACGTACCTGAGAAAACAGTGCTCACTGACAGTCGCATTCTGAATGAGACCAACAGGCGAATGTTTCACACCGATGCTTTGAGCCACAGAAGAGAGAGACGACCTTGAGGTGCCTTCTCACTCCCACATGGGATGAGTTGCAACAACAGTACACACATTCCAGACAAAGCGAAAGTTTGGGACAACTTCAATGTAAATACACACATGCACATTTTCCCTATAACACAGATGTCATTTTGTTTTTCACCATATTATGTGTAAGTGTTCCCAAGTACACGTGTGACGTCCAGATGGTTTTTACACGTGACTCCACCGACCAGCCATAACAATGAAACCAGAAACCGTCTGACTGGTCAAGTTATTAGGTAACGAATGAACAGTGGACGTGTTGGAAGAAGGAATCATTGGCAGGCATAAGAAGCTCAGAGACTCTGACAAGGGTCAATGTCACGTCTAGACGACTGGCTCAGAGCATCTCTATGACAACAGGTCTTGTGTGGTGCGTCCCAGTATACAGTGGTTAATACCTATCAAACTTGGTCCAAGGAAGGACGACTGGTAGCTCAAGGCTCACTGATGTGCGTGAGGTCCGAATATAGAATTATAAAAGTATAGCCACAGATTTTAAAAATGCATTTCGTTTAAAAAAAAAAAAAATTGAGACGGCTAGAATAAAAACAAAAATGACTTTATTGATTGCAGTGATTTTACAGTAGCTGGTAAAACATTAGAGAATTACTATTATTTATTTATATATAATTAGATGATTTGCGCAATCAATAATATTTCAGAAATTAATATATTTTTAAAAACTCAACGTCCTTTTTATCTTTGGTTGGATTCCATTATTCCACATACAAGCCTTATACACTCAAGTGCCAGAAAGACGAGTTTGTGCAAAATACAAGCTGGTGGTGGCTCCATACTGGTATGGTGATCGTTCATCTTGGACCCCTGGTACATCTACAAACGTCTTTAAAATATAAACGCTGTGCGTCACGAGCTACACCAGTTCATGTCCTGCATTCATTCTGACCACAGGACAATGCATCGTCCCACACGTCTACAGATGACAAATTATGGCTAGAGGAACACTCGTCTGAGTTTGGGGTTCATTCATTTACACCTAAATCACCAGATCTCAACGTTATTGAAGACATCTGGGACGTCAAGCGACGTGCTCGGAATGCAACAGAATGGTGGACTGTGGTGCAGGAGGTCTGGTGTTCGTTGCCTACGGGGTATTTCCACAAGCTTGTGGAGTCCATGGACAGTTGGGGACCTACTAAGTATTAGACTGGTGTATTGGTTTTTCTGGCACTTGAGTGTAAAGTTTAATACACAGTAAAACTGCCTAGTGGTGTTTATTTTTCTTTTTTTCTTTTCACTCACTTGGAAAAAAAATAATTTTAAATATGTTAAATGTTAAACGTCCAGTGGACACCATGTCTCTCAGTGCAATTCACAAATTTCCTCTCTCTCTGTCTCACACACACACACACACACACACACACTCACAGTATTTTCCCCTATTGAATTAAATCATGTCAGTCAAGCGTATTCGTATTTTGACCCCATCGATCCTCCCGTTCGTGTCGTTACTCCGCCTGTACAATAAAGTTATCAAACTGAGCCAGCTGGAACGTACTCGTACCGACAGCCGCCCATCCGTGTTTCGGCGTCAGAACGACCGCGTCCTTCCACAGCAGGTAACCGTTCAGTTCTCCATAGGCGAAATAACCCTGTAAACAAATACACGGTCGTAACTGGTATATAGGTATTAAAATTCAAGCTGATGAAGAAATCAACAAACCTGGACGGTCAGAGTCAGAGTGTACCAAGTGTGAGCTCTGGTTCCGGACAGACCCTCAGCCAGGATGTTTTCTCCACCTGGTATATATGTATACAGAAACAATCCAGTTTAAACGTATACTTGCTTTACTTATATACACTCATATCAGCCATAACATTAACATTAACACCGGCTGCCATAACAGCTCTTAAAGGTCAAGGCCCGAACTCCACAAGACCTCCGAAGGTGTCCTGGGGTATCTTCGCCACCAAGACATTATCACCAGACCCGTTTGTGGATTTTCTCTGGGAGCCCCAGACACCCATGTCTCCCATGACTATGTCCCTGCCCTGGACACCCTACATACTCAGACCCTAGACATAACAATCAGGTTATTGGAACTCTTTAAACTTGCCCATTTTTCCTACTTTTACCATTTGTTCGCTTGGTGCCTTACACTGTACATCCCACCACTTGACATGTGAATCAATGATATTCATGTCACCAGTCAGCAGTGTGGTGTTAATGTTGTGGCTAATGGCTGTATATAGCACTTTGATCAGAATATTAAAAATCACATCCATTCTAGAGGTTCAGTGGTATTCCGAACATATGGACCTGCAGCCCTCTGGTGGACGAACGATGCAACGACAATATACATAACATGGTTAAAGGATCCCTCTTGCGCCTCTCTGTGTCATTTATCGGCTTTTACAGTAAAAGTGAAAGCAAACCACTCGTTGACCATTGTGCTTGCACACTGAGGAATCTGAGCAAGGATGGAGAAGTTAGAGGTTAGGTGCCTTGCTTGCTAAAGGGCACTTCGGTCACGTCTGGTCGGTTGCCGGGTTCGAACTGGACCCTTCTGAAATGAAAGTCCAGCTTACTGAGGTCATTGGTGACTTTGTAGGTCCCATCAGCAAACACCCAGAAGAAGATTCCCAGTGCGCTCCTGATAGATCCTCCTCCTTTATCCACTCGCGCTGCCACAAACACACCTCCGTTGTCCTTGTTCTCCATGTAGACCTCACAGGACACGCTCATGTTCTGCCTGAAATCCAATAAATAAATGATTTGCTGCATTGCTGGTGTATGTTACTCATCTACTACAGACATGGAAAGATGGTCTAAAGGAATAAAAGACGTAACACGCACCAGTTATAATCGCCGATGACGCTGATGGTTTGATCCGCGTCTGCCACCCATGTGACCGGACGCTCGGTGAGCACCTGACGCAGCGTGTAGACGTGATCCCCGGTGTCCGTCAGGTTCATGAAGTATTCGAAGACTCCGGTCTGATCGGCGAAGTGCGGCGCCTCGGTGAAGTTCGGGTGTTCTTTTAAAAGAAGACGAGCGGAAGAAACAGAGTACTGGGATAAGGACGTTACTATGGCAACAAAATTTCACGAGGACTTCGATGGTGAACATGTGACACAATCAAGGCATAATAATAATAATAATAATAATAACACGTCTACGTACTGACGTTGAAGTCGTCTGAGTATTTTTTAGGGAAGGGAGCCGAGGGAGGAGGCTCCGGGTAACCCCCCTTGTACCCTGTGGTCACGGTGGTTATTGTGTAAACCTCGTCAACATCCAGGTCCAAGCTGAAGGTCCCGTTAGATACCTGTGAAAGCAAAAGTGAACCACTCATCGAACACTGCGCTCGGACGCATAGGAATTTGTGAAAGTGAAAGTGAACTATTTGCCTACTGTGTTTGCACACAGAGGAATGTGACCTCCGCATTTAACCCATACGTGCAGTAAAACACACGCACACACCAGTGAACACTAGGGGGCAGTGAACACACTTGCCCGGAGCGGGGGGCAGCCCCA
>JAOVVF010028207.1:0-12980 GCA_028565595.1 Duopalatinus emarginatus | reverse complement strand
AGATCTTTCGCCATCACTCAAACCCGAAACAGTACGTCATCCGGGAACTTTTTGCTTACTGCTTGATGCATACTGCACATTCGGACACACTAGTCATGCTCGCGTACTGTTTGGTATGGAAGTATGCGTGTGTTATCATGCCAAAACTTCCAGGGTATATAAACATGTAAAAACGTGAAAAGCGGCCAAAAAAATGGCACAAATTATGCCAGGTTATGTACCTTTACGAGTGTGAGTGTGTGTGTGTACATGTATATATACCCTGGCAAAGTGAAACAGATTATTATTGTTATTTGTTTTTTTTTTTAAAGAAAAAACTAAAATATTGCATTTACATAAGTATTCAGAACTTTTAATTAGTATTTGCTTAAAGCAGTGACTCCTACCGGATATGATGCCACAAGGTTTCAAAATTTCTGCCATTCTTCTCTGCAGATCTTCTGTCAGGTTGGATGGGGATGGTAGACAGCCATTTTCAGGTCTCTCCAGAGGTTTCAGGGCTCTGAGTGGGCCATTTAAGGACATCCATTCCTGTGTTGTGTTGGCTGTGTGTCATTGTCATCACAGCATGATGCTGCCATAAGCATACTTCACTGTTTTTACTTTTTTATGGGGTATTCAGTACAATAATACTTTATTGCCCCTAGGGGGAAATTTATATTGGGCTTAACAGTCACTGCATCACAGACTCACACAGCACATAAATAAAAATCAACAATAAATCATACAGCACCACAACACCACATTAACACTACCAGAAACTCAGTGCTGATTGGACCTGACTGGCTAGCCTTGACCTCCCTGTGACAAGTGAGCGTTTTGTGACCATGCCCTTGTCACATGTTTACCAGTTGTATTTTTTGACCACTTTTTGTAGGTACAAATCCCTGCATATCAGAAACTTCCCCCAAGACCTGCTGTTTTGGAGATGCTCTTACCCAGTCATCTAGCCATCACAATTTGGCCCTTGTCAAAGTCACTCCGATTCTATACACATGCCATTTTTTTCCTACTACCAAGACCTTAGCTTTGAGAATGGAATTTATCTGCTGCCTAATATATCTCAACCTTTGACGGATGCTATTTTAATGAGTGAGCGAGCTTGAAAAGGACCAAATTGTGTCTATCTTGTATAACAGGAATGCCTTTGAGGAATGATATATTTTGTCATATGTTTAGTGGGGATTGTAAATCTGCTGTTAGAATTGTGATATTTCTCAGAAATTGTTTCCCATGCCCCCTGACACAATATTAACATCTTTATGTTCAAAACGAAATGTATGATGTACATGAAATCCTTGTTCCTATAAAAACCAAGAAGAATCATTATGGTAATGTTATTTCTTTGTAACTAATAATTGATGTATGTACACCTTACCAGTGTGCCACTACCAAAGGATTAATCTCTGGTGATCTGTGTTACTTGGAGGAGGATGGGACAAGGGTGAACTGTAGTTCTGCTGTAAGTCAGTACCATCACCAAGCTGTGCATTTAGTGTAACATATGATTCACTTCCATCATGCTGCACATCTCTCACTTTTACTGTCAATAAACACATTTAGCATTTCTGTTGTAGAATCCATTTGGATATGGCAATAGCAAGTTCATTTTCAGATAGTGTACAAACCAAAAGAGACAAAGATATTGTATAAATAAAAAAAGTTGATGAAAAACAAAATGGGTACTTTTAAAAATGTAATTCTAAAGTGCACCTGGGGATAAAATTGTATGTTAAGGATTTGCAATAGATGCCTTTTCAGTTTTCAAATAGGAGATTATTTGATTCCTTTTAATAATATGATCTTTTTAAATTTCTTAAGGATAGCTGTTATATGACTTTAAATATACACTCACCAAACAGTTTATTAGTGATAATGTACTCTGAAGGCCCACTGAAGAACATTGAAACTATTGTTGTAATTATGAAACCAGCTTGAGATGACATTTGCTTTGTGCAAATAGCCATTAGAAGATGGCCATACTCAATTAGCCCAGCAGCAGAGAAGAGAATGATGGACAGAGATGTGCTATATTTTTAGAAAAAGCAGTTCTGGTTATTGCTGTTGAAGATTACTTGGATGTTTTGGATGTGTGGGGGGGAAACAATGTGGCGTACTGATGGTGAGAGGATTTGTGTCTGATGATCATCATCTCAGATTAATCACAATTTTGTTTGTGGAAGTTGGCTTGCATCTATGATTTAATGTCAGTTATGCAGTTGATCAGACTAGAATGAGTTGGAGTGGTCATGGACTTGGTGAACAAGTGAAGACCATGATGATGAACCCTGGGGATGCCTTGAAACAATGTGTTAATGCTGTTGATGTGGACAAACTGTTATCTGTTTGTGAAATATGACCTTAGAGAAGAGAGGGCAGTACCAATATTGTTGAATGATTCAAGGCTGGACAGAAGAATAGTGTTGATTGAGTCAAAAGCTGCAGTGAGGTCAAATATAGTAGTACTGTGATGACTAGAATCTAAATAGGTAATTGGGTTAATTCTGGTGCCATTCTGTGAAAGGTAATAATACTGAAATGTTTTTAAATATATCACTGGAGATGAGGTAACCTTTTTAGTTAGGAGGCAACAACACATTATGTTTTTGATAAAAATAGGAGATTACAGATGCTTTGATTTATGATTTTTGTAATTAGTGAGGAGAGAGCTGAATAGAAAACTCTGACAAGACTAGAGGGAATGGGGTCTAAAACACAAGTGGAGCTTCTCTTTTGTATCATAAAGCTCTTCATGAGGTTGTAGCTGAATGGTAAATTGGGGGAAAACAGGTGGGGAGGTGAACCGAGAAGGTGAGGTGGTTTGTTGCTGGGAATGTTTTGTTTGAAAAAAATAAAAGAAAGAATTGTACTTGTTAACTATAAAGGATTTGATGTCACTTTATTTGCGAAGTATATTAATTGTAGCGGGATGAGCCCGCTACAATGAACCCACTTTGGAAACTTAAGCTTATTCAGTGTGTAGAGTGCAGAATGTTTAGCCGTTCCTCCTCCGCCATCACTAATAGTTTTATCTGAGATAGCTGTACATTGTCAGCTTTGTGATTGGGAAAATTGCAGTATTAGAGGTGGTTAATGAGAGTATTGTAGGGGAAAGTCTGGATACCTTAGGCATTACAGCCCCTACAGCAAGGCAAATGGGTGACAAGTTGGCAGCTTTGTCACAAATCCAAGGCTTGTTTTTAGGGTAGTGATGTTGTAAACATTTATATTTGCAACTAATTAGTTGTGGATATTTTATCATATATGTAGGGTGCTCAAAAGAAAATATATACATACAGTGCTGCTTGAAAGTGAACCACCTAAACATGGTCATTGTTTTCAAAAGAAAAATTATAATTATCATATGAAATTAACATCCAAATCTCAAATTGTAAAGCAGACCTTCCAAATAAAGGACACAAAGAAAAAAGATACATATTTTCATTATTTATTCAACAAAAGTATTTTATCTCTCAAAAAAATCAAGTGCAAAAGTATGTGAACTCTTTTAGTTAGTAGCTTGTGGCACCTCCTTTTGCAGCCATTACTTCAACCAAACGTCTTCTGTAACCACAAATGTGTCTCTCGCATCTGCTTTTGGGGATTTTAGTCCACTCCTCCTTGCAGAACTCCGCCAGTTGAAAGAGGTTGAAGGGATATCTGGCATGTACCGCCCGCTTCAGATCCTGCCACAACATTTCTATTAGATTGAGGTCTGGACTTTGACTGGGCCAATCCAGAGTGTCTTCTTTCTCTTAAGCCATCTTCTTTCTCTTAAGCCATTGGCAGTTTTGCTGGAATGCTTTGGGTCGTTGTCTTGTTGCATAATCCATTTCTGTCTCAGCTTCAACTCCCTGACTGATGGCAGGAGATTCTGGTCAAGAATTTGTTTATAGTTCTGGGAATTGATGGTTCCCTGGATAATATGGAGTCAGCCAGGTCCGGAGGCAGAAAAGCAGGCCCTAACTTTTACATTTCCACCACCATGCTTCACTGTTGGGAGGAGGTTCTTCTCTTTATATGCAGTGTTGACTTATTTCCAAACATTGCGTCTGTAATTTGTGGCCAAAAAATTCTATTTTGGACTCATACGTCCAGAGAATGGACCTCCAGAAAGCCTCTGGTTTGTCCAAGTGCTCTCTGGCAAAGTTTAAACGGGCAACTTTGTTTTTTCTTGAGAGCAGAGGCTTCCTTCTAGCAACTCTCCCATGAACTCTGCCATGTCATGTTGATATTTCGCCTGATTGTAGACGCATGTACATTTATCCCAGATGCTGACAGAGAGGTGGATGGAGGCTGGAGGTGATGCGTTGGTTGGCCTTTACCTGCATTATTATTTTTCTAGTGCTTCTTGGTGTAAGTTTTGATGTTCGTCCACTTCTGGGCAGATTTGTGGTGATGCTGAGTGCCATCCATTTGTAAATAATTTGTCTTACAGTAGATAGATGAAGCTGGAATGTTTTGGAGATGGTCTTGTAGCTTTCCCCAAACTGATGGGCTGTCACCACCTTCCTCCTGATGTCCTCAGATGTCTCCTTTCCTCTCGGCATTGTTGATCTGTTCTTTATGCCTTGACACAGCAGTGGTTTGGTTGGTTTTCTCTCCTTTTTAACCAGTGCGGCTCAAAACTTTTTCCAAGGATGTCTTATTTGATTAGTCTGCTTAATTGATTACTTGAGCACTCGTGTTTCACCTGAGTCTTTTACCTAATTGAACCAGTGCAGCTGTGGTTCATTTACTTTTGCACATGCTCTGATTATATGTTTCATGTAGTCTGCTTAAAATTGGAATTGATCAAGCTAAACCTGATATTTCATATACAAAAACTGGTGATAATAAAATTAAAGAATCGTGGTAAAACACATTGAAGCAGCACTGTATGTTTGTGTGTGTGTGTTTATAAGATAGTTGAAATACTGTGTGCTTGTCAATAGGCGGTTCCTGTGTCCTCTAGTGTCAGCGGGATTAAGAGTATCCTTTTAATTTGCTTAATCAAACAATACCTTCATGTATTCACCGCCATTGAAAGTATATGTAGCCACTGAAAGTGTATCTCCTTAATAGTATTAAGATATTGTGTCATCTGCTAAATTTGTTTTAGTTGTTGAAAAAGATGCAACTTTCCAGAGACTTTTGGATGATAACTTTTGTGCTCAATTCTACCCATGCATCATCATAACAGTAAGTAATACTGCTGCTGAATAATTCAACTATTATTGAAAAAGATATGAGGCCATTGATTCATCTTTGGTTACTGCTTTATCCTGCTCACAGTGGAGCAGTGTGCATGCATATTGTGTAATAACGTTAAGAAAACATCAGTAGATAGAGGTAAGGCATCGCTTATAGTGAAAATGGACTTCATCTTAAAGGGCAATCATGCCCCTATGTGAAATGGACTCCCCAGAGAGAGTAAAAGCATTTTTTTACTGGTCCAAGCATTGTCATAATTGGGCAGCGCTGCTGCTGGATTTAGCTTAGCATAGGCGCTGTAATGTGGTATTGTCAATTAGCCAATCGTTCTCAAAAATTATGAATAAATTCAGGAATTTTCCTAATTATTTCTTGTGACTTGTATATTCACATCGAGTACAAATTGCAATGCAAATTAACACGAAGGGATTTCCTAGGCAGATAAAGAAATGGAAAAAGCACTGCTACCAGACGCAACGACATCATGCAGCACCTAAAAATTGGGTCAGCCTATCTCGCTGGTGTGTTGATGGAAGTTGGGAGTTTTCAGGTGCTGTGTGGTGCCTTTGCGCCTGGTTCCAAGTCAATATCTGCCTAGGTAATCCCTAGTTTATTTATCACTTGCTGTGGAAGAGAGAGGGTAGTATACGTGAAATTTTTATTCCCAAATACTTAAAACCTGCAGCGGCAAATTTGAATGGTATGCTGGACTGATCAAGTGACCGTGCCAGTGTATTGATTGGATAACTTTCGCTCTTCTGTAGGTACACCTTGTACCCTGAAATGGAGCTGAGTTAATTCAAAACATAAATCTAGTGTAGTGTGTACACTAGCATAGGGGGCAGTATATATCAACCTTAACCAGGAAATGAATTTCTGTCTGAATCCAAATTTGTGTAGAACAGTAAACAAGTAGTTTTATTCAACACGATTAAATGTTTTTTTTCTGCGTCAAGTGAAATAAACAATTCAGGAGAGCAGGAGGAGTGGTCCATTCAATTCAATTTTATTTGTATAGCGCTTTTAACAATGGACATTGTCCCAAAGCAGCTTTACAGAAATAATGAAAAGGGTTATACATTTATAGAATTTTTAGAAATTTTATCTCTGATGAGCAAGCAACAGTGGCAAGAAAAAAACATCCAAACATCCCATTTACCAAGACACTCTATAACCATGAACCTTACAGCTCTCCGCATTGAACTACGGGAAAACTATAAAGAATATGCTTGATTAAACAAATATGTTTTCAGCTTAGACTTAAAGACTGAGACTGTGTCTGAGTCCCTAACACTAATTGGAAGGCTGTTCCATAGATGTGGGGCTCTGTAAGAGAAGGATCTGCCCCCTGCTGTAGCCCTAGTAATTCGAGGTATCAGCAAATAGTCTGCAAACCAAAGTAGGCATATACAAAGAAAAATGCTAATTTGACCTTTATTAAGCATAGAAAAGTTACTATCTACATAATTTGATAAAGCTATACTGATATATAGCTTTATAGTATGATTTATGGTATGATATCTTTTGTACTATAGTATTAAATAAGACGTTTTAATACTGGAGTTTTGTAATGATTCACACAGTGTTTGAAAGGGCACCTGTGATCACAATAATTTCATTCCCCACCATTTTTACATGTAAAGATGTAAATGGAGTAGGGTTAAAGATTACATATTCGATAAAGGGCCATGGCTGCAGTAACTCACACTTGCTTAGTAATGTTAATCTTCATAATGATAACGTTCATGTTGGGCTAAGCGGTATCTTCCTATGAACAAAACACAATGCAGTTTCTCACAGGCTGTTTTATTTTTTTTACATGCCCACAACTTCAAAGCTGCACCACTTTCAATAAATTACCAATAAAGAAATACTTTTTCACTTTACTAGGCTTCCCTGCAGTTGCAATTTACTACTGTCAGTTCAACTTGGTTCTTGATTCAGGTTCACTTTCCTGAAATGCCAGTAGTACCTTTTATCTTAGGCCAAACCCCCTTTTAGGATGCAGATTCAACCCAAAGAGTGTGCATTATATTCTGTATCGTCTTTTTAGGTAATAACAGCTTCAAAAGGTGGTTCGTTATAACCTTAGTATTAAGAAAAGACTGTTATTACAGGAACGTAAAATATTCAACATATACATTTTATATTGATCTGCAAATTGAATTATGACATCTGATAGCTATCAAACATTTTTTTTTAAATCTCTGTGGATATTAGGGAAAAGGTTTCCCAGATGTCAACAGCAGGCTAATGGTGAAGAAACTATGGGAGACACTGCACATCCCTGTATTGGCCTTGGTGGATGCTGACCCACATGGTAATGCTTTTAATTATTTACAATTTAATTAGTTACAATTTCATCAGTAACGACAACAGTTTAATAGCCAATGACCTGTTGTGTTTATTGAACAAATATAGTTGATTAATAGAATAGTGGTACTGGTGAATGCAGAAATGCAGTATTTTTCTCCTCCTTCCTCACCACCCAGGGATTGAAATCATGTGCATCTATAAGTATGGATCAGTTGTAAGTATGGCCTGCTTTTTTCAACAAGTCAAATTGTATTAACTTGACAAGATTAACTAATGTCTTGTAGTGTGTTATCATTAACACTAGCATATTTGCATATATTTGGCAAATATAATTATTGGGTCAGATTCCAGTTTAGTCTCATAGTCTGATATAATCACTTCAGAATCTGGTTATAAAACTAGGAATGCTTCTATGTTGAGGCCCCTTTGAAGACTCATCGTCACAGTAAATACTAGTAATGACTTAATAGTGTGGATTGGAACATGCATTTGAATTGTTGCCTGTAAAGCATCTGGTGATCTTCTGACTGTATAAAAATGTTGACTGTTATTATAAGAATGGTTATCAGAATGTTTATTAAATTCTTAATATGGTTCACATCACTTTACTGCTTCTTTTGTGACTCAGATTGCATTGCTTTTCTTTTTCTTGCACTGAACTATTTTAATTATTAGAGAAGCCTCAATATTGTACTACCTTTTGTTCCCAGTCAATGGCATTTGAAACCCCCACGCTGACTGTCCCTTCCATGCTGTGGCTGGGCCTGTTACCTTCAGACATTGAGAGGTTTGAAAAATGTGTTTCATTACATCACATTTTGTTGTTTCTTTACTTAGCCATATGGTTGTTGGAAAGTCAATCATATGGTGATACAAGTCACCAATCCAGATTTCATTCCACATGAACTCAACTTGTATCTGTAACTGAATGGATGAATAACTTTATTCTGTCGATTTGAATATTGTTTGTTCTAACATATTATAGTCTGGAAAGGCAGAAAAGCAAGACAGCTACTTGTAATATGTCTGCAGTTTTGCACTTTATTTCTGTTTAAATGACTCCACAAACTTGCTGAATTATTCTGTAGGCACTGACCATCATACGTCCTGCAGAATGGTCCACAATTTTGTTTTTTTTAAGTGTAGGACAGCGTGGCTGTCATGCTGTCATGACAATCTGGTAAGAACAAAGTGGACATGTTGGATGTGAGTAAATACATTAATATGATATCTCGATATGCAAATGCATACTGCCTTAAAATATTTAAAAAGAAAATCATTAATTAAAGCTGGACAATTGAAGGAGCATTACGCAGGCTGAAAGGCATTACGGTATACTTGTAGTGTTCTCTAGTGGTAAGGAAGGTGGTTTTCCACCCATCTTTCCAAGTTTCTGTTAGCTGATGTTGAGGGGTGATGGTAGTCCAACACTAAGCATCTGAACCATTCTCAGTTGATCTTCTTAGTCATGTGCAAATTTGAACTTGGATACAATTCAGGATCCCAGATTAATCCTAGGGAGCAGAGATTTACCTGCAGATTATGCAGCCTGCACCTTTGATCTAAAGCTAAAACTATTAAATTATTAGGTCTCTTCAAAAATGCTTATTGACAATGAAACTATTAAACATGGATTAAACCAAATAAGTATGTAAATTATTTATGTATGTGAGGTTCTATATACTAAAATAAGATATGCAGGCATAAAAAATAAGTGTGTTCAGTTCCACAGACCCCAGGGTCTGTTCTAGGAATGTCAAGACACAAATAGTCACACACCTGATAGATAGATAGATAGATCTACAGACAGACAGACAGACAGACAGACAGACAGATAGATTCAACCAGGGGCGGTTCTAGACCAAAATTACTAGGGGGGCTGAGGTAGGGCAAGTGTTTTTTAGGGGGCACATGTAAGGACAAAACACACCAATATTTAAGCATTCAAAATATTCACTTTAGTTAATTATAAAACAAAACACACTGAGCATTGTCTGTACAATAACACCTTTTTAATTGATGCATTCATTATCTCATTCTTTCATGTACAGTAATAAAATAAAATAGAAAGCAAAAATAAATTTGCTAACTAATTATTACTCTTTTGATCAGGTGAGGGAAAATTAGATCTCTGCCCCTGTTGGCTCCCGTCTAGAACCGCCTATGGATTCAACTTTATTGTCATTGCTCAGTACGAGTACAAGACAATGAAATGCAGTTGTACAAGGCAACAAAATGCAAATGCACAAGGGCACAGAGTGCAACACATTCAAAGTTTCTGCAGGAATCAACAGAACTTAATCAGGTGGCCAGATGCTTAGAGTAAACATTCTGCATGCATATCCAATATCCAGATTGTATCTTTACTTAAAAAAATAATAAAAAAAAATATTACAAACAAGTACTCTAGTATAACGATTACCCTAAAATGGACAAAAAAATCTGAACGTAAGTGGCAAACTAAATTGGCTGCATTTCAGACAGCATAGAAAAGATTCTCCTGAACTATAAAAGACCACTTAGTGCTGCAAAACATCCACCCAAATAGAAGATAATATAAATAATTCTAGGTACTTATGTAATGCTGTAGCAAAACTAACCATGAAGAAGACAACCACAGAAGTGTCCACACCCGAAAACATCAGAAAAAAAATCGTTCTGTTAATTCAGAGCCAGACAATTTGACTAACCATGTATAAGTTATCAGACTGTGTATTATGTATAATTGTTACATCCCTTTCTAGGGTGGAGAACGTTACAGAATTATGTAAATTAAAAATGTGTAAATGAATAGGGGGGAAAAAGAGAGAAACAGTCTGTCGGGAGACACCCGTAATAGTCGGGCTGGCCCAGGCCAAAAAAATAAACGAAAAACCTCTGAAAAGAAAAAAACCCTTACTTACTTAACACACAAAAAAGACAGCTTTGTTTCCTTTACTCCCTAGCTAAAACCTAGACAAACCCATAACCCCAAA
The DNA here is from genome assembly GCA_028565595.1 of Duopalatinus emarginatus. Lineage (NCBI taxonomy): Eukaryota > Metazoa > Chordata > Actinopteri > Siluriformes > Pimelodidae > Duopalatinus > Duopalatinus emarginatus. The sequence continues at coordinate 2,496 of JAOVVF010028207.1, read as the reverse complement.
GAAAAAGGCAGCCAAACCCTACACCCATGGTCTATATACAAGATATATATAAGTCAGAAGTTTTTTTAACAAGGCCACAACAGATCTCCAACCACCAACCATCACAGCAACGGTTAATCTGCTAAATGACCTACTACTAGATTCCACGAGCTTGCAAAAATATTTACTTCCTGCAGAACAGCCCACAGCTGACACTTTTATTCCAGGGTGATATGTGTCAGGATAGTGCAATATTCAGGAGCCTGATACCCAGTTTGGCAGTCCTTGAGCAGATGCTGCAGAACCTTCTGCCTAAAGGCAGAATGGCAAATAGATTATAGGAGGAGAAAGAGGGCTCATTCACAGAGAAAGGGGCCTTGCAGAAAATATCCTGGACAGGGGTAGAGACACACTAATGGTGTGTTAAAATATCTGCAGTATCCTCTGTAGGATCTTGTGGTCAGAGGTGTTCCAAACCAGACAATGAGGTAACTTGTCAGTACATCCTCTATGGTTCCCTTTGTAAAATGTATAAATAATGTAAAGTGCAGATCTTGCTTTGTTCCCTTGGCCAGGGATGTGAACAAGGAACTTGGTTGCCATTACTCTCTAAACTGTGGAGCTGTTTTTGCACAAGGTTGGGAAATCAGTCCAGTCATCTAAACTGAACTAAACATCTAATTTATTGTCACTATTCAGATACAGATTGCTCTCCTTGCAAGTGCTACAAGCCATTCCAGCTGCTTGCTGTATGCTGTGTTGTCATTGTCACTGATTAGGCAAACTACTGTGGTGTTATCAGTGAATGTGGTTTGAACTGGATCCAGTAGTGCAGTCAATTTTGGTTGTGATTCTTTCTTTCCACCACTTTCACTCCATCACATTAGTAGTGGTTAATCTAATGGTTATAACAACAAATGCAGTATTCACAGCAAAACCTAGGGCTAAAACAAAAAGTAGACATTCAGTAGATCTGACAACCTGCTCATTGAAGCAACAAGAAACACCAGTCAGTCACACAAAAATGGATGGACTACTATATGCCATATATTTGCCATGTTCAATTTTTTTTAAACACATTAACTGATCAAATTGGTCATTCTTGTGAATTTTTTTTCCTCCAGACCCTCAACTCACAAGATGTCCTGTATACATTCTGGACTGTTGTGTGTAAAAATTACAGTAGATCAGCAGTTTTAAAAATGCCCAGGTAAAACAGAGGCAGTGGCTAAGATGCGACAGGGTAGAAAAGCAGAGAATCACCTGGATAGAGCTGTGGGTGATGGATGCGAGTCGTATCAAGTTCCTACTGGGAGCGATGTACAATGTCCTTCCAACACCACAGAACCTTGGGCAGTGGTTAGGTGATGATTCAAGTTGTAATGTATTTGCTCAAAAAGGAACACTGAAACATATTTTGTCATCATGCAAGGTTAGTTTATTGCAGGGTAGGTACACATGGAGGCATTATCAGGTGCTCAGCAGGGGTGCTCGATAGAAAGCACATGGAGATTAACAATATGGTGATTGGTAGTGGTATCGGTAACAGATTGCAGTTTCCACATTGCATCTCAGTAACTACACTGAGGCCATACATGGTGAGAGCATGACAGCAGGCAGATTTATTTTACAGAGCTGATAGTTCCATTTAAAGATGAAGTTAAGTGGGCATATGAAGAAATTAAAGTATTCCGAGTTCATGCAGACAGTATGCAGACATCCAAAGTCTCCCAAGCGGGGCTGGGGGGTGGCGGGTTTATTGTCAGGAGAAGAGTTGGGTCGGGAGAATCGTGAGAATCTTAGTTAGTATCTGAAGTGAGAGAGTGTGGGTGGCAGGCACATATTAGACCAGTAGAGATAGGCTAGTCATTGGGTGTGGATAAAAAGGGCTCAGTGTGAGTGGAAAAAGGCAAAGCATGACTAAATATTAAGGAATACTATAATGGGAAAATCCTACATGGAACTGGTGGCACTGAACATGCATTAATAGTGACAGTGTGGCTGGGTATAGTCTTAGCCTCCAGGAAGGCCAAGGTGGATTTACATTGTGTGTATAATGAGTGTTGCGTATAGTGTGTACAGTGGAATTTAAGTAGTAGGCTTGTGAGGTGAACTCCCAGTGGGTCTGGGATGCCAGTCTTCACTGTTGACTGTTGAGCTTTCTGGATGTGTCGTGGGCTTGATTCAGTAAAACACAGATGAACGAAGGTGCCTACCCTGATGACCCCTATAAAGAGTTCAAAATGAAGTGGTTTTCTATAGATTGTAGGGAAGGTACTGATCTCTGCATGTGACTTAGGTACTACGTGCAGGATTGTATAATCTAACTCTGTTTTATCTTAGTTCACTAGCATTTTTATAGTTAACATTCAGTTGCTGATCGAATCTTAAGTAGCCATAGTCACATAGAACAGTGGCAGACAGACTATAGGTGTAGGGAATATGCTGGTTTCCGAGTGTTGCCCAGGTACTAGGTGCAGGATTATCACCTTTTCTCGTATAATCTAATGTAAACCA
>JAOVVF010028177.1:0-12981 GCA_028565595.1 Duopalatinus emarginatus | reverse complement strand
AATGGTCAGAATTTCAGCGGGAGCGGGCGGTAGCGGCATGAACAGTCCCGCGCAGTTCTCTACTGTACATGACCAACACACACACAGCAAATATTCTGTTACACTTTAGAGATTTTTGTAAAGTTTCTGTCCACAAAATCAGTCCAATCCTGTCCTTATAAATCATCTGGTTCTTTTATCCTCTGCGTTTTATTTTTATGTTGAGGTTTAGACCTGGTGTTAATGAATGTAAATAAAACAAACAGTTAATAAATCACAAACTTCACTAATGTCACCACAAAGGTAAGAATATTGGAGCCTGTAGCGACTTTTGGCTGTTTCTCATGAGAAAAAAATCTTTTTTTTTCCCTTTTTTTACAAAAACTACAGCTTTTATTTTAAATACTAAAAGAGTCACAACTTTCCCCTCTGGTTACTGAGGTTGAGATTCGTATCAGATTTCAGTGTAGTTTAGAATGAAACTAGTTATTATAGTAATTATCTATAGTAATTATAGGTCCAAATAGACAGTGTGCATGGGGTGATAGGCATGTTATATATTGGTGGGGACTAAAAATCCAACACAAAACAAGGATAGTAACATCTGATCATCTGACATGTCCCCATGAGAAAAGTGGCTTTCGGGAGAATTAATTAATTAAGTAAATAATTAGCCAATAGTTCCATTTTAATTATGTTACGTAAGGTTAGATTTAGCTTCAGGTAAACAATAATTACCTGCGTGCACTTCAATAATTATTTCAATAGAAAATCCTCACAATAATAACAACAATACAAAACTGTGTGTGTGAACCAGCAAAGCTAGTTTTCACTTACGGGTAGGAACTGAACACAACAACTTCCTTCTTCCTAGTTCAGCTGAACTGGAGAATTTAAACTATAAAGTAAAAAAATAAAATGTATTATTTAGTGTATTGTGCAAGCGGCACATTCATCGGTATCAAGTTTTAATTCCACCCGATTTTTGTGCACATATCTTCTACAGCTTTAAAATGTTAACTAGTGCAAAAGCATCAGACAAGTTGGGGAGAAGTGTGCTTGCATACAGTTTGTGGAAATGTTCATCTTTTCTTCCAATACAGTCGTTTTTTCAGAGAAAAAGTTCCCCTCCACTTGAATAGGAATTTTTATTAAAACTACTGTAATTAGCAAGTCAGCAGGTTGGACCTGGACACACTGAGACCCATTAGGTCAAACTACAGACCGATTACACTCATCCTTTTCTTTCTATTTTACTCCATTTATTTCTATTGGGAGCAGCAAGAGTGAGTGATCTCACAATCCATTCTAGCTTTGAGTAAGAATCACCTGAATTCACTTTTACTGAAGATTTTTCCTAGGAGCTAGCACGTCTAAAAAACATCATTTGAGAATTTTTATTTTAAACATTTGACTGGCACAGCAAACTGCCCCATTTCACTTCAGTGTAAATTTGTCACAATCAGATTCAGGTTTTTACTAAATGTTTGTGTGTATTTACACTGCCATAAATCAGACACTTTCTTCTGGAATTGACCTCCACATCTGTCCCATACATGCAGTGAAACACGCACACACTATGGCACAGCCCCTATCTGCAGTGCATGGAGAGCAGTTGGGGGTTAGGTGCCTTGCTCAAGGGCACTTTAGTCGAGTCTTGGTGGCTGCTGGGATCGAACTTGGGACCGTTGGCCCCAGGGCTTGTTCCTTAACCACAAACCTGGAGTCGCTTGGAGGCTGCAAATTCACTTGCCGAATTTTCTATTTTCTAATCGAATGTTTAGCTCAATGCATTTCTCTGCAGTTTTGAACATAACAAATATAACTGTTAAACATGTTTTTGTAAGCATCTGATTGGTTAATATGCAGTATTGTGTCTGCTGTGCTTTACTAAATTAGCTAAGTAGCTAAAGTCTAGATAACAGGCAAACTTACTAACCACCCGATGTTGTTTAAATATATTTAGACTTTTTGGTTGCTTGTGATTTAGATAGTAAACTTTTTTAAAATTTAATATTAAATTATGTTTAATTTTATATTATGCCTTTCTCATGCCTGATTTTCTGTATTGCATCCTTGGCTGTGTAACACTGCTGTGTTCTGGCAAAGTATCTTATCTGACGCTCAAGGTCCAAATCAGTTGGAGGTCACATACAGATAAGCTGTAAAAAAAAAAACAATGTATAACTATAACTTTAACTATAATAACGTACTGATAGGTGTTAAATTGTACACGTCTTTGTAGCGGTACTGAAATGTGTTTTGATGGCGGTGGAGACACTGTGTCTAATACTTCACTCCAACATCTCCCTCATATGTTGAATCGGGTTGGGATCTGGTGACTGTGAAGGTCATAACGTCCATTTACACTTTCATTCTCTTCAGGCCGTCCACTGAGACTGAGACCACGCACTGCTGCCAACTCTTCTCAGTGGAAAGTAAATCATAAAAAAGTCTTAGACTTGGACTAAGTTGTATATCAGAATGTGTTACATGAAGTACATACATATAGTGTAAACAGAGTTATATAGAGTTAAAAAATTACAGACTTCAACATATGTGTTATAGGAAGGAGAGACAAGGTAAAGAGCAATTTACAAGGGGCAGGTGGAAGCTGAAGCTGGGGCAGAAGAGAAACAAGGACTGGAAGTAAAAAAACGAGGATTGTGTAATTGTTAGACTGTTACTCAATACAAGATATGCAAAGAACAGAAGGAAGTCCTCACTCACTTCCTTTGTACCAATGAATACTCAGTATTTGGATGTGTGGTGTTAGCTTTCGTGCTAATACCTTCAAGCTTCAAAATAATCAGCACGGCCTTGATCATGCTAATTCCACTAGCTAACTAAAGCTACCACATATTATCAGCAGCTGGCTAACTCCAATACCTGGAGAACATACCAACCAGTTTTTAGATACCAAACATAATAATGATACTAAATAATGTGCTCTCACAAAATCCAATTTTAAATGATCTCATCTGTTATCAGGTTTCATAAATGTCTCTAGGTATGTGTTTTTGCAAGTCATCTCTGAACCCTGATTAACATCTGGACGTTTTACATTTCTACTCTGCTACTTGCATTCTGAAATCTGAAATTATCATCTGAAAAAGGAGAACAAACAAGAATGAGTATTGAGAAACACCACATGAAGAAGGAACTGATGGCAAACCAGGAAGTACAAGAGGAAGGATGTGTTGTAAGTATCAACTGAATAAAAATAACTGTGAATCATATTTTTGTTAGCTAAGCATCTAGGATAGCTGAATGTTTAGATAATTAAATAAATACCACAATCTTTGCTAGCTTTTCTGCTTGCTAACCAGTTTTCTAGACTATACACAATGTACCGAATCTTACCTTAAATTACCCCTGAAAACATAGCTAAACACATACAAATATAATATAAATATAAATATAAATAACTGAAACATGTTATTTTAGCTAAGCATCTGAGTTAGAAAGCAACTTGGCTAATTGTTTAGCAGGTGGCTAATCTGAGTAAAGTAATTAGCCGTTTAGCTCTCTTAGTAAACTTACTATCTGATATTGAATGACTTATTCTTTCTGTTGTTTTTTTTTTTTATTATTATTCTGTAGTTCGACATTAAATTAAAGAAATGCAGTAACCTTTGCTAGCTTTTTGGCTAGTTTTCTAAACTATACACTATGAAACCCAATGTACTTAATCTTACCTTAATTCACCCCTGTAACTTCTTCATTAGAATTAAGAGTACCTTAATTTGTTAAACAGAATTCTTAATGTTGCTCTAATGCCTTAACCATTTAAGGAGTGACTGTGATATAATATAACCTTAGTTTTATATTTAAGATGTTAATGCAGGCGTTTCCTTTGTTTCGTGATTAAAAATTAATTAAGCACATTTCCACTAATTTGATTTGTCATTTATTTTTAAGGCGGTATTTCAGTGTTAGCTTGAATTTAACATGGAAAGTAATTAAGGATATATTTACAGTAGTGCTTGTGTTTGTTAACATAAAGGTTTAAATACAGGACATTTGAAGCAGTGTGTCAGATGAGTATGAACATTGACCCAGTCCTCTGTAAATACACACCGCAAATATACAGTGCACTTGAAATTCAGTAGAACTTCAAAGAATGGGATTCTAAAGGGGCACAACAGAAAAACATTGACCAAATCATCCAGAGATCATGATGTCATTTAATGTCATTATTTGATGCCTCAATCAAAAGTGCCTCAATTTCACTCAAATTTTCTTTGTTTAAAATGTAAGCACTTAAGGTAATTTATAAAAATTAAGGGCTGATACAATTATGTTTTAAAGATTTAAGGACCTTAAAACAGTCTTAAAATGGCCTAAAATTAAAGTTAAGGGGTGATTAAGGGCCGAATCTGAAAAATATAGGGAGAATTCATTTATTTTGTCCTTTTAATCAACCAGGGATCATGCACATTTCTACTTAAAAACTTTACCATTTTTACAAGGAAATTGAGGCATATTAAGGGTCATGTACTGATTTTCCACGTAAATAAAAAATAAATAGACATTTTATAGGTCCAGAATGGTATGTAGCCTTACAGACTGAGCAGAGACTAAACAATAGAAAGTGATAGTAATATCTATGTTGATTAAACCAGGAAGTGTTTCGTTTTTTTGGTGTTTGGGTTTAGCAAAATGTCTTCTCAGGAAATTTACTTGCCTCCTGTCTACACAGCAAGATTGTTTACTGTACTGAATACACATTAGTGAAGAGTCGACTAAACAGTATAACTAAAATATATCTAGTGAATCTTCACGAATCAGAATAAACTATGAATTCTAGATTATATAATATATAAACATACCATCCTGGAGATTATTATTTTCATCAAGTGTTTTATTCCTCTTATACCACAGCAAATAAAAATTCTGTATTTACTGTTTATTAATGAACATGACGTACGTTTTATCTGTTTATGATTGCATTTAATGTTTGACCATAAAACAAGTTAGTTTTACCAGCCTCTTTTTGTTGCAAAGCTCTGACACTGGAGACTTGTTAAATAATAAATGTTAAACATCTTTTATTATAGATTTATGCAAATACACCAATGATTCTATGTTTTTTTTGTTCAATAGCACATTTGTATGTTACTTTTCATTACGCCGAACATCTGTTACTATAAACAGAGATAATACGAAGAATATTATTAGAGATATTTTTAATCAGTAGGTATTTAGGAGTTAAATTTTTTTAACTAATTTCAGTGATGCACAAAGAAAGACCAACAGCGCTGTTAAGTTATTAAACTGAACAATACGGTTAAAATGACCATTTTGCCCTTCACACTGTTTTGGACAGACACATGCTGGTGAAAATACAACTGTTTAGTAAACCTGTGTGTGTGTGTGTGTGTGTGTGTGTGTGTGTGTGTGTTCACTAAACACTGACGTATAAATGGTCAGTTAAACAGACATACATTCTTTTGTCACTGTTCAAGCTTTTAAAAGTGTACAAATGATTTGCATAAATTCAACACAAAATACATTTCTTTATTTAATTATTAAACACTTTTATTTTAAGTACAAATAAAAGTAGGCAGTAAAAGTAAAAATAAAAGTAACTGCAAATATGATTTTCTTCATGATTTTTAGGTTTTATTAGAGAAACTGAGGCCACGCTTACTCCTATGAGGGCGCAGATGTTGCAGGAATGAAAAAAACTGTGTGTGTGTGTGTGTGTGTGTGTGTGTGTGTGTGTGTGTGTGTGTGCGCGCCTGTGCCTGTGGAAGATTTTCCACATGGCTGGGTGTGTAGGAGACTTGCCACATGGACAGGAAGTGAAGCCATGGTGATCGTAGATCGTATCTTTAGTGACGTCTTTCCCTCCCCCCTTCTCTCTCTCTCCTTCTCTCCCCTCTCTCTCTCTCCTTCTCTCCCCTCTCTCTCTCTCTCTTTCCCGTTCACTCCTCCCTCGCTCTTCCTCTCCCTCTGTCTCTCCTTCACTCTTTTTTCTGTCTTCCCTCTGCCTCCTTTCCAAATCTTACACAACATAACCCCAGGCTAAAGTTGTCTACATCCCACGTCCACATTCCTTTTATGCTAGCCGAATCAGCTTCTCATTCTTAGCTAATCAGTCCTGTCTTTATTTATATACACAAATATGAGAGTCTTTAAACAATCAATAACAGTTACAAACAGGTTTATTCCATTTCTATGTACACCAATGGGAAATATTAGACATCAATTAAACCATCAGTTCGATGGTTTGGAGTCGATGTGTTGGAAGCAGGAAAAATGGGCAAATGTAAGAATCTGAATTATTTTTACAGGGACCAAATGGTGATGTCTAGACGACTGGGTCAGAACATCTCCAACACAGCAGGTCTTGTGGGGTGTGTCCCAGTATACAGTGGTTAGTACCTACCAATAGTGGTCCAACGAAGGACAACCAGTGAACCAGTATCAGGGTCATGGAAGACCGAAACTCACTGATGTGTGTGAAGGGTGAAGGTTTGACCGTTTGGACCAATCCCACAGAAGATCCACAGAAGGATCTGTTGCCAACATCTTAGAAGACCTCAGGGGTCTGGTGTCATGTCTCGACAGGTCAGTGTCGTTTTAGTGGCTGTTTCGGCAGGTAGGGGGTGTTAATGTTATGCTAGGCTTCTGACCGTGATGAGTGACGTATATGTTATTTATCTGCTTAAAACAGTGAACTGAAGAGTCGCTGTTATAGATTTAACACGTGAGCATTCGTCTGTTTGTCGATTTGATTCGTTTAAAGCAGGTACGTGTGCATATACAGCAGTTTGGCATCTGAAATAAATGGTGTTTTTTTGCTAGCATTGTTAGCATATTTGTTAATATACATGACTAGCTTGAACCTGCTTTCTCCGAATTCAGGACACAGGCCACGTCTCCACTCCACAGTAGACTGTTTTATATTCAGTAGTTCCTCTGCCTCGGCGCTGATGACTCTGTTTGTCCGGTCTGAATCACTCATGCACTGACCCAAACACGTCAGAGACGAGAAAGGCCAACGCTGCGTGTATAAATGGAGCAGGTACGCGGATGAGTGGGTGGGATTAGTCCTGCTGGTTTTTCCCCTCGTTTCATTTCACCCCTCCTGTCTCTGACATTTCTCCCCCCACTTCACCTCCTCCTCTCGTACTGCGCATAAGAAACTTCCTCCGAACCTGCAGCTTCTGCTTTTGCATTTCCTGCCAGAGGAAAAAAACATGAAACTGGGTCTTCAGACCACAGAGCTGTCGTATTCTTAAACCTGAAACCGTGTTGGTTCATTTACTATAACAGAAGCTCTGAGACGGCAGTTCAGCTGCAGACTGCAGGTTTACGTTCATGCCCTCGATCTAATTTACATGAACATTTATGGCATTTGGCAGACACTTTTTTTTTCCAGGTTGACTTACAGATTTATACAACCGAACAGCAGTAACATAAACACCATCTCTGACTCGTTAATGTTTGTAGGTATCCTGTGGATTCTGGTACCAAGATGTTAGCAGCATATCCTTTTGTGGATCTTCAGAATGATCGAACTGGCTCGCCTTCGCACCTTATTAACATCAGTGAGCCTTGGGTGTCCATGACCCTGTCACTGATTCACTGGTTGTCCTTCCTTGGGCCCCTTTTGCCAGGTATTAACTATTGTATACTGGGACACACCCCACAAGACCTGCTGCTGTTGATCTGATCCAGTTGTCTAACCGTCACAATTTGGTCCTCAGGTTCTTACACTTGCCCATTTTTCCTGCTTCCAACACATTAACCAATTGAACAAAATCATCTGATCTGAGTTACACCGATATGCAGCTTTAGAGCTGCTATAATGGCAAAAAGTCCTAAAACGCTAACATAATATATAGACGTTCCACAACATTAAATGCAATATAAAGGGATAAAAAGTACAATGTGATACCACATTTAGCAAATTGCTTTGGCGTACATGGAATGAAACACTTCTAAACATGCTGTTATTGGAAAATAATTAACTTTATGATCACAGTAATTACAATCAGCTTCACGTTGTTGATTTATTTTCTTATATCAGCACAACCCCAGGTGGTCACAATATTAAAATTGAACAGCGTGAATCCATCGAGGCATGAAGTCCACATGACCTTTATAGGTATGCTGTGGTTTCTGGTACCAAGAAGGATTGGACCAGACAGGCTAAACTTCACACCCTGCTCGTGTCCGTGAGCCTCTGGTGCTAATAAACCTTGTTACTGGTATTGACCACTGTATACTGGGACACTAGCCAGAAGACCTGCCTTATATTTTGGTCCTCATCATTCAGATTCTTACACTTGCCCATTTTTCCTGCTTCCAACACATCAACTTAGAGAACCAACCATTCACTCGCCCAATGTATTCCACCCCCTGACAGTGTTATTTCCATCATCATCATCAGTGATTTTAATGTTATGGCTGAATGGTGTATAACCTCCAGCCTGGAAACTGCCAGAAGGTCAGCTTGTAGAGATCCTGGCTGGTTTCTCAGAGCAGATCTAGAAGCAGACGCATACGAAGGATAGGAGTTCTTTCAAAACGTTCACACATATTTATGATATGAAACTAAACAAAAGGCTGAAACTCGTTTCTTTGCATCCACTGCAGGTGTCCAAAACTGAAAAAGCGTCATCTTCAAGACTTCTTTTACTTTCTTATCTGTATTTAGTCTTTGTGAAGAACAGCCAGCCGTTCGATTCTTTATGTATTACATGCTACAGTGAACATGCATGTGCTCTTCTAATCTTTCTAACTCAGACAGGAAGACTGCAGCGTGAGGTTCGGGGATGTGCTGAGATCTGCACTTACACTTCCTCTGATTATAAAGAAATGTTCTGGGTGTCTTTTGTAATCACTCTTTATGCAAATGTAGATCCTTTTTAACCAAAGACCGCTTTAGAGTATCACACAGGACAAAACAAAGACTGGGCTAGCAGAACTGTAGATCCAAAATAGAGGAACCGTAGCTGTGTTTAAGGCTTACATTATATAACACGTTCAGTTCAGAGTCTATAATGGTATATAAATGTGAGGTGGCCCTGATGTACAGCCAGTCATGAGGATGGATTAGATGCTGTGTATCTGTAGCCTAAGTCTAAGATGCTAACGCACTGCACAGCTTGGCCCCATCTTGGCTTTGTCTTGGCCTCATCTTGGCATAGTCCGCTTCTTGCCCGCTTCTTAGGACCGTCTTGGTCTCGTCTTGGCCCCATCTTGGTCTCATCTTGGCCTTGTCTTAGGCCTGTTTTGCCCCTGTCTTGGCCACTTCTTGACCCCATTTTGCCCCAGTCTTGGCTATGTTTTGCCACGGTCTTGGCCTCGCCTTGGCCCCGTTTTGCCCCTGTCTTGCCCCTGTCTTGGCCACATCTTAGCCACGCCTTGGCCCCTAGCTTGGCCAAGTCTTGCCTCTGCTTCTTTTACAGTTATGTGAACTCCAAAAGAACTCTAAAAGTATGCTTTTAAAAAAAACTCATTCCAGTCCTGTGGTACTAGTGTTTTTTTTGTTCTTGTGTATATACGTATGGGCAACAAATTAAAGGAAAAATGTAAAACCTGTATAAAGTGTGTTAGTAAAGTCTGCTGGGGACTCGTGCTGCCGGATGAGCTTCACTGCATCTACACATTGACTCTAGAAACCTCTGGATCTTTACTGGTGGGATGAAGACCATTCTTCCAAAAGATATTTTTGTGGTAATGATGATGATGATGATGATGACAGTAATAGCAGAAATGCTGTCTAACCCCAAATATCTCCCGTAGTTTAACTGCCTCAAGATCTGATGTGTGTGAAGGCTGTAGCCTGGGATTTACATGATTTTCATCCTCATCAGGCCATTTAGTGAGTCCTTATGCCCTATAGAGGGGGCGGAGTCATCCTCCACACCCATCAGGTTTTATTATAGGACAAAGGTGATGAGTCAGAAGAATTTGCAGTGCTGCTTCATTCTCATCCTTCCATGGCGCAAAACGCCCTGGCATGGATCGATTTATTTATAACGTCTTGATAAAGAAAACCCCCAGCACCATCACGCAGTTTCACGTTTACACCCGACGGCTCACCAGGGCCTAAAATAGAAAGTATAAGTATGTGTTTGAGGGTCTTGTAGTCCTTCTGAGAACGGAAACATGATACTTACTTCAGGACACATTTCAGACATGACTTCTACACTGGATGATCTTCCTGATGATGGTTCTTTATGTAGATTAGTGTAGATTAGGATCTCCTTGATGACACTGATGCCGTACGTGAATGTTTACGTTCGGCTCAGGAGAAAACACACAAGTGTGCGGAGATGAGTCTGCTAGACCTGGAGTAAGAAAACCAGTACAGTTGAAATATTCTCATCAAATCGGTTCGCTTTCAGTCCACATTTCACCGAGGAGGAATTTCAAGCCGACATTGACCACGTCAGTGTTAACATTTGTACTGAAACCTAACCCAAGTCCACACTCTGCCATGGTGACTGATCCTCCTCGACTGAGGCCTGAGACGCATGCTAGATGATCCCCCATTGCTATTTTAGATCCTCGACTCCATATCCAGTCCTGTTTCACTTTCCTCTCCGTACGACCACAAAGCCTGGTTTTAAAGTGCACCAGTTTGGACATTCCTGATGGTTCGATGTTCCTTAAATCATCTAAGCAGCTATGTGTGTGTGTCTAGTCTTACTTCCACCTTCTTAAGTACATCGTCATGCTTTATGCTTGCTCGTTATGTCTCGGAACGGAATACCGAGACTTTTCCCACCCTGAAGGGGATTTTCCCTTTGGACAGAAACCTGACACGTTATTGTAGGGTTTATCCCTGGACACTCACTGGCCCGTGATGACAGTTTTGTATTATCAGCTAGAATTAAACTTTAATTTAAGCCTGGACTTCACCGAACATAGCACGGCAGCATCGGGGCGGTGATGAAAGTCCCACCGCCGGTGTCGGTTTTCCTTCCTTTTTCTACACAGTGAAATCACACTTCAGTACAAACACTATGAGATGGAAACCAAGATTAGTGAACACGCTTGTATCGTTACACTTGTTGTTATCCAAAAGATATCTGAAGGATGTGGGCCGGTTTCTTGCCTGCATATTTTTTTTTGCAATAAAAGCAACCACATCATGGTATTTCTTCCTGAACACATGCAGAATGAAACTCGGTGCGTCAGAAGTCTAAACCTCAGTTCCTACCACAGGATGTTTAAAACTACGCATACTGCAGTGTGAGAGGTGTGAGGCAAAACGGAGGACAAGTTCAAACGCAGTCGGGCACATTTACGCCGTGATTTTACTAAATTTGTCTTTCTGATTTTGTGTATTTCTGTATAGAAACCCGGCAGCAAAAGGCAGCAGATCAACAGTCAAATCTGATGTGTTGGAAGCAGGAAAAATGGGCAAGTGTAAAGACTTTGACAAAGGCCAAATCGTAACGTCTAGACGACGAGTTTCAGAGCATCTCCAAAACAAGTCTTCTGTTCAGGCGTGTCCTATTATACAGTGCTCAGTACCAAACATGGTCCATGGAAGGACAACCAGTAAACCAGTGACAGGGTCATCAAAGCCCAAGCCGTAATGATCAGGGTGTTAGTGTGTGTGTGTGTGTGTGTGGCAGGGTGCAGGATAGACCATCTGGTCCGATCACGTAGAAGATTACCAGAAGGATCTGATGCTAATGTCTAGGTATTATACACAATAAAACACCTTTATGTCCCAGGGCACACTCATGTCTGTGTCACCTTCTGGTTCTGCCTTGTAGTTCTGCTGTCTTAGCAAGTCTGAGTTTCTGCTTGCTCTCTGCACAGCTTACATTTAATGTGACCATTAAATACATAAAAGATCATACACTAACTCTTTGTCTTCTCTCTCTACCCTCTCTCTTCACTTCCCATTCGGATGAGTTACACCTTATATGGCTGAGGCACCAGGAGATACCAATGTGTCACCCAGATGAGGATGGGTTCCATTATGAGTCTGGTTCCTCTCAAGGTTTCTTCCTCTTGTCATCTCAGGGAGTTTTTCCTTGCCACTGTCGCCACCGGCTTCTCATCTGGAATAAAACTTCTATAAATGTATAACTGGTTTCTGTTATTTCTGTAAAGCTGCTTTGGGACAATGTCCATTGTTAAAAGCGCTATACAAATAAAATTAATTTAAACAGAATTAAATTGATTTGGACCTTCAGAGATCTTGTGGCATCAGTGGCTGTAGGTAAAGCGCTGTTTTGGTGATTAAGGCAGGTTTTGTGTGAGTAATTGTCTAGAAAACGTACATATGCTAACTATTCGACATTAGCATACCGTATGTTTGTACACTAGCTAAATGTACGTTTAATTATCTGATTAAACACCCAAGAAGCAGATGGGGGAGTTGTGTCAGCCGTGCCTTTCCCTGGGCGGGGATCGAACCCGCGACCTTCCAGTCACGTGACCGGTTCTCTAACCAGTAGAGTTGGGGTCAGAGCATGGGTGTCGCCACCATTTAATGTGAGTGGGATGAGACCCCCCCCACACTTTTCATAATTGTTCGTTTGGACCCTCCCACGTTTAACATAAAACATTAGTTCACCCAGCGCTGTTTCTGTTGCTTCGCAAAAGAATCCCTTCCACTTCATCGATAGGGGAAAACACAGACCACTGAAAGTCCACTCTGGGTTTTCCGCATGTCAGTGAAGTGAATCTTCAGTACAGAGACAGTAAAGGTGCAGGCTAGAGGTCTGCACTGTGATTGGTTCCCGCTGGGTCCCACGGGACCTGGCACAAATCTGGCGGGAACGGGCGGTTTGTACTTATCTGTGGGCGGGAAACAAACACTGCAGGATTATAGACTATAACCTAAAGGTAATTCCAAATAAATAAAATGCAGAGAATGAGAACAGAATATGAGACTACCTTTATTTAATTTAAAAACTACATGAAAATAATGAAATAGGAACGTTATTCCTGACAAGTGCGTCAAAATCTGCAGGCCAGGAAAACGAAACAAACCCCAAGAATCTCTTTATTAATATC
>JAOVVF010027932.1:0-12992 GCA_028565595.1 Duopalatinus emarginatus | reverse complement strand
TCTATGTTCTATTCTGAATAAAATATTGACATTTGCCATCTCCACATCATTGCATTCAGTTTTTATTCACAATTTGTGTCCCAACTTTTTTGGAATCCGGTTTGTATTTCATTTTCTGGCCACCAGAGTCCATTATTAATCCATAAGGCAAAATGCATGTTGTTATGATTAATTTTACATTTTGAGTTTGGAATGTCATACAGAGATCAGACTTGGACTGTCTGACTGTACATGGAAAGTTCTGTATAGAGAGTTGTGAAATAATTCCACATGATGCCATGATTAAGTGGTTCCATGAAGCTTGGCATTTTTATGCACTTCTGTGTGTTATGAGTAAGTCCTAAGAGTGACGGCAGTGAATGGCATTCACACACTGCTTAAGAAGAGCTGCTGATCCGCCGCTGAGTGGAATCCGGTGCGCGGACCGATGACGTCAGCGGGCACGGTGATGCCGACCTGCGGAAATATAAAGTAGCCACAAGGGGGAAGCAGAAGAAGGAAGTGATAGGGAGAGAAAACAGGGAGGAAGGAGGAACCCTAACATCTACCACCCCCCCCCCCATGAGCACCTCCAGGCGCTCGTTCAGGGTGGTTAGGGTGACTCTGGCGAAAGGCCCTAATGAGACCAGGATCCAGAATGGAGGATGCTGGGACCCAGGACCGCTCCTCTGGGCCATAACTTTCCCAGTCGACCAGGTACTGGACAGAACGACACCGTCTGCAGACATCTAATAGGCGCTTGACCGTGAAGGCCGGGTGGCCGTCGATAAGCCGGGGGCTCGGCGGTGGCCGGATGAACAAACTGGCTTGATCTGAGAGATGTAGAAGGTGGGGTGAATCTTCATGTGCCTGGGCAGGGTGAGGCAGACTGAGGATGGGTTGATGATCTTGCTGATGGGGAATTGGTTAATGAATCGGGGGCTAACTTTTAGATGTGTGTTGGAGGGGTATGTTGCATGTGAAGAGCCACACCGATTGACCAGGGGTGTATTTGGGAGGCCGGTCTACGGCAGCTGGGACGTGGTGAACCGGTTCCAGACAAGGGCAGCACGGGTGAGTCTCCACATTCTTCGGCAGCGCTGGAGATGATGGTGGACCGATGGTACTGCAATGTCTCCCTCCAACTCAGGGAACAATGGAGGTTGGTATCCCATGGCGGCATCGAACTGGGAGAGGCCCGTGGCAGAACAGGTGAGGGAGTTGTGGGCATACTTGACCCAGGGGAGACGGTTCTTGGCACAGACCCAACGGAGAGCGGCCTCGACCTCCTGGTTGACTCGTTCAGTCTGCCCATATGACTGGGGGTGAAACCCAGTCTGACAGAGGCTCCTAGTGTGGCGCAGAACACCTTCCACACAGCTTAAAATGAATTGTGGTCCTCGGTTGGAGACGATGTCCAGGGGAATCCCATGGGTCTTAAAAACACCCTCAGTGATTATCTTAGAGGTCTTCAGGGCTAAGGGGATCTTAGGCAGGGCAAACAGGCGAATCATTTTGGAAAACCTGTCTGTGATGGTAAGAATGACGGTCTTGTTGTGAGACGGGGCAGTCCTGAGATAAAATCCAGTGCAATGCGGGACCACAGGCGACCAGGGATGGACAGAGGGTGTAGAAGGCTGGCCGGAGGTTGGTGTGAGGACTAAGAAACAGGCACAAAGTGAGCAGGTGGAGACGAAATCTCGGGTATCTGCCGCTATGGAGTGTCACTGAAGGAGTGAGAGCTTGCAGTTGGTACCAGGGTGACAGGAAAGTCTGGAGCTGTGGATCCAGTCCAGGACCTGGGGGCGGGCTGCTGAGGGAACAAACTGGTGATTGGGAGGTCCAGTACCCGGGTCGGGTTTCTGCTGTAGAGCCTGCTGGATGTTATTGTGCATGCCCCAGGTCAGTTGGCCAATGATGCATCCCTAAAGAAGAATGTTATCCGGGGGGGTTGAGGGTTCCCCCGAAGAGAACTGGCAGAGAGGGCATCTGGCTTGGTGTTCTTGGAACCGGGCCGATAGGTTACCACAAAGTTGAAGCGGCTGAAAAACAGAGCCCATCTGGCCTGTCGAGAGTTCAGTCTCTTGGCCAAACGAAGGTTCTTGTGATTGGTCCAGACAACAAAGGGGAGCTCGGCACCCTCCACATCATAATTCCGTTCAGCCAGGGTCAGACATCAGAAGAAAAAGGCACAGGGATGCATAAAGTTTCGAGGGCCGGTGCACTGGGAGAGAATGACCCTGACGCCTGTGTCCAAAGCGTCCACTTTCACCACAAACTGCTTCTTGGCAGCAGTAAAAGTTGGTAAACCCTAAGAAGCATTGCAGCTCCTTCTGAGAGGAGGGAGTGGGCCATTTCTCCGTCCTTACCTGCCCACTCTTAACTAGAAACCCTAGGAAGGAAACAGACGTGGCATGGAACATGCACTTCTCTGCCTTGATGAACAGCCGGTTCTGCAGTAGGCGGGTGAGGACCTGACGAGCGTGGAAGGTATGTTTCTGGAGGGAGGAGGAAAAAATCAGAATGTCGTCAAGGTACACAAACACAAATTGATTAATAAAGTCCCGTAGCACGTTTTTATTAAGCGTCTGGAAGACAGCAGGAGCATTGGTGAGTCCAAAGGGCATGACCAGATACTCAAAGTGGCCCACAGGTGTGTTAAAGGCAGTCTTCCACTCATCCTCCTCTCTGATACGCACTAGGTGGTAGGCGTTGTGCAGGTTTAGCTTGGTAAATATACTGCTGCCTTGCAGCAGGTCGAATGCTGTGTTGATGAGGGGGAGAGAGTACTTATTTCTCACTGTTATCTGGTTTAACCCACAGAAGTCAATGCAGGGCCTCAAGGTCCCGTCCTTCTTTTCAAAAAAGAAGAAAAAAAATCCAGCCGCCAGGGGGGAAGAAGAAGGGCGTATAAGGCCGGCTGCCAAGAATTCAGAGATGTATCGCTCCATGGCTTCCCGCTCCGGTCCGGAGATGTGGTATAACTTGCCTGAGGGTAGGGGGGTGCTAGGCAGCAAGTCAATGGGGCAGTCGTAAGGTTGATGAGGTGGCAGGGAGCAGGCCTTGTATTTACTGAATACCTCGCTGAGGTCATGGTACGTGCTGGGTACCTGGGACAGATTGGGCGGGTCCCTGGGAGGCAGTGATGGTAGTACCCGGTCCTTGGGGGTGGCGATGGCTGCATGAAGGCAGTTTGCATAGCAGAGCTCCCCCCAGCCCTGGATCTTGCCCACCTTCCAGTCAATCCAGAGGTTGTGCAGAGATAGAAAGGGGTGTTCATGAACCAACAGGGACTTAAGCATGCAGACAACAGAGAAGGAGATGTCCTCCCGGTGGTTCCCTGAAATCGACATGGTGATGGGGATGGTGCAGTGAGTGACCGGAGCCAACAGTCGTCCATCCAAGGCATAGGTGGTCACCAGGTTCTCCAGCGGCTCCAGTAGCTTGCCCTTCGTCCAGGAGGTTCTCACTGAGCCCCAGAATCCAGAAGGGCGTCAAGGGGGAAGTTGCCCGAGGCAAGGCACAGAATCACAGGGACTGACAACCGGGACATGGGTGGAGACGAGGGGTTCGGCCCCGACAGGTGCCCCACGTTCACTGTCGGGCCCTGTCTTTCGGCCTCATGGGGCAGCGGCTGATGAAGTGTCTTGAAATGCCACAATTTAAGCAGTCACCTGATGCCAACCATCTAGAGCACTTCTCTAGGGTAAGACGTGCCCGGCCCAGCTGCATTGGTTCGGTGTCCAGTTCTGGATGTGTCGGGATGGTGATGAGGCCTTGGGGGACAGGGATCTGGGAGGACACAGTGCGAGTGGCTGGGTCAGGCACCGGGCTTTCTCAAAGAGGCGCTCGCAGAGTCGAGCATAAAGGCGTATGGCCAGGTCGAACAGGGAGTTGAGGTCTAGGGGTTCGTCCCGGGCGGTGAGCTCATCTTTGAAGGTGTCAGCAAGTCCTTGCCTAAAGACGCTGCGAAAGGCAAGGTCGTTCCACCCTGCGTCAGCTGCCAGCGTCCAAAATTCCACCGTGTAGTCTGCCACGGAACGTGAGCCCTGGTGCAGGGCCAACAGGTGACTAGAGGCATTTCCAGCATGGTTGGGTCGGTCAAACACAGTTCGAAATTGACCCAAAAAGGTGGAAAAAGAGCATTTTCCAGGCCCGATGCTCGCCTGGGCAGCTTCGGACCAGACCAGAGCCCTACCACTCAATAGTTCAATTATGTATGACAGTCTGAGTGGCTGGAGGTCCTACCGAGGACTCGGGGCTGGCCACTGCAGCATCCCGAGGTTCAGGAGAGAGAGGAGACAGGGCGGCGAGGGTTGTAGTGAGGTCCAATAGCTGCTGGGAGAGTCTTAGATTGCACTCTGCTAGAAAGCGGAGTGTAGTATCATAGCGCCCCAAGGTGGCCTGCTGAACGTCGAGCACCTCCTCCAGGGTCTGCTGTCAGCTGGGAGGTGGGTCTGGAGAGTCCATGTTGTGGCCGGATTATTCTGTTATGAGTAAGACCTAAGAGTGACTAAGTTGGACCCTCGAAGAATAACCCACAGATGACCGATGTGATAAAGGCAGAATTTATTAAATCCAAGGTTGGCAGCAAAAAAAAGAATAGTAAATCCAGAACAGGGGGCAAAGTTGTAAGTTCAGTGAGGTCAATGGCGAGAGAAGGGTCTTGAGACAGGGTTTCGGTGACTACAGCAGCGAGGGGGCAGCAGGGGATAAGGCGTGGACACCAGACACTCTGGCTTGAGGACGCAGAGGGATGAAAAATGAAGGACTCAGGGCTGAAACAAAATGAAAGTAAACACGGAGTTAGCGGTATTGCACAATACTGGCAGCTGCATGCTATGGTGCATAAAAGCCAGAGAATACTTTTACTTGAAGTAGTCCTTGAAGTGTTAATGTGGGTGCACCGGAAGAAAGTCCTTTGTCCTGAGAAAGGGCTTATCACCTCCACCCAGACATTGATGGGCCAATTAGGTAGAAATGTAAAGAGAGTTGTAAGCAGTAAGGAACAATTATAATATTGTTCGCAGGTTCACTACACATATGACATATAGTCTTGTTCTAAACATAAAACTTTCAACAGCTATAGTATATCTGCTTCATGCTGAATCTGTTGTAACTGTTTTGAGTGCTTTTGTTACCATGCCTAAAACCAGTGTTTTGAACTCTGGTTTGAAGTCTCCCAGTTAATACCTGTTCCCAGGTTCACAGGCTGTTTTTGACTTGTCCGTATCTAACATTTTGGATTATTGTATTTTCATTACTGTTTAATAAACGTCTACCTGCATTTGCATCCAGCTCTGCTTTCAGCATTCTTTCATAAGGTTATTTCAGCCAATTCAAGGCCCTGTAATTTGTTCATTGGCAAACGTATACCCTCAAGCAGTGCTGCAGGTGGAGACATGCAATTTGCCAATGACAAGAATAGCTGCTTGAGAGCAGCCACTTCTTCTTTTATATGTTTCAGTTGAGTTGTTATGTTTCGCTCTGTTGCTATTGATCAAGATAAAAAAAAGATCAAAAGATAATTATGACATAAAGTTCAGGATTGTGAAAATGAACTGCCATGCTACTAGACAGCATGACATTATTAACATACATAGAGGGTCTATAAGAGAAATAATAAAGGTTTACATTTTAGGATGAAAAAAGAAAAATGTCATACATGTGATTGGGGATTCTAGTTCATGAGAGGGCGAACTGGAGTCAGGTGAAAAGCAGGCCTGGCTTTTTCATTTATTCAGTGTAACACGGTTGTGGTCTGCAGCAGTAGAGGGCAGCAGAATGGAGTGGCAGGAACACCCACACATGGGAACTCCAGATCCCAGAAAACACTGCACAAATTGCTAAAAAATAAACATTCCTTTATAATTCTTTATACAGTATATTTATATGTCTATTGATACAGCTATTTTGAGTCTGTTACTCATCACACCTTTGTAGAAGTTGTGTTTCGTTCTGTGTGCTTGGGCATCTATTTATTTATTTTTTTTGTTGTTTGTTTGTTCTTCAAGTCTGCTGCACTGCTGGTGATTGGCTGCTTGTGGCCCTGCCCAGGTGCTCAGTTTCTATTGGCCAGATCTGATGGCGGGAGATTTTAAAAAAGGTCCTTTGTCTGGAAGTGGGGGAGCTGCTCTTGGCCTATCTGTGCTGACATGCTGCTCTTGTTGATGTCCACTAGCACAGACCGACCTTGATTGTGTTCCTTTTTTCTTCTTTGTTGTAATGTTTAGTTGACAGGGGGTGGCCTGCTTTTTTCTTTTGTTGAACTTGTTTGTCTCTGTTTTTGAATAGAGTAGGCAGGGTAGGTCATTGGTATTTTAGTATTCGTTTTGTTTTTAGGCAAGGTAGCTGTATTTTCTTTGCTTTAGGTGATTTGTTTATTGTTTTAGCCTGGGGTCACCCTGAACCCCTTAAATCCTGTTTTGGTTTTCAGGTAACCGTCTTGAACCACCAGCATTTAAGAAAATAAAATTGCTTGGTCTGAGGCTGAGTGGGCATCCAATTAAAACCTTTATTGCTTCCTACCCCTAGGGGATGTAATAAATGGAGGCTTGTCCATCTTTTTTAGCTTTTCTGTTGTAATTTGGAACTCTTGCTGGTAAGTAAATTTAGATTATTTTTGACTGGCAGTTTCTTGTGATGGTTAAAGGTATTTAGTGTGGTAAGATGAATTTTAGTATTAAGGCATTTCGGCTGGGTCCTTCTTTACAAGCTTTGGCTAGTTGCTGTAAGGCTGATTTATTGTTAATTGCAGATTTTTATGAGATTTCAATGCCTACGTCTGCTACTAAATAGCTTATAATGGAGGTGTTACAAGAAGGGTTAATTTCCGCTGGTATTATAATGGCTGAAATTGCTAACTCAGAGCGAGAGTTAGAGGCATCTGGTAGAGGTCCTCTTGTTGGCTCAAGTAATGAAGATCTTAAGTTGACTATTAGATTGAAAGAGCTTGACCTTCAAGTTAAATGCCAAGAGCATGAAACTCAGCTCCTGCGTATTAAGCAGTGTGAAATAGAGAGCAGGGAGAGTCATAGGCCTGGAGCTGAGCCTCATGTTTCGCCTCCACAAGTGCTAGCCTCTGTTATTTCCTACTAGAAAATCTTAGGCATTTTGATATTACTAAGCAGATTCGATTGTTTCCCATGTTTAGGGAAATGGAAGTGCTTTTGAGCGCATAGCTAGTGCTTTGAACTGGCCAAAGGAGGTTTGGCCACTGTTGCTGCAATGCAGACTAATTGGGAAAGCTCAAGAAGTATGTTCTGCAAATGTGTTGGTTCAAGGTATTGAGCTGAGTGTAGTAAAAGCGCTGCTGCATAATTTGCACATTCAGTCCAGCACAAGTTGCTGTTCAGGCTCAGCTGCCGGTAAGAGGGGTTGACTTTATATTGGGTAATGATTTGGCAGGTGGGAAGTGTTGCCTTTTCCTGAAGTCATTAGTGACCCTATATCTGAACCTTTGGGTCAGAAGGCCATTAATTTAGCTTCAGAATTTCCTTCCATGTTTTCTGCTTGAGTTGTAACACAAGCGCAGTCACGCAGGGTGGCAGATGTGATCGATCTGTCAGATAGCTTTCTTTCCCATACCGATGTCACTGGTGGTCATACTTTTGGGACTGATGATAATTAGCCAAGGTTAGAGGTAAAAACTAACCCCTCTTGTGATTCTTTGGCAGGTTTTCATGAGGGGGAAGGTAAAGAACCTCAGTTGTTGTCTCCTGTTAGTTCCTCTGGGGTGGATTCACTGCTATCTGTTATTGGTAGTGCTAAACCTGATCTGTCACTGTTAGTTGACAGGGAGCAAATCATTAGTTAGCAGGAAAGGGATCCTTCTCTGGCTTGTTGCAGGGCTACCGTGGTAAATAAGGAAGGTTTGTGTAAGAAACCAGTGGCCTATTTTTGGGATGGGGAATTGGTGATGCATAAATGGACACCAAAAGCATTGAGTGAATTAGAATGGGGATTAGTGTACCATTTGTGGCCATTTGGGTGTAACGAAAACTTACAACCGCATCTTGCATCATTTATTTGGCCTGGCTTGAGGTCTGATGTAGCAGAATACTGTAGAACATGTTATAACTGTCAGCTGGTAGGAAAGCCAAATCAAATTTTTCCTCCAGCACCTCTTCATCCCAACCCGGTAATGGGTGAGCTCTTTGAATATTGTAATGTTGGATTGTGCAGGCCTATTACCTCAAACAAAATCTGGTAATAGGTACCTACTAAAAATAATGTGTGTAGCGACACATTTTCCAGAGGCTGTGCCTTAACGCTCTTGGAAAGCTAAAGTCATTGTTAAGGTCGTCATCAAGCTTTTTTTTTCAATATTTGGGCTTCCCCGAGTAGTACAATCTGACCAAGGTTTTAACTTTATGTCCCATCTGTTCAAGCAAGTGTTGTCCCAACTAAAAATAAGGCTCAGAGTCTCGAGTGCTTAACATCCCGAAAGTCAAGGGGCATTAGAGAGGTTTCATCAAACCTTGAAATGCCTATTGAGTGGAGTTCGATAAAAAATGGGATGAGGGACTTCCGCTACTTTTATTTGCTCTTCGTGAGACTCTGCAAGAATCTTTAAGTTTCAGCGTTGCAGACTTGGTGTTTGCACATACCGTTCGAGGTCCACTAAAACTGTTGCAAGACAGTTGGATGAAAGATGGGGACAATGCCACTTCACATGGTAACTTGCTTTATTATGTTAGCTTATTTCGTGAGTGATTACACCATGTGTGCGAGCTGACTTGTTTCGCTGTCCTCTGCCCAGACAAAAATGAAAAGTCGTTTTGATAAAAAGGCTGTTGCTTGGTCTTTCCAGCGGGGTGATCAAGTGCCTGCTTTGTTGCCTGTTCCTGGCTCAGCTTTGGAAGCTCGTTTTTCTGGTCCTTGTGAAGTAAAATGTAAACTCTAAGTCTGACTGTTATCAGCACCCATGACAGAAAGCGAAAAACTAGAGTATGGAGAAAAGCTGCCTAGATAAAAAAACATGCAAATTAACAAGCCATACAGATTTGGCACCCCTTGTTATGTCTAGTGGATCCTCATTAGAATAACACACCACCATCTGAATATCTCCACCAATTTCCCAAGTATCTCCATCCTTGAGAATCATATTTGTGAAGGAGTGCTATTTTTGCTGTTATAATCTTTAAACTTTATTTAAAAATTTATATGATGGTATATGACTATAGCATTTATATGAATATATATTATTATATTATGTCCCAAGTACACTCAATAAAAACCTGTAAGTGTGTTCTAAAACATTTTTGTCTGACTGTTTTTATATCTGGGAACAGAACATCACGGCTGTTGGAGAAATAAAAGAAAAATACAATTACTTATAACATTTCTGTACTTTGAATGTTATGTAATTTACTTCATGTAAGCCTAGATGCACTCTAAGCGTCTAGCAGCAATTGTAGCCTAACTATCAAGATTCAAAATAATTTAAAACAAAACTTTTTGCAAAAAAGCTTCTGCTGCAAAAAGTTTTGATGCATTTTGAGGAGTGTAGTGTGACTTTCTGGCCTTGATGTGACAATATATTTGAACAATACAAATATTGATAATTATATTTGACAAATATTATTTATTATATTAATATAACAAATACTTCATTGACAATAATAATATATTGTTTTTATTATCCAGTTTTTAGGCCCTTTAAAGCAATGACCAGCACCTCTGTAAATGCTGTTAGACAACAGTCCATATCTCTGTGCAGTAATAGATGAATATCTTGATAGATAGATAGATAGATAGATAGATAGATAGATAGATGGATGGATGGATAGATGGATAGATGCACTGACACATCTGGTAAGTGAGAACAGATGATAAAATGTTTGCCTCTTGTTAAGAAGCACAAACTTGAAACATCAATATGCCATAGATAGTTGTAGCCAGGAGTCTATAAGGCCATAATTAAAATTACATTTTGGTGTTTGTGAGCCTATGTATAAAGGAGAGTGCAGTTACCATCTTTTTCAAGCATAAGCTGCCCTCTGTCAATAGCAGCAGTGTTAAAAGACACATTAGACTTGGCCCATACCAGCTGTGGTCACTGCAACACAAATTCTCAAACTTTCTTTTCCTTCCTTTATAAAACATTACATTCAACTCACATACAATAGCCATTGCATGAGATGGCATTTACTGTTTATATATTACAAAATAATTGCATTTAGCCCTTTAAACTGACAAGGAAAAAGTGATTTATTATACAGCAACTTTGTTGTTAAAGGGATACTGAACATGTGAACATGTGGTAATACAACATACATTATCTGATTACTTTGGGGAAAAAAATCAAATGGTTTGAAAATTTTAAAAACTGTTCTCGTATTTCTTTGGTTCTTACTGCATATATAATTGGGTTAAAACAGCTTGGAAAAAGCAAGTACATTGTGCTCAGGAAAACACGACTAGAGGGAGAGAAGTTGTTTCTTATTCTGTATGACATAAAGGCAATTAAAGCAAAAGCCAGACTCACTGTCATGACAATTATATGAGTAAAACAGGTGTTAACAGCCTTTAAGTTGGTTTTGCCAGATCTCAGGATAGAAGAAAGTATTACTATATATGATATTGTAATGAAAATAAAATCGGCAGTTATTGTGAGAAAAATAGACAAAAGCCCTAATGCATTGTTAATGGAAATATCTCCACAT
Organism: Duopalatinus emarginatus; assembly: GCA_028565595.1. Taxonomy (NCBI): domain Eukaryota; kingdom Metazoa; phylum Chordata; class Actinopteri; order Siluriformes; family Pimelodidae; genus Duopalatinus; species Duopalatinus emarginatus. The sequence goes on along the minus strand of JAOVVF010027932.1, from coordinate 2,346 downwards.
GCAAGCTGAACCAGTGCCATGTGTTCACAAAAACAATGATCTATTTCATTTGTTGCACAAAAAGTCAATTTTCCAGCCCAAGAAACCATTGTGGTAATAAACAGCAGATTTCTGATAACTGGAAATATAATGAACTTCAGAAAACTGCCAATTTCCATGTGTTTGTGGTAAGAAAGCGGTCTACATATAGCAAAAAAACGATCAAGAGCCATCCACAGCAGTATAGTAGATTGAAACGTACCAACAAAATAAATGCAAAACATTTGCACCAAACAACCCACAAGTGAAATTCCTTTCCAGTTAAATAAGAAACTAAATAGCATATTTGGCACACAAAATACTGGCAAAGAGAAGTCCACAACAGCCATTAGACCAATTAGTATACACATAGGAGTGTGAAGAGCCCTGTGAGATATAATTAAATATATGATTGTAAGGTTTGAAGTAGAAGACAATAAAAACATAAGAAAATAAGGAATGAATAGAATGGGCCGCAATTCTCCCAAATCATGGAAACCAGTAAATGTAAATGTTGTGAATGAAACATTTTGTACAGGAGACATCATCTAGAGATTTCAGATTATCCACCACGAATGTAACGATGTATAAAAGTTTAGAAGATTAGCAGCTAAGAAAATTTATTACAATGTCATGAATTTTGTATTATGTTTTTGTCAAAAATACCTTGCAAACTGTATACTGCCTTCACTATTATACAAAATGCTTTCCAAGTGATATAAATGCATCACAATATCTAGCTATAACTATTAATATATTGACCAACAATGGTAATATTGTGCTCCAAAAACAATACTTTTTTGCAAGGTAATTTATTTGTTTAGAGAAACTATTTTAGTACTGTATTAAAACCTTGCATACAAACAAAAATCCCCCACAAATTCTCTGAATCATTTACATAGAAAACATTAACTATAAACACAGAAATATAGTAACCAGTTAACTGTGGCTACAAGACAATCTGGTATTTATTCTTTTTCGTAACACTGATGCACAGATATGCATTGACAAGCAATTATAATTGCTTATGACGTGTCCTGTTTTGCTTCTGGACACTGCAAAAACAACTTTGTCTTGGTCTCTGTACACCATTGTTACAGTCCCACGTGGTTCTATTCTTTCTTTAGAAACTTGTGAGGAAATAGGACAGGCCATGTTGATCTATGCTTGCCCTATGACACACACTATATTTTATTATCAAATTTCCTTAACAACAACAACAACATAACATAACAACAACATAAATTTAATGATCTCCTTTTAATAACATCTAGACACAATTATTCCAAGTGCTCTTATAACCTGTGAAAAACTGGAAAGCAACAAGCATTACCGAATTTTGCCCCAAAATCACCAAATCTACAAAGCATGTAACAATATTATAATCATATATTTATCTACACAGAGCATGATGAGGGCAGTGTTATTTTAAGCACGTCAGAAAATTGTATTACTGGAAACTTAATTTCTTTAAACCTATAAGAGATGCATTATAACTGAATACATCAGAGATCAGTTTTAAAGATCACACTGCAATCTAATCCAAATCTTATTACAATCTTACTAATGATAATCTTAGTTTTAAGTTTAAATATGACCTTCAACTTTCACCATTATGTGTGGTATAGGCTCATTAACTGAGCACAAATTAAACTTTTCCAGCTTACTTATTCAAGCTTTATCATTGTTTTAATTGACATTTCTAACTAAAACAAAAATTTATATGAAAATAAATTACATATGGAAATTATACATTAGCAACACCAATCAAAGACAGGTCAAGATGCTGATTAATTACTTATATTGGATTATTTGAATTTAATGTGTTTAAGTTGTATTGGCACAATAAAGGTACATTATATGGCCAAATGTTTGTGGATCACACCCATATGTGCTTCTTGAACATCCAATTTCAAAACCATGGGTCACCTTTAAGCTGCTATAGCAGCCTTCACTATTTAGCAAAGGTTTTTTTACTAGATTTTAGGATGTGACTGTGGGCATTTGTGCCTATTCAGGCACAAGACCATTAGTCAGGTGAGACTGATTTCAGATAAGAAGGACTGGTGAAAAGTGTTCAGTGGGATTACAGACCAAGTTTAGCAAATAAACATCTTTATGTAACTGACTTTGTGCATGGGGGACTGTCATGCTGGAACTGGTTAAGGCTCAGTTGTGTTCAACTTTCCTGCAACAGTTTGTTAAGGCGCACATATGGGTGCGATGTCCACATACATTTGGTATAGTATAGTATACATACAGTGGGGAGAACAAGTATTTGATACACTGCTGATTTTTCAGGTTTTCCCACTTGCAAAGCATGTAGAA
>JAOVVF010027845.1:0-12997 GCA_028565595.1 Duopalatinus emarginatus | reverse complement strand
TATGTATTTTATTTTATTCTACTGTATTTCACTGCAGGTTGTACCGTGTATGACTGTGTATGTGACAAATAAAACTTTAAATCTTATGTAACAGGGTTGTATGTTAAAAATCAGTGCAATACTGTAATATCACTGAAAACAAACCTAGTAAGAGAACATGAGAGAAAACAAGAGAAACTGATTGTCTTCTTCTCGTGATCTTCAGAAAGCTACAGATTGTCACTGAACATGTCCACATGTGGATTGTCTCGAGCTCCTTCAGCACAGTGAGGAGGAAATAAATGGCCTGGGGTATAAATATAGATTGCGGCTGAGCATAAACATAAAAGCTATTGATTGTTGTGGTTCTGTTCGTCCCAGTGAGGAAACTAATGAAGTGATTTATACCAGCGTTAATGGGAGACAGCGTATAGATGTTATAGAAGGAGGCCAATGTGTAACGTCCTGATGCCACAATTAAATATGTGATACACGTATTTAAACACACACACACACACACACACACACACACACACACACACACAGATTATTTTTCTGATTTGTGGCCATTTTACATTGTGTGTGTTTATGTACGTATGACGTAATTAATTTCATAACAAGTAACAAAATATTTAAATAAAATAAAATATTTAAATAAAATAAAATATTTAAATAAAATAAAATATTTAGTTGTTTTGTTTGAGCGTCTTGTGGGAACCGCTTGTGGTTCTGTTTGGAACAATACAGCAGAGAGCGGATCTGTGAGAAATATTTATTAAACCTAAGAAAGTTGAATTATCCAACAAAAACCTTGAAGAACATCTAAACACCCCTTTTCACTGGTCTGCCGAGTACCAAGACTAGATGTGAAAATGACTGACAGGTTCTAGGTATTAAAACAAGAACTTCCTTTAATAGTTCTTCAAGGGTCCACTGGATAATGAATGTTTCTGGACTTCTTGGTTTGAGACTGTTGAGGTTCTTTGAGGATTTTCAAGTAGAAGGTTCACTTAAATACCTCTAGGTCTCTAGGTATTATCTATCTGTCTGCCTGTCTGTCATTCTGTCTGTTTAATAAATATGATCTGATTGTTTTAAATTTCAGCTCAGTTTATTTTGTTGTAAGAAATGCTAACAAAGCTGTGTGTGCGTAAGTGTGTGTGCGCGTGTGTGTGCGTAAGTGTGTGTGCGCGTAAGTAAGTGTGTGTGTGTGTGTGTGGAGTCTGTAAGAAGTGAGTGTTGTTAGTATAATATGCTGGTAGACACTGAAGTTCAAACCCGTATATTTTACACCTGTCTAGTGATGGTGGGGTTTAACTGGAGGATTATAACGAAAGGCAGAAATCAGCTGAGAGGAAACACACCAAACAGAAAAGGTCTACAGGTATCACTCAGTCTGTGTGTGTGTGTGTGTGTGTGTGTCCTGCGGATCTCATACGGTTTCATCCAGTTACAGATACACAGTTCAGCCATAATATTAAACCCACTGACCTGAATCACACTGATCCTCTTATTACAGTGGCACCTGTAAAGCGGTGGGACACATTAAACAGCAGGTGAACAGTCAGTTCTCTACGTGTTGGAAGCAGGAGAAATGAGAATTTAAGTTACAAGTGTATTCACTGCCCCTTAGTGTGTGTCTTTACGGCATGAATGAGTTTAAAGCAGAGGTCAAACTTCTCTGTGTGTACAAGCATGGTTGTCAATGAAGTGGTTCACTTCGACTTTCTGATTCTGAACATGTTTTCATGAAGGGCTGTAGGATGTTTTTTTGTCAACATCACACCAGCAGTGTGATCCTGGATGGTTATGAGAGGGCAGATGTCTCTTGTTTTGTCTTCTTGTCTTGTTCTGATTGGATTCCGTCTTAAATGACTCCCGTTGATGAGCTCAGATTTAGAGCACAGCTCAGCTCTTGTCCTGGTCCACATGCTCTCTGAAGAACAGCTGAATCAAGCTTCAAAGCCTGACCTGAATCGTCCCGTGACAGAACAAGAGGCCTCTTTTAGAGGCGAGAGCCGTAACAGAACAGGTCGAGCTAACGTCTAGAGTCTAGATTACTGTGTTACGTTTATAGCACAGCAGATGTGTCTGTAGTTGGAGCTGTCTGTGTTGACAGTAAAGATCAGACAGTTAGACGGCAACATGTCTAGACTAGACGAACGAGTCTTTTCAAACGAATCCGTATCAGTGACTCCCATTCTCTGAATCATTTTTATTTGTTCAGTTGACACTGTCGGGGTTTGACTTGAAAAACAAAACACTACACTATCATATAGATCCATAGTCATATTTTCTGTAGTAAGTGCTTTTTATTGTCTGTGAAGCGGTGAAGCAATGTGCACAGCGATTTGTACACCTGAACACACCGTTTCGTTCACTGAATCTGGATCTGGGAATACAGAGCTAACTTCAGTCTGCGAATAAAGAGCTAAATAAGGAGCTAACGCTAACGTCTGGATCTAGGAATAAGGAGCCAAACGAATCGGGAGCTGCGAGTAAATAACCAACTTAAGCACCGTCCGCCACGTTTGTTATTCGGAGAACGGCTGTTCATACTGTGTGGTCAGCCACAACACCAGGAGCCATCAGTCAATAGCATTTGCTGACAGAAACGGCCATGAGCCCTCCCCCAAACTGTCAAAACCACCCCCATCCAATACTCGAGCACAAAAAAAGCAGTTGAGGGTAATTCACATGGCACGCGAGGACAACTGCCGAATCAAGAAGAAAAAACATTCGAGAATGCAAAAAGGCGGTTTGAGCGTGATATAATGATAAATACATGCTCACGAGTTTCACTTTTCCGCTCGCGGGAGGAAAGTTTACGTGCGCAAACTCTTAAAACTTGCAGGTTTATATTTTTCATCTTGTTTTTGCGCCCCCAAGTTTTGACATTAATCTGATGCCATAACAATCCACCACCAATAACGTCGTCATAGAGACACCAGATTACAGCTCAGTTTGGGGTTTAGTCATTCACACCCAAGCCACCGGATCTCAGTATTGTGGACTGTTCTGCAGGAAGTCTGGTGTTCATTGCCTACAGAATATTTTCCTAAGTTGGTGGAATCCATACGCTGTCGGTTGTATTTAATGAAGAGGAAGATGATTGTTCTGCCGTATTGCCTCTAGCTGTTTGGTGTGAGATTCCACAGATAATACTGGTGTAAACATAGCAGTCCAGGTCGTTGTCTATTCCTGTACCAAGAACTCTGCTGTCTGTACATTTAAAGTTAGCACCATACCATTATAGTGAATCCACTGGCTCCACTTTGTCCGGAGATCTTCATGTTTGTTTCTGTTTGAATATCAAGGTGATGGAGCGGTGGAGGTTGGAGGTTTGAATACTGGAAATTCCTCCATAAAATCCTGGAATGGTGGGATGTCTGTAATCAGATGATGACTGTTTAGTGAGGATCATTTGTGGTGCAACAACAGAACCTACCATGAATATAAAGAGAAACAGGAAGTCAATGCTGATAATAAGGACCAATCAGAGTACCAGGTGGTAGTGAAGCTGAGACAGTGTAGTCCAGTGTATCCTCAATCCAGAACTATTCATATCTCGATCAGGTTTCCCATGATATGAACGAAGGAGGAGTTTGAATGGAGGTTGTATGAGGATAGGGGCTGCCCACCACACTATGCATGTGTGCTGACTGCCCCCCCGAGGTGTCCCAGGGGGTCAGAAGAGTAATTCATGTTCATGTGAACTGGATATTCATGAGCACAACAATAATAATTATAACAAAACAAATAATCTTGTTACCATGCCAAGTCTTTGACCATAGCCCCGCCCACATTTCCCTGTTTAGTTACAGTACGACTCACTCAGAGTCAGATATATCACACATGTGCGTAACTGCTGCCGATCTGTAAATGTAATAAACATATTTTGATAATCGGCTCGGCCGTAGCCACACCCACCTCAGAGCTGTAGTTAACGATAATTGGCTGGGCCGTGGCCACACCCACCACAGAGTTGTAGTTAAAGATAATCGGCTGGGCCATAGCCACACCCACCTCAGAGTCTCAAATTGTTTCTAATGATCTGTATCTGATTAACACAAGAGGTTCCTGGTCCAGATTGAGGTCTGGTGGAGCGGCTGGCTGTGTGGGAGTTTGTGTATGAGACACGTGCTGACCCACATCCAAGGCTGGGATCCCTTCTGTCTAATGGCTGAATCATCAGTGTGAATGAAATCACAGTGACGTACAGCTGAGCACTGAACACTCCGGTGTTGTTTTATTCACTAGGAACCTGGACAACAGATGATCTCAGTATTAAGTGATGAACTAATTACTGAACATATTTCTGATCATCCCCACATCTCCATAAACATGTTGGTGTAGATTTCTGTAAGGAGAAGTTTGTTTAACATTTCACAAGGAAGGAGTCTCCAGTGTCAGTCTCGGGTGTTTTTGCTCATTTCTTTCGAGAGAGTGAAAAAGAAAGAGAGAACGTGAAAGAAAATAAGAGGGAAAACAAGAGAGAGAGTGACAGAAAGAAAGAGAAAAATAAGGATGAGAGAAAAAGAGAGAGAGTGAGAAAGAGATAGAAAGAAAGAGCAAACACAAAGAAAGATAAAAAAGGATGAGGGGGTGAATGATAAAAAAGAGAGCAAGAGCCAAAAAGGAGGATGAGAGAGGGAATGAGAGAAAGAACAAGAGGGGAGAGAAAGCGAGAAAGAAGGAAAAAAGAGAACAAGTGCGAGAAAGAGAACGCAACAGAGTGAAAGAAAAAACAGGATGAGAATAAAAGAGAGAGAGCAAGAGAAATAGAGATGGAGTGAAAGATGGAATAAAAGAACGAGAAGGAAAGAGAAGAAGAAAGAATGAGAGAGAATGATAGTGAGAAAAAAGAGAGAGAGAGAGAGCGAGAGAGAGAGAGGAATGATAATGAGTGAAAGAGAGAGAGAGAAAGTAAGGGGAATGAGAGTGAGTGAGTGAGAGAGAGAAAGAGAGAGAGAGAGGAATGATAATGAGTGAAAGAGAGAGAGAGAAAGTAAGGGGAATGAGAGTGAGTATGAGTGAGAGAGAGAGAGAGAGAGAGAGAGAGGCTGATGAGGGAGGACTGGAGGAAAGGACAGAAGTGGCAGACAGGACACGTCTGGAGTTCGAGGGTCAAAGTTCATTAAAGTTCAGATCAGGAGCTTTAATGATTAAAGCCTGAGAAGAATAAAGAGCAGGTTTGTGGATGTTTATAACACATCTGGATTCACAGCTGTATCCAGTCACCAGTGATGAATTCCACACAGTTTAAACTGATGTACTGGTGCCTTAGTCACGCCGACTCATTAGCATAAGGAAATGCCCCAAAACGCCATATATGGTAAGACGGCGTGAGGTCACTGATCACTACAGTCATCATCAGAGATTTATTTATTTATTTATTTATTTATCGTTATCTCGACACTGAAATTACTCTCTCCCTCTTCCCTCCCTCTCCACCTCTCTCACTGTGTGTGTGTGTGTGTGTGTGTGTGTGTGTGTGTGTGTGTGTGTGTGTGTGTGTATTTGTGTGTGTGTGTGTGTGTTTTTCTGGTTGTGTACGAGATCCTAAATTCCGTCTTACTCACTGATACTTTGTCATGTGATGGGTCCCTCTGAGCAGTATGAGTGCTCTCAGTTTTAGTAAGAGTGTGTGTGTGTGTGTGTGTGTGTGTGTGTGTGTGTGTTTGTGTTTGTGTACATGAGACCCCTTAATCCCTCCTACTCACTGGTACTTTGTTGTGTGATGAATCCCATTGGACTGTGTGACTGCTCCTAATTTTAATAATTTTGTGTGTGTGTGTGTGTGTGTGTGTTACACAAAAGCACACACACTGCCTCCGACGTCCCCTGTAGAGTCGGTCGAGTCCCACCACTTATTAAACAGAGCACTACTTTTCATTTCATGCTCAGCGGCACTAAGTACAACGATGAATATGTTCACACTGTTGGCTCGCTTATGCAAATGAACCCATTCAAATGATCCTCCTCCTCCTCCTCCTCTTCCTCCTCCGGTCTTCACTCCGCCTCCACTGAGCACTTCATTGTCCTGCTCCTCTGTTCACTCCCCTACTCTCTCTTCACATTTTATTTCCCTCTCTTCTTTATATCCATATATTTTTCATTAGTCCTTCATCCCCCCCCCCCCTCGTTCCTGTTGGTTGCCATGGAAACCAGTGATGGTGTCCAGGTTTCACTCTTGTACCCCTGTACGATTCTCGAGCAGTGAAGAATATGTGGCTTGGAGTGAAACCTGATTTTCCTTGCTTGCCAGTGCACTCTAGGGAAGCACGTGCTGGCGTGTAGGTCGAGTCTTTTAACCTAATAAACGAGTAATTAATGTCTGGTTATATATCCGTATACCTTCACTGATTAACAGCGTGCACACTGATGTGAACCCTGCTGAGACTCGGGGTTCGTGAGACTCAGGGTTCGTGAGACTCAGGGTTCGTGAGACTCAGGGTTCGTGAGACTCAGGGTTCGTGAGACTCGGGGTTCGTGAGACTCGGGGTTCGTGAGACTCGGGGTTTGCTCGCTCTCTCTGCTTTAAAGGTTATGTGGCATCAGGAAAGTGAAGGATGTGCATAATGACCTTTCCTGGAGTCCTGCTGTCAGACCATTACCCACAGAAAGATGAGCAGGGGGTGAGAGAGGACAAGTCTGTGTCTGTACATTTACTTCAGCTGTGGAATACCAGCTTCTGATTGGTCAGAAGAGAATGTGTGGATTAATCTTCTGTAACAGCAGCTCTGACAATAGTGCAGCTAAGGTAGCCGCAGCCGTATGACCGGAAGCCAGCGTGACACCCCGCGCAACACACATGACACGACTGAAGTGCACTTGAGCAAGGTGTATGACACCCCCCCACCCCCCCACCCCCCACTGCTCCCCAGGCTGCACAGATAGGGTTGCTCACTGCCCCCTGGTGTGTGTGTGTGTACACTAGTGTGTGTTTCACTGCATGGACGGGTTAAATGCGGAGGTCAAACTGTAGTAGGTCACTTCACTTTCACTTTCCTTTCACACAACCTTTTATTTTCACATACTGCCCCTAATGTGTGTTTACTGTTGTGTGTGTGTGTGTGTGTTTTACTGCTTGAATGTGTTACATGTGGAGGAAAATTTCACTGTCTACATAAGTATAGTATGTCACTTCCCTTTCACTTTCCTTTCACACATCCTCACTTCACTTATCTTTCATTTTCACATACTGCCCCTAATGTGTGTTCACTATTTTCTCTCTCTCTGTGTGTGTGTGTGTGTGTGTGTGTGTGTGTGTGTGTGTGTGTGTGTTTTACTGCATGGATGTGTTAAATTCCACTGTGTACAAGTAAAGTATGTCACTTCACTTTCACTTTCCTTTCACACATCCTCACTTCACTTACGTTTCATTTTTATATACTGCCTCCTAGTGTGTGTTCACTATTGTGTGTGTGTGTGTGTGTTTGTGTGTGTGTGTGTGTGTGTGTGTGTGTGTCTGTGTGTGTGTGTCACTGCATGGATGGGTTACATGTAATGGTCAAATTCTTCTGTGTGCAAGCACAGTGGTCAATGAGTGGTTTGTTTTCACTTTTTACAGGTTTATAGACTGTACATTAATAAGTTTGTTGTAATACATCATTGTTTCTATAGCAACGGCTCTTTCAGGGGGACGTGGACACTAAAAATGTGTGTAATTGACGTGATGATGTTATTGTGATGTCTGGTGATGTGTTTTTTTTTTTAAGTAAGAAGATGTTTCTTTAACATTAATGGAAGGAGTCTCCAGTGTCAGGACTTTCTACCAGTCAGAAATAAAGCTGAAACAGACAAGTTCATTATTTTTAAGGTCTGTAGCTGCTATATTATAAATGTGAACAGAAATGAACTTGTTCCACAGCATTAAATGTAACCACAAATGGATAAAAACTATGATATGATCATGGTATGATATAAACATCAGGATTAAATCACTTCAGGATGTCCTGTTATGGAAAAATAATCACGGAATCCAATAATATTGTTAATGATTATTTATGTGACTTGTTTGTTTGATGAACCTAATAAACTGGCCACTGACCATCACCTGCTCTGATTTTACTCACAGATACACAGACGAGGTGTGAGGAGCACTTCTGAACAACGTCACGGCTTCTTACAGGGACAGACATTTACAGGTACATATGGTACGGAAAGATTTTTTCTTCTGTTCATTTGCAAGACAACAGCATGGAAGTGATTCACTGAATGATTAGTTTCTGAAAATAAGATCGGTTCGTGGCTTAAAAAGACGCTGGAATTAGATTTCTGTATTGTGTGTGAAAATGCAAGGCAGTCGTGGCCTAGCGGTTAGAGAACCGGTCTCATGACTGGAAGTTCCCAGGTTCGATCCCCACCCAGAGCAAGATGCGACTGATGGTGCAAGTCCCGCAACTGCTCCCAGGGTGCCGTGGTTTTAGGCTGCCCCCTGCTCTGGGCAAGTGTGTTCACTGCCCCCCAGTGTTCACTGGTGTGTGAACGGATGGGTTACATGCAGAGGTCACAATAGTTCACCTTCACTTTCAAATCATACACATGTTAAAAAAAAGGTGGAGTTTGAAGTTGGAAATGTCTTGGTTTGAAGATTTCCTCTCACTGGAACTAAAGGGCCCCTCAAAAACAACCCAGAATTGTCCACCAGACTGTCAGATGGTCGGTGTGTTAAACTGCGTGTTAAACCGCTCCATCTGATGCTTACCGTCGTGCCTGCTGATGCAGCTGCTTGGCTGTGGAAATCCATGCCTTGAAGCTCCCAGTGTGCAGTTTTTGTTCTGATGTTAATGCCAGAGGATGTTTGAACCTCTGCAGTTACTGAGTCAGCAGTGTGTTGGTGACTAACACACTACACCACTCAGCACTCCGTCACCTCGCTCTGTAACTTTACCTGCTCTGACACTCAGTGACTCAGAGTTACTGTGGTTCCTTAACATCTCCAATTTTTAATAAAAGCACTCACAGGTAATCGTGGAACATCTAGAAGAGAAGTTTCACTAATTGACTTTTTTTTTTAATGATAGCATACTATTACAGAACCATATAACATCAAAATAGGATCAAAAGTTTTGCGCACCAAAAACTAAAATCTGCGCATTCTCAATTACAAAATCTTATTTATGGGTTAGAGATTTTAGATTTTGGCGTGCAAAACTTCTGGTTACGGATTTTGCTTTTTGGTGCGCGGGTTTCTTTTTTTGCTACGCACTCTCGCTGAAGAAGTGGGGGTGTGTAGAACGGCCTGGGTGGGCGGGACTTAACTTCAACAGCCAGTAGCTGTCTAGATCCAGCCCAAGTATGAAAATAGGTCTAGAAGTTTTGCGCAGCAAAAAAGGAAACGGTGTTGGTTTATTATTAGTTTTTCCTTTAATTCAAATTCATCACAAATCGGCACACAATGATTTAACCATCAATCACTGTTGATTACTGCCCCCCCCCCATCTCTCTGTTTCAGCATCATTACATAAATTAGTCATCAGTCTAAAGCCGTTTCCTCAACAGTCTTTAACCTGATGCTCATTAAATCAAATCGACAGAATGATTTAAACAAGTCTGTCATAAATCCTGATGTCAAGTCCTAAAGCAAGTGTCTGATCCACGTTATGTTCCTTTGGCTAACATTTAAAGCTTAGATATGTCTTTTTATTAACACCGAAGTGCTGGAAAAACTCGTACAGACGAGTCTGTGTAAAACACACAGGCTGCTGGTGGCTCCATAACAATATGTAATTTGTTTATCTGCTATTCCACATGTGACCCCTGGGACACCTCCAGACGTCTCTGACAGGTGAACACTATGTGTGATGATTTCCACCAGTTCATGTCCTGTATTCATTCTAATGGGTTTGTCCTCTTCTAACAGGACAATGGACCACCACACACATCGCCATAGAGACGCCAGATTATGGTTAGAGGAACACTCATCTGAGTTTGGGGATTAGTCATTCACACCTAAATCACCTGATCTCAGTGTTACTGAACACGTCTGGAACGTCATGTGACACACTGTGAAACACAGAAATCCTCCACCTCAGAATACAACAGGACTGTGGAGCGTTCTGGAGGAACGTCTGGGGTTCAGTACCTATAACAGAATAGTTCCTAACAAATATTTGCCTTGATAGACTTTTTATTGATTATTATTATTATTTATTCTGACCTTTTTGAACTCATGAATTTACAAGTAGCCACATCCTGGTTGCTCTCACAACTTAACAGCCTAGAAATAAACCCAGAACAGGAACCAGGCTGTTTTTCTTCAACTACGCAAAAATACTCGGCAACAAATTATGCAAATACGCGGCTGCCTTTTTTTTTTTTTTGAATCCTGTCACTTGATGAGAAAGAGCAAATCTGACTTCTGTAGAGCGAGCGCCGTGTTCACCACGTCGAAGCTGTCAGGTCCGTTTTGAAACGGTGAAAAGAGCAGGAACCCCGTTACCATGGAGAATTTAATCTCCTGTTTCCACCCCATCAGCCAATTAATAACGAAATTCACAATCACACGTGACACGTTGCTTTCAGGTTTCTGTCCGTCAGAAGACTGATGTTTTTGAGTAACGTGACGATTTGTGGAACCTCCAGACAATTCATAGACGTCCATGCAAACATGTGTTAAAGTCTTTACACTGCAGTGCCAGAAGAACTGGTACACTGGTACACTGTCTCATACTTGGTAGCTTCCACAAGTTTGTGGAAATATAGTGTAGACAATAAACACGATACGTCCTGCAGAACGGTCCACAATTCTGAGATCTGGTGACTTGGGTGGGAACGTTAGAGGACAAACCCATCAGAATGAATACAGGACATGAACAGGTGGACCTCGTCACACACAGTGTTTGTAGACGTACCGGACATTTCAGTATAGATCAGTGATGTTTCTTCTCCAGTGAGGTTTTTCGTGTTATTATTATTCCGGAGGACAGCTGGTGTGAGTACAGAGCGCCGTGTGTGAAAGTCTTGGCGTCCGTTTCCTCCTCAGCACAGCGTCACTCGCCAGCTGGGGTCTGATTTTGACTCGGCCTGTTTTCCTCCCAAGGCGCTTTGGGTTGTGCGTGCGGTTTGTCCGTTAGGATCGAACTCTGACAGATGTGCGTCTCAGTGCAGTGGATGTTCGTAATCAATTATTGCTTACGATTGTGGTTTGTGCGAAAGGACGCCGTAGTTAAATTTACCTTATAAGGAGATACACCAATCATAACGTCATAACAGTCATAACGTCAACACCACCTGCCTAAACAGCTCTGATTCGTCCACTCTTCAGTGAGGCTGTGTTCCCCATGAGCCTGTCACTGGGTCAACGGTTGTCCTTCCTTGGACCATTTTTGTCAGGTATTAACCACTGTATACTGGGACACACCCCACAAGACCTGCCGTGTCATAGATGCACAGATCACAGTTTGGCCCTGGTCAAAGTCACTCAGATTTTTCCACTTGCCTATTTTTTCCTGCTTCCAACACATCAAATTCGATAATCAGATAATCCGTGTTATTCTCTTTGGTGGTGTTAATGTTATGGCTCATCATTATATATTACGGTTACATTAAATGGTCCTATGTTGGCGCTGGACTTGATCCTGCTCCTCCCTCAAGCTGATATCATGCATAAAAATGTTTACTGAGACACGCCCCTGTTTTACTCAAACTCCGCCCATTATACAATAAGTAATAAGTAGTCTGTAGTGATGCCTTAAACTTCTAGTTCTCTCTCTCTCTCTCTCTCTCTCTCTCTCTCTTTGTCTCTGTCTCAGCCACTGAACCTGTCCCTCCCTGTCTTACTTAACTTTGTCTCTCTTCACTATATGACTTTTATCCTCAGGAGAGAGGAGGCAAGCAGCTCAGCATCCATCACTCTCGTATAGTAGATAAGCCAGTGGCTCAATCCAAGACAAACAACCTCTTTTTCCCTTTTTCGGAATAATAAGGCCTGGGAAAAGAGAGCGCGGCCGTCTTTGTTTTGAGGTCTTTCAGCGTGGCCTTTGCTAAACCTCCAGTGGTAAATGAACACAGTAACACAGTGTATGTGCGGTACGATCAACACTGAGAAAAACACGAAGCAAACACTGCTAATGAGACGGTCGCAGATGTAAACGTTCAACAGAATCATTCAGAATGGTTACTATATGACCAAGCTAACATAGCTAATACTTGACACGGACTCCACAAGCTTGAGAAAATATTCTGTAGACAATAAACCCCAGACTTCCTTCAGAACGCTCCACAATTCTGGTGTAGGATTTCTACAGCATGTCACATGACATCCCAGATGTCTTCACTAACGTTGAGATCTGGTGATTCGGGTGTAAACGACTAATCCCCAAACTCAGATGAGTGTTCCTCACACCATAATCTGGTGTCTCTGTGGCGACGTGTGTGGTGGTTCATTGTCCTGTTAGAAGAGGACAAACCTGTCAGAATGAATACAGGACATGAACAGGTGCAACTCATCACACATAGTGTTCACCTGTCAGAGACGTCTGGAGGTGTCCCAGGGGTCCTGTGGAATGGCGGCTAAATAAACCACACACTGTTATGAAGGGTGTGCGTTACTTTATAATTAGCTTATAGATTTATAATAATCGCATTCTGTTCTATTCACAGATGTATCCAGTGCTTTAGAGGTCATTTAGAACCTGTTCTAGGGTTGTTTCTGTTGCCGTGGAGACGCTACTATCAATTATTGTGTGATCGGACACGCCCACACACTATGATTTACTGTATGTAGTCAAGGTTTCATTTCTCTAGCTAACTTTTTGGTTTACTGAATGTTCTGGTAATGTTTGTTATTGGTTCCTGAAGTGAAAATTTTTAGTTCCCCCAGGAACGTTTTCCTAACATTCTGGTAACAATCTCTCAGAAACCTGATGATAACCTGTGATCTTTCAGAGAACGTTCCAGTACGATTCTAGCAACTTAAATTAGGTATGAGCCATAATATCTCACCATCCATCCCGACCCTGGAGTGTATTATTGTGATTATACCACAGTTCTGTTCTCAGTGTTTATTGAT
>JAOVVF010027665.1:0-13008 GCA_028565595.1 Duopalatinus emarginatus | reverse complement strand
TGCAGGTAGAGAACATACATCACTATTTAGCACTCTGCAATTAGAAATCTACTGTCTCCCCACTCTTATTTACCCAATTGTAATTATCATCTGCATTAAAATCAACTATCACCTTTTTAGTGTCCGAGATTGTGTCTTACTACTGACTGCTTTGCTGCTTCTGGGTGCAGATTTTTAAAGAGATCACCTGTTTTATCAGCCACTCAGCACTAACACCACTGCATGCATTGTGCTGTTACTACAATTTTATCGCCTTTAGCTCCCATACAAGCCCTGATCGACCTGATTAATGAACCCACCTTGGAACCTAGAACCACCAAGACATGACTGAAGTTCCATTAAGCAAGGTATCTAACCCTCAACTGCTCCCTGGGTGCTACGGATAAGGAGCTGCCTACCACTCTAGTGTATGTGTGCTCACTGCCTCCTAGTGCTCACTAATGTATATGTGTGTGTGTATCACTGCACGGATGTGTTAAATGCGGAGGTGAATTCTACTGCACAGTGGTTAAAGGAATAGTTTAATTTATCATGTAACAAAAAAAGCAGCTTATGGAAATACAGATTGATTACTAATAAATAATCCAGGAGTTGCAGTGGCAAAGCAAGTTTCTGGTCTGAGTTCTTGAATCCTGATTTACCTTTACTAGCTTCAGGTACTCCAAGAATTTAACTAAGAACTTTTTTAACTAAGCACATATAGAAAAAACATGATAAAAACCAAACTGTTAGGACTACATCCCTTCGAAGCAGCTTGTGGTTAAGGAACCAGCTTAGTGACTGCAAGTTAGCCAGTTTGCTCCCTGAGCACCATGGATAGGGTTGTCCACTGCTCTGGGCAAGTGCATCACTGCCCCTAGTGTGTGTGTTTTACTGCACAGATGGGTTAAATGCGGCGGTTAAATTCCTCTCTGCCTGCAAGCACAGTGGTTAATGTGTGGTTCCTCCTAATCTTCTTCTGAGTTATGTCATTTACTTTAAGCTTTGCTCTGAAGTGAAGGTGGACTTGATGTTCACGTGCATGTGAATGCATTTCAAAGTAGGTCATATTACACTGATTTGGCCAATAAATAGAGCATCAGCTTATAGCAGTAAATAGAGCATCCTGGCTGGGAGAGGCTGCAGCCTTGCATACAGCATGTGAAAACGAGTGTAGTGTCAAGGGCTTAATTACCTGAACACCACTCCTCAGAATACTACTTTGTGTTGTGACGTGAACTATTTGCCTTCTGTTCTTGCACACAAAGGAACGTGACCTCCACATTGTCACACCAGAGGAGTGTGACCTCCCTGCAGTGAAACACACACTCAAATGAAAAGTAGGGGTTCGTCAAGTAGGTTGTGGGGGCAGGCCTAAACCATAACACCCACGGGAAAGGTTGGGGGTTAGATGCCTTGCTCAAGGGGTCTTCAGTCGTGTTCTTTTTGTTGCAGGATTCAAACCCAGGACCTTCCTGTCCTGACTACAAGGCCATGGCTGCCCCCACCTGTGTTGTATCTTGTAGATTAGTAAATTATGTTCACCTGTTTTGAGTGTGCCCTGCCCCTGTGTGTGTGGGTGTGTGTATTTGTATCATTTGCATGATGCAAAGTGTTAGGAAGCCCAGCTAGTACCAAGCTTGTACCAAACTGTTTGTTTACTCGTGCCCTTTTGGTTCTGTTAGTTTGCCTATGTCCTTGATTTTGCCTGTGATACCCTGTTGGCACCTTGCCTGACCTCTTGTCTGCTTTTCAATTGTGATTTTGGATTTTGTTCTTAGGCTTGGTAACCTGTGTATAAAGCTTCTGCAGTTGTGTTCTAACGAGTCTATTTACAGACCATCATCACACATGCTAGCTTTCTTTACTACCAGATCTGACTTTATTAACTGATGGAACAGGATGTTAAGTGTAATGTAATTTCTCTCTATTTATTATAGGCAGTAATCATTAGAAAGATCAGCCTATGCAGTATGTGCTCTGACTACTTACTCACGCCAGGCAGTAGCAATGTGACAAGGCCACCCCTTTCTGTAATTCTGTGTTCATACTGGACTCGCAAATTGATTGAATTTGTTTGTGACAAATTTTTACCATTTTTTAGTTGTGCATAAGCGCACACTTAATTGCTATATATTACTTAATATGCTAATTACTTAATATGCTAACCCTGTTTGTCCAATGCTGTTTGCGTCTGTGAGGGTGCATTCATTAGATTTAGTAAAAGCACTTCATGGGTGCAGGCCGGAGAGCTAAGCCAAATACAGATGGCTCCTATAAACCTGCTGACTGCCAGCAAGAGGATCATAACTTATAATCAAATGTCATTTTCTCTCTTTATCCATTCATTCCTCTCTGGTTTCTGTCTCTCGGGCTCCCAGAAGTGACCTTGCACACATCAACCCGGCTTTGCATACATTTTAGCATAGACATTAATTTTAAAGAATTTGGAACCAATTTAGGATGCTAAAGGTAGTCAGGAACCTGTGCTGTTCATGAACGCTAGTGTCGTTTTTGGTGAAATATTATGTGTGTGATCTCTCTGGAACCAATGGCAGTCTAACAGTGAGTGACATTAGTTGGGGGTGATCAATTTTGTGCTCAGTTCATTTCAATCCTGATTGATTTTTTCACATAGTGTGTGTTTGTCAGGGTCCTGATCTCTTGGAGCCCTAAATCGAGCCGTCCTCAATTTTCACTG
The DNA here is from genome assembly GCA_028565595.1 of Duopalatinus emarginatus. Lineage (NCBI taxonomy): Eukaryota > Metazoa > Chordata > Actinopteri > Siluriformes > Pimelodidae > Duopalatinus > Duopalatinus emarginatus. The sequence goes on along the minus strand of JAOVVF010027665.1, from coordinate 10,328 downwards.
GGACTATAGGAAATGTCCTGTAATGACTAATTGACTACTTACTGCTAAATTGTTTTTTGGTTGTCACGTTTGACCAATCACAAGCTCTGACATTTAATTCTGGGGAAGCTCTAAGTTGAGTTATGAAATCTTGCTGACGTGGCTGTGAATACAGGATAAAGCACTTACTAATAATGAATGAATGAATAAGCATGGCATATTTGATATGGCATCGTGGCAGCATGGTGGTGCAGTGAGTAGTACTGCCACCCCGCACTAAGAAAGGCCTAGGATTATCTGTGTGGATATCTACTGTAAATACCCTGATGGATATCAATATTTACCCATGTACTTCTGTCGTGATCCATGCACTAATATCCTAATTCAGTCTGAGATGGCTGATAGGGCCGTCTCTAAAAGAAGATACACTGCAATAAACACTTCATCTGCACGTAGCTTCTCTGTTACCATCAGACACCTCACTTTAAAGGACTCTGGAGTTTATTACTGTGGGGTGGAGAAGTGGGGCTACGACATGATGATTAAAGTAAAGCTTACAGTCAGTAAAGGTATACATGATTATAATTTAAAACTTTTGAATATCTGAAAGTCAACTCATAAATTCATGATTTGATTGTATCACAGCTTTATGTGTATTTATGGTTTATGTTGATTTTTACAGCAGTTCTTACTTTGTCTACACATGCTCCAGAGATCATTCAGAATCAAAGCTCTGAATTTAGTAAGCTTTCCACTGCAACCACAGTGATACCAACTACTGTAGGTAGAGAACATAAATGTCTATTTAGCACTCTCCAATTAGAAAACTGGTTTCTCCTCACTCATTATCTAATTTGCTTATCTGACTCCTGGGTCATGGTGGGGTGATGGGGCCAATCTTTGCGGTTATTGGATGGATGGCAGGTCACCAGTCCATTGTAGGGCAGAAAATACACACAGGCCACCTCTTTATCCTATATGTTAACTAATTAGCAGCATTAAGTCAAATTAGTTTCAAGGTTCATTAAGTTTATCATCTGATACAAATTTAACTACACATTACAGATTTTTTGTACAAATCTGCACAATATAGATCTTTTTGTCTTCCAGATAAGTTCACCTCATATAAACAAACATCACCCACAATCCAACCTCAACATCATTCAGACCCACATGGTAAACAGTAAGTAGTACAGATTATAGCTAGTTGAAATTAATATTTCATTCCCCTTCATATTTTCTAACAGGACAGCTGCTTGTTGTTTCTGGAGGGATGCTGACCCTAACACTGTGCTGTGTTTTTGCAGCTCCTGAGATTCTTTACAGAAAGAAATCCAGCTCATCCAACACATGTAAGAGAGAAGATTTTGTTAAGAAGTACACAGCTAGTGTGTAACATAAGCATGCCATATTCTCAGCATTAAATTCAGTATTCATTAATTCCTGATATTTAGCTTCGACACCACATGCTTCTAAAAAGAAAATTTCACATTCACCACCTAATCAGGTATGTTATACTATGCATTGAAGTAGAACTACTGCCCCGTTATGAGAAAAAAGAATATATCAAGTAGTTTATATCATGTTGGGTATTGATAATTTAATGATACTTTATAATATTAATAATAATAATAATAATAATAATAATAATAATAATAATAATAATAATAATAATAATTATTATTATTATTATTATTATTATTATTATTATAAAGGTTATTCATCATCATCATCATCATTAAATGATTTATAATCTAGTAATCAAAACTAGGATGCTGGATATTTTTTTTTACGTCTGTCTTGTAGCTTCATTAATCATTAAAAATATTATTTCTTATGATTGTTGTGTTAGATGAAAATTTATTTTGGATTTAAATCATAAAAGCACAGAAAAAAACGTTTTTAGGGATTTTTAATGTGTGCTTTTATGCAGCACAGTTGTTTATATTGCACCAGCATTAAAACAGTGATGTCTGTGCAAATCTGGTCTGAAATGCAACTAACTGAATTCTATTTCTCTCACACCCTGTCTATCAAGGAGGTCATTTTCCATGTGTATGATGAGATGTCAGCAGTCCATACTGTCTTGTAGCTCCTCACTGAAAACAGTTACAGGACTTTGTAAAGGTGGGCTGCATTATACACAAAGGTAAACAAAAAACATTATGTGCCTTTCAAGAGAATTAGGACACACATTTTCTTTTGAGCTGATTGCACTTCTATATGGCTCACAACTAGCAGTAAGTGAGACTTGTATGTTATGCATATAGTAACAGAAGCCTGAGGTTTCTACAACATCCTGTGACAATACATGGCCATTTACTTTAAGTGTGACTATGAGGCTTATGTGCGAAACCTGTATTACATGTTTTACACAAACATGTGCATTCAGTGCTAATGCAGAATGAAAGCAGAAGACAGATTCACTGACCACCCACTGCTTATAATGTGACATTCAAGTAACTGTTCCAAGTAACTGGAGGAGTGATGAATTGGGGTTGTTTTGCAGTCACAAAGATGGGCTGAAATTGAATAATACAATTGGACAATAAGCCCAAGCACATTAGCAAGTCAACATGAATGTTTAAAGAAGAAAAAAATGTAAAAAGCTGAAAAGAGATGTCAGCCCATTGAGATGCTGCAGCAGGATTTAAAGAGAACTGTGCATAAATTACCCCCCCCCAATCCCCCCTTACAAACGTTACAAACTTAACCTTTTCCAATAGGTTTCTGAATTTTTGTTTACTTTGGAAAAAGAAGAATGCATGTTGAAATCTATTGTGTTTTCTTGTTTTCTTATCACGTGAGATTACTTGTTTCAATATTAGTTTGGTGAAGACCTTACAGTTGTTATTCAGATTCTGATAAATATATTTAAATGTTATTATAATGTTACAATCATATTCTAATGTTTTAAGTAGTTTTCAACTCTTTTCTTTAATTTGTCGACAGTCTCTATAAATATGCATGCTTATCCAGAAGCGACCGTCCACCTGACGACTGCATCGGGCAGTAGGGGAATCACCCAGGATAGAGTGCCAATAATTATTATACACATTCATTCATAGACCAGGGTAATTTAGAGTAGACAATTTATCTAACCTCCATGTTTTTAGACTTTGGAAGGAAACCAGAGTCCCCGGAGGAAACCCACATAGACACGAAGAGAACATGGAAACTCCACCCACCTCACCCTAGCACTGAGAGGCAAACATGCTAACCAGCAAGCCAACATGCTGCCCTACTGTCATACCTCACAAAGGAGAACTGCAATCAAAGGGCCAAAAATACTCAAACTAAGCACACAGAAATCTCAAAACATTTGTAGTCAATAAAGGCAGTGATTTACAAAAAATGAATGCAATAAACAGTGTACGGGGGAAAACTAAACAGGTGTGTTTTGGGTGTGGCCATATAGAATGGCTACAGTGCTGAGAGCGGCCATATTGGATGGCTATGAATTCATGATATTATGAATTTTGGAAACTGGAGTCCCAATGTTTCTGTTAACTAATTAACAGCATCAGCTATATAATAGTTGGATTAATAATTAGATACAAATTCAATCATTCTTTGGAATTAAACAGTTAAATTGTTTAAATTGTTAACATTGTAATAACTGTCCATAAAATACAACCTGTGTTAACTTACTGCTAACTGATTCTAATGTTTCCTAAATTGTGAGTAAATGTTCACAGATTTGATCTACGGAAAGTGACTAATATGTGAAAATCTCCATTGTGTATTATCTTAAACAAAAGCCAAAATAAAACCAGACATTGTGTTATCTAAGGGCTAAACATTATGTTGATGTCTGATACATTAACATATATAAGCAATTTTAAAAACCTTAAAAACTATTATTCCTGTATCTTTACTTTCTCATTATCGGCTTTATGGACATGATCATGTCATAACAAGAACCCTGAGGTTAAGGCTGAAATACACCATGAATGAGATGCTAGTCCACACACACAATGGCTACCTATGGTAGTTTATTCTTTCTTACTCACATATTTAAATTGTTAGCTCATAACATTACAGTCCAGTCCTCCAAACAACTAGCAAAAGCCAGACATTTGCAAAGGCCTGAACTTTCTAAAACATACCGTAGCATTCTGACTAATTTTGTCATAAAAATTAAGCCTAAATTAAGTCTAGACAGGTTAGATGCAATTGCAGGGAATACTTATTTACAGTAAGTGCAGACAAAATCCAAAAGGCCAAGGCAAGAGCAGGCAATGGTCATATAAGGGGAAGACAGAATATCAGCAGCTAGGGCAATGGCTATGTTTTAAAATAGGCTAAGGTGCAAACACATAAGCTTGTTTAAAATGAAATGCTCAGACCACAAGACAGAATTATTAAAAGGAGAACTAAAATTAAAGGTTTAAAATTAAAAATCTCAGTACATATGTAGACAGTTAAGACATAAAATGACTGCAATAAACATGAATGGCTGCTATCTATCTATGAGTTTCATGTATGTAATACAATGATTTTACTGAAATATGGCACTATATTCCTTACAGACCACAGACCACCTTTTGCAAGACAAAGGTCAATGTGTTATCTGTCTTTTCTCATTCAAATATCAGATCAGTTTGTATCAGAATATTTATATTTAGATCAAGAAATACTAAATCCATAGGTTCAATAATTTTCACAAAATAATTCCCAAACAACAAAGAAAAATGTGTTTAATCAGCAGGGGTGCATCTGGTACAGAAAGCCTGCTGGGGCACATTAAACTTCTACCCATCACTGAGACTACACACAAATCTACATACCCAGTGTATCCAAACACTGTGGTCTGTACAATGTGGTCTGCAACTGTAATAACACATCCAAAGCAACATTTCAGAGTACAGAAATTCAAAACTTTCTGTTCCTTAACCTACAGGCAAAAAGCAGGGATTAAAAATAACGCTGTTATTTGATTAGGATTTATAAGGCATATAAAACAGGTATTTTGAGGCAAGAGAAGGTTTGCAGTGAATGGCAAACCTTTCAAATCTAAGCATGCTGGTGCCTTACTATGTGCAGATGTAACTGCGCTAATGTAAAGAATTTTGGATTTTGGGAACTAGAGTCCTGGTAAAGCATGGCAGGATTTTGCTAGAAATGTGGCCAATTGCTGACACATCGGATAATTTTCCACCTTTAGTGTGACATAGCAACCAAACATAATGAATGAAAAAAAGTTTCCGTGAAAGAATGTGATTACTTGTCCAGTGTGCTCGCTACCCTGATCAGCCGTAACAACAGAAACAATCTACAGTACACAACTAAAGTGAGTACACCACTGTGCAATACTGATTAAATATCAAGTAATTAAAAACTGTATCACCTCACAGTAATTGCATTATTTCTAAATTGAACAGTAGGGTATTTGCTATTATGTAAAATTATAAACCTGGTCAAAAAATTACCTAGCCAAGTATGTCGCCTGATTTAAATCCAATAGAAGACTTTTGGGGCATTTTAAAGAGAAAGGTAGCACAAAACAACTCCTCTAGAAAAAACAGCTAAAAGAAATGTTTTTAAAGTAAATCTCTCCAGAAAAGTGTGCAACACTGGTATCGTCCATGCCAAGGAGGATTGAGTCTGTCATCAGAAATAAAGCTGGACACATAAGTATTTAAAAAAAAAAAGATTTGAATCTCAGTAATGAAATATGTACTGACTTTTGTTGCATTGAGTTCCCAGGGTGGGTCCTGTGTTTCTGATATAGTAAATCTAAACTCTCATTTCTTTTTTCATTTTACATGAGAGCAAATACCTACTGTTTAAAGAAATTAGAAATAATGCAATTACTTTTAAGGTGATAAAGATTTGAGTTATTTGACATTTATGTGATATTACACAGGTCTCCACTCACTGATATTGTATACTGTAGATCAGAGGTTTTGTTATGGCTTTATATTATAACATTATATTTTCCTTAAATAGCATGAAGACATTATTCATTTTGGAATTAATACTAGTATGTTTTTGCTAAATCTATGGGTTGGATTTCCAGTTATCGATTCCTAACTAATAATAAATAATGTTCAGCAATTAATAATAAATTTATATTATTTAATACAGTAATGTGTTATTACAGCATTGCTTTCAACATTAAGCTCATGTTATCACACTAATGAATTCTGATCGACCAAGTTTCATGAATGTAATACACTGATTCTACAGAAAGATGGCACTATATTCCTTTACTAGCAATGATGGATACACCTTTTTACAAGAAAAAATTCAACTATTGTGTAATCTTATAATTAAAATATCAGATCATATCTGTTTATATTATTATGTTTCTATTTTGATGAAGAAAAAACAAATCTATTGATTCAATAATTGTGATAAAAACTTGCTCATACAGCAAATAAAAAATGTGGTTACTCAGAGCTCTGGTGTACTAAATATTTCCTGTTCTGTTTCTGTGGTGGTTACATCACTTTTCCTCTTAACATCCTGCAGATGACCTTAAAGATCAGGTGTGACATTTTAAAAAAAGGTCAAAACTGTATACTTGTCGATATTTTAATAGGGAGTTTAATAATTAGACTGGTGATATGCAGTAAACAATGCAAACATTACTGAGGATTCTTCTTTGTCCCAAGGTAAAATAAATACATTTATTCACTTTAGAACATCAGTCTGTTGTGTAGGAAAAATGTAGATTTCTGTTACTAGTTGAGTAATGTTGACTTTTTAAGAATTATTATTAATAGCACTTAAAAGTAGCTAATAGGAAACATATGTTTTAAAGAGAGTTGTGTAACTTGCAAAATATCAAACTGAGTTTTCCTTAGTAAATATGTCTAAAAGGCATTCACTGAACTTAATATAGCCATTTTTGACATGTCTTTGTGGCTGTTTAACAGTTACACTGAGCAAACATTTACAAGGTTTCTCTCTGTCATTTTTTCAGTTCTGATATGTGTGATAATAATGAGCAAGGCTGAAAGTGTTTGCACTGGAAAAGAATGTGGCAGTGTGGATATCCACTGTAAATACTCTGATAAACATCAATATACACCCATGTAATTCTGCCGTGATCCATGCACTGATGTCTTAATTCGGTCTGAGACGGATGATAGGGTTGTCTCTAATAAACAGTTCATTTTTACACATAACAGCTCCTACTGTGTCTACATGTACACCAGTGTCCACACAGAATGAAAGATTTGAAGTTGCAGTTCTAATAGTTCTCATAAACAGTTCTCTGTAATATTTGATATTCTTTAATTAGATAAATTAGATAACTTACTCAAATCTATGTTAACCAATTAGCAGCAATATGTTTGGTTAGTGGATGATCATTTTATACAGATTTGATTGCTATACTTAACATATACATGGAACCTTTTTCAGATGTGTGCAAGTTCTTTTCAGATATTTCCACATTATATCAACAAGCAATATCAAAAACTTGACATTCTTTAGAGCCACAGGGTAAACAGGTCATTTCTTATAGAGGATATAGGTGCTATTTGGTTCAAATTGATTTAATTGTCTTATAGCCATTAAAAATGATTATTTTATCCACTTTTAATTATTTCTGTACTGACAGGACAGCTGCTTCTTGTTTGTGCATGGTTATTAGGCCTAATGTTGTGCTGTGTTCTAGCAGCTCTTGTGATGATCTACAGCGTTAGGGTTAGGGTTAGCCATCACATCTCAAAAGTCTGTTCAGAAGTATACAATGTATATCAGAAAACACTTGATGTTTAATGTTTAATGGGTACTATATTTTCAACATGTTTACTACTAATGTAAGAAGAAAATGCATAACTGTTTTATTTATTTTATATTTTTTTAGCTTGTTTATGAGTATCATTTCACTCTGTCAAATAGCTATTGTTCTTTACTTATAAATAAAGTAGTAATTATCAAAGAAGCCTGTGATATTTGATATTAATAAGTTTACACTGTCAGGACAATTTAGATTTTTTGGTGAAATATCAGGACAGACAGTGTGTCCTGGCCAAAGTTTGCCATTTGTTTACTGAGATTAAGGTTATAGTTAGGCTTGGCATTAAATAGCTACATTTATTTGCTACACACATTGTCATAGATAGTGAAACAAACGTGTGTGCGTGTGTGTGTGTGTGTGTGTGTGTGCGCGTAAATGTACATGGTATCCTGTAATGTATTCTTGTCTTGCACCTAGTGCTTGTGCAGTACGCTCGAGCTCCACTGTAGCCAGGATAAACTGTTTACTGGAATAAATGAACTAAATAAATACATCCTGTTATCATAACTGTTATTATAGCTGACATAAAAAGCGCTTAGTGAATGTTACATTTTTTTATGTAAATGTATGTAAACCTATGTAATGAAAAAAAAGGAATTTTCTCGATTGCGTGTCTACGTTTCACATGTTCATATTTGCACATGCACTTAAACAGTCATGTCAGTGCAAATGTTTCTCACATATTTTTTACACCCACTGTCTTTACTGTAGCTAACTGAATGTCATTTCTCTCACACGCTTCCTTTTAAGGAGGACATTTGCCATGTGTATGATGAAATATCAGCTGTGTATAGTTTAGCTGGTCCAGCTTTAGAAGATGATTCTTCAGCCATCTACATCATCACTGTTCAGCGTCCCTGCTCCAGCAGATAATGATGAACTGAAAACAGCACTTTGTATAGGTTGGGTTTGTAATACATAAAGATAAAAACTATTCTGTGTATTTCTTATTTACACTTGGATTATATGTATATGTTTATATATGTTTAAACAACTAACAAGACTTGATCTGACTTCATATTCTTTATAGGCACATTAACATAACATAGTTGTAAAACATCCTGTGACATTCACATGTTGGCTTGTAAAGTACTTCCTGTGTGAATACACAGGTTATATTATCACGTTGACTTGCAACGATTATGCAGAAACATGTGCATGAGATGCTTATGCAGAGTGAAAGCAGACTAAATGAAACCAAAAAGCTTGTTCACCAACTGCCCACTGGTTCTAATGTCTGAGTAAATGTTTTATGCATTGATAGGTAGTGGTTGAACTGTGAGAGATGCTCAGTAAAGTGGTAAGTTCACCTTACCAATAGACTAGAGGTGGAATATTTACGTCAATGTCAGACATTGCACCAATCTAAGTCTACTTCTCTTTGAGGTTAACACAAAGCCACTAATCACTAATAAGAAAAATACACAAGTTTAGAGAACACATAGCCATGGTGTTATTAATCAGATATGTGGTGTTACTGTTGTGAGGTGAGTAAGATTGAATATGTCAGAAAAGACCTACAAGACCTACATGGTGTGACAATTAACAGTACACAAGCCTACAGTGAGAGGCGAGTGCAGGACAATAAATATCCAGAACAATGTACACAGAAAATGGGCTGTACACTATTTGCACTGTAGCAGCAAAACGTCTAACCATACCGGGTTGTGTGATTGCCTAGACTAGATTAGTGTTAGAAGGCAGCCTCAGGAAAGAAACTCTTGCAGAGACTCATGGTGGTGACATGGATGCTCTTATACCTTCTGCTGGGTGAAAGACAGGTGAATAGTTCATGGGATTGTCATGATAAGTTATCTGCAATGTTTTAAGTGGTGGTGGTGGCGGTGGTGGTAAAAAGGGGGGGCTTACGGTTCTTTTGGGTGTTATGAGGAACTAACATTATGACCTTTTCTTTACCCCAGTCCAAGGCTGTTATAGCTTGTGCGCAGCTACATTGTGTCTGTTAGATGTAGACATTAAACTGCAGAGACTTAACTTTAATTATTAATTTATCTGCACTCCTAATTAATCATGTGTCTTCAGCAACCATTCTTTAAAATATTACTTGTGTATTGTTTTCTGCCTGCTGTTTGCCATTTTTGCTTGCTTAAATATGTGGGCTGGATTTCTGTTTCAGCAGTTTGAGTGCCAGCATCCTACCTGCCACAAATGTAGCCTACTCAGTAAGTAAGTACAAGTTGGAGAAACCCTATACAACTATGTAATCACAATTAACCTACAACAATCACTCATTTACCTTATTATGTACCGTAATAGCTATGTTTATTAGCTATTCACTGTAATCATTTATGACATATGAAAGAAATGCATGTAATTAGTACCAATGTTGGGTGGCACGGTGGTATAGTGCTTATCACCGTCACCTCACAGCAAGATGACCCGGATTCTGTGTGGAGTTTGCATGTTCTCCGCGTGCTTGAAGTGGGTTTCTCCGTGTGCTCTGATTTATTTCCACAAAGACATTCGTCTTAGGTTGATTGGTCATTCTAAATTGCCCATAGGTGTGTGTGTGTGTGTGTGTGTGTGTGTGTGTGTGTGTGTGTGTGTGTGTGTGTGTGTGTGTGTGTGTGTG
>JAOVVF010027614.1:0-13011 GCA_028565595.1 Duopalatinus emarginatus | reverse complement strand
GGGGGGGGGGGGGGGGGGGGGGGGGGGGGGGGGGGGGGGGGGGGGGTCAGTATTGAGGGTAAACAGGAGGGTGAACAGGAGGAAGAGGACATGAAGGATGGGGAATTAATAGATGATAATTTCTCAGACATCAGTGTTTCTCAAACAGACCAATAGCTTTACACTCTTGGAGAAATCAACAATTTCCTAGACAGTCAGTAAAAAACTTGTCAGAGATTATTTCTCTGATGTAAATAAGTTTATAGTGTCAGTAGCTGAAGCTCAGCATGATGCAAACTTTTAGGAACTTGATTTAAAAAAGAGATACAGGTTAAAAAATCACCTGAAGGAGCGACAGAATGGAAAATTAACAAAACTAAACAAAAATGACGACATCATACAGTGTTCCATAACCTTCACTTTATTGTTTTTATTTGTTCCTTCTGTCTATTTCTTTTTTCCTCCACGATGTTAAGAATAGGGTCCCTAATCATAAACGAAATCTAACGAGATCTAGACAGGCAGTAGTACAGAAACTCAGACACATAGTGATAAAGCTAATGAAAGAGAATGGGCAATATGGTGGGAGGGCAAAGCTTTTCTCAGTCATGGTACCAACGTCAGTGCCGAGGTGGCAATTTTATTTAAAAAGAATGCTGGAGGTCTCCAGAACTCAGGTGACAGAACTGGAGTGGGGAGGAGATCTGGTGGTGGAAGCAGACATAAAAAAGATAGTTTTTCCTTTTTTAAATATATATGTACCAAACAATGGAATTGAGTGAGCACAGTCCTTTAAAAAATTAAATAATATGTTACAAGTCAGTTCATCTTTAGTGGTGATGGGAGGGGACTGGAACTGCACTACAGATTTTAGATTAGACAGGGAGGAACCACATCCACAGTTAGCTAGGGTTCTGGGGAACATCACTAAACAGCATGGCCTGGTGGATGTGTGGAGGAAAAAAACATCACACAAGACAATACACATGGGTTAAAGTTACAGATAGCAGGATCTCAGCAGCGAGACTAGACTGTTTTTATGTTACTAAAACATTCAAAAGCAAAGTTTTTAAAACAGTCATTTTCCCCAACGGTTTCTCAGATCATTATCTAATAACAGCAGATCTGCTTTCAACTGTCAACAAAAAGCGAAGTTTTTGTTGGTATTTTAGCACTAAGTTACTCCACAATGACAGGTTCTCTAAGAATTTTAGTGTCTTTTGGGAGGGGTGGATGGAAAGAAAATGGGATTTTAACCCTGCGCAGCTGGAAGAACCACAACTCACAAAGCAGAGGTGAGAAAAATGGCTGTAGATTTCTACACAGAACTCAACAGTGCTGAGGATTGTGACCAGTCTTGCAGAGCTGAACTCTTGAGGGAGCTGCCCCAATTGACCACAGAGCAGAGGAACATGCTGGACCCAGGCCTGGAGCTGTAGGAGTTCATCACCGCTGTGCAGCAGCTGGCAACAGGACAAGCATCCGGCATAGATGGACTACAGAGTGAATTTTATAATTTTTGTTAATGTTTGAAGTTTTTAAATGTTTTAAAGAAAAAAAACTTCCCATGAGCTGTACAAGAGGAGTCGTATCACTGCTCCCAAAAAAAGGAGACCTGGGACCTTAGGAAAACTGGAGACTCTGGGACACTATGGACTAATTACAAGATTTTATCAAAGTGCCTCACAAATACACTGAAGCAACATGTACACTCCATAATATACAGAAACCAATCATACTGCATCCCAAACTGGACAATAATGGACAATCTTCTCCTTATCAGAGATGTCGTCAACATATGCAAGCTGAACTGATTTAGGTTTTCTACCACTTGACCAAGAAAAAGCTTTCAGTAGGGTCGATCATGTCTATTTATTTAGACATGTCTAAATAAAGGTCTTTAGAGGTCTTTGGATTTTGATGTTTTATTCTCAAGGTTGGAGATAGTCTTAGTGTTTCTAGAAGAATGGACAAAGGGATAAGACATGGCTGTCCACTATCTGGACAACTATACAGTCTAGCAATAGAGCTACTGCTGTATATGATGAGAGTACAACTACAAGGACTAAAAATAAGAGGGCTACAGGAACATTTGGTTTTATTCGCTTATGTAAATGATGTAATAGTTTTTATAAAAAAAAAAAAACCAAGATCATGTCCAAGCCTTAATCCAGTAACTTAGGGAACACGGGTAAACTGGGAAAAAAGTGTGAGTATCCTAGCAGGTCAGTGGCAGTCACAGAGGCCTCCAACCTCACCAGATGGTCTCTAGTGGGGAAAAGAAGATTTTAAATACTTTTTTAAGTCACAGTAGCATTATGATCCACCACTGCCGTGGACTCAAATGGGACACGTCGGCCCGGGCAAGGGACCGGCACGGAACAGCCAATCTGTGAGAGTATGTGAGGTGCTTGAGAGCACAACATAAAAGAAAATTATAATAATGAAAAATAATGAATAGTAACTAAAAAGGTACACGCCACACTGTGGCATGGTTCCACATTCAATGGGAAGGTAGAGTGACGGTCAGCGAAGTGCCGAAGTGCCTTAGAGCTGCGCCCCCAGTCTAAACACATATAGACTGTCTGGCTGAATCTCTGCTTATATGAAAACTCAGCCAGGTGTTCTCCATCAGACCTGGGGGAGACCAGGGGGAACTGGTTGACCTATTCGGACGGTGAGGTGTTCAGTAGACAGTAGACCATCAAAATAAGAACTGGGAAGGTATTCAGGGTAAAGTGTGTGCCAAGATGTCTCAATGGACTTGGATCTTGCCCCAGATGGCCTACAGGGGAAGAGTACTAATCATCAACAACCCAATCTCCTCCATGCTGTTCTCCACCACCTAGCTGTCCTTGATCCCTCCAGAGCACCTGATCAAAAGAGTCCAGAGAAAAATCATAAACATTTTCTGGAGTGGACAACTTTGGACTTTGGCCTCTCTGCTCTATCTGCTGCTACAGGAGGGGGGCAAGGGCTGATTGACCTGTCATGTCAGGTTAAAATCTACCGGCTGCAGACTGCACAGAGGTTACTATATGGCAAAGAACCGTGTAGAGAACCTGGACTACCATAAACACCTGTTCATGTTAAACCTGAACAACATAGATCTGTCTGCAACAACACCCTTTTTTCAGTCTCTACTGAGAGCCTGGTCCTCTGTACTCAACTGCACCAGAACACACCCATACCCAGACATCACAGAAGAACAACTTCTCCACATCCCACTCATCCAATCCAGAATATTGTCATCAGTGTATATTCGACAACGCTTTCAGAGAGCAAAGATAACTAAACTCAAGAAGATGAGATCAGGGGGATGTTGGAAGATGGCAGAAGAACTGTGTGCAGAGACCAGGGTGCAGTCCAGATCCCTGATGCAGAGGCTGTTGGGAGAGGTGATCACAGCACTTCAGAGAAGCGTTAGGGCAGGACCCTGGAGGAGACCAGCAGCCTCTTCCACCATTACCCATCTCTGCAGCAGTGGAGCAGCAACAAGAGGACGGAGCTCTCCTCTCTCTTCACACAGTACAGCTCACAACATTTGAAGATGCCTCAAAGAAAGCACTATATGGCACTTGTGTGAAGGTTTTTTATAGAGACTCTCTAGCAGGACTGAAGGAATCATGGTTGTCTGGATGATTGATCCTAGGCTCTACCCCACAAAGATGCTGGAGGCCCCTTTACAAACCACCAATAGAAAACTGTACAGCTGATCTACAATGGCACGTAGTACACATGTGGCACACATTGACCCCTCAAGAGGCAGGAGATGTCTGTTCTGTGGCCATGAGGAAACCCTGGATCACCTGTTTTTAAATGGTTTAAATGGTCCGCTTTTATTGCTTGAAGAATGGTGCAGAGGTTTTGGAGTTTTATTGACAGACAGTATAGTGTTTGAACCCAAATACACAGCCTCACAACAGAGGAGTATTGTTTTAATCAACAATACATCAAGGTCAGGCCAGGCTGGCAGTCTGGCTCAGAAGGAAAAAATGAAAAGCAGGGGTGTGGGACAGAAGATGCTGAAACAATGTTTAAACCACATATTTATTTATTGATCTATTTATTTGTTCATTAATTTTTTATTTATTTATTTATCTAGCTATTTATCTTTCTAGTACACTTTTTTGTAAATAGCTGTGTTTGATTAATTGTAAAAAATAGGGTTTAAAGTCTCTCTCTCTCTCTCTCTTTCTCTTTCTCTCTCTCTCTCTCTCTCTCTCTCTTTCTCAGATAAACCCAACATAATATCAGAGTTACATAAGGATCTCTCAGTACCTGAAGGTGAGCCGCTGGTGATAAACTGCACAGCAGATGGAAATCCCAGCCCTCAGTACAACTGGACTTTACCCAATAACAAGACTACAAACTCCTCCTCCATCATCATCATCAACAAAGCCAGTAAAAAAAACCATGGTTCCTACACCTGCATCGCCTACAATTACCTGGGCAAAGCAACACAGACTGTGACTGTAGAGGTTACATGTGAGTCTAAAATCTACATTAAACATACTGACACACACACAACTGAAAATACAAACCTAAAGCACATAATCAGGCTTCAGTACTCAACTGGAAGATATTTTATTTATTTATCTATTTGTTTATATGAGACACATCATATGTTTTTATCTTACATTCTCTTTTTTCTCTTCATCAGCTGACAACAACACACACACTCTTCTCTGGGCAGTGGTCAGTGTAGCTGTGCTGTTAGTAGTTATAGTTGGTGTGTGTTGGTATTACAGACAGTCACGGGTCAATACATCCTGAGGCAGCTGAGACCCCACATACACAACAACAACGTGGAGAACCGTGCTGACAACGGAAAATAACTGCAGATCCTGCTGATGTTAACACCTTAAATTATGCTGCGTTCAACTAAAAATCATAAAATCAAAAGAAATTTCTGGATTGAAGCGACCTTGAGCAGGGCACCTAACGCCCAACTGCTCCTGCGTTCCTGATATGGGCTGCTCACCGCTCTGAGCATGTGTTCTCACTGCTACTAGTGTGTGTGTGTGTGTGTGTGTGTGTGTGTGTGTGTGTGTTAACTAAACTGATGGCGTTAATGCAGAGGTCAATTCCACTACAATGTGGAAGTGTTTTGACTCTATGCTGCCCTCTAGTGGATACACTGATTAACATCTATACTAAAGTAAAGGACACACTGGACTATGTGGCTGTTACACTGTTTGAAATGGACGTATTTCTTTTCGTAAATGAGTTTTTACGCTAGCCTCAGTTCACTTGCTAATATAAGATAAAAATGGCTTAAATTTTTAGCTGAACCTTCACTAACACTTTCACTAAACACTTTCACTGCTAACTTCTCAGTATCGAGGTCTGCTTGTCTAGCTGACTATTATTCATGTAGGGCTTTTTCACAAGTTGTTTTAGTGGGTAGTTTTTTTATTATTATCATTATTTTATAAATGTTATTAAAACTGACTCTAGCTCATGATATGTATGGATGAAAGTACAAATTAAGTTCTTGGATGCATTGCAGATTTACTACTGTTTAATTTGTACATTCTGAGAAATAAAACCCAAACTAAAACCTGTTGTGGTGTTTAAATATCCAGTATGTAAGTGTTTATAAAGAGTGTTGTATGACGTTTCTCAGTAGTCTTGTTAACCATGTTTGGTTAATCGTTCTTCTGTCTTTGTCTTTGGTAAAGAACTGAAAGACACTTGTCTTCACAAAATTAATGCTTGAACCTTTTTTTCTGTGAATTTATAACTTAAACAGTGGCATCCCAGACGGTGATCTTCGTTTAATGACTGAAGGTACAAGAGAAGATGTCAGAAGTGCTGATTCAGAAGAGGCAAGAGAAAGCAGATTGTTTGACCGCCGTGCTGTTCTAGCTTGCAGGCTAATAAAATTGAAAAGTAAAGTGACCAGCGAGAGGAGAATGGAAGGTTTATAACAACCCCCAAAGCTCAAGGCATCAGTTTTTTTTAATGTTATAGGGGAAGAATACCTAGAAGTGTACAATAACTAGCTGAAATTAAGCTTATTGTGTTCCAAAGCAAAACGTGACTTATGAAAGACACATTTTCTTCACGTTTGTGAAAACCAGGAGGAATCATTTATTAGTATGTGTGTGAGGGACCAATCAGTGAGGCAAGAGGAATCAAGGTGTTTGGTTCAAAATGTAAGGTTTTATTACCCAAGAAATAATCAAAATTAACAAAGAGCAGAACTGAAAAGTACGCATATAAAAGAGGTTGTCACATGCAGGTACATCTAGTTCTGTTTGTTCACACACACACTCTCTCTCTCTTTCAATAGGTCTACCTGTTCACCAGCCTTGTCATGTAAGAAGTGGTAGGCAAATCAGAGACCAGAGTGTGAGTTATGGAAAGAGCCAAAGACTAAAGATGGCTGCCCTTGTGGAGGAGAACCCAGGCTGCATGCCTTTATGTCACAATCAGTTCCTAATTGGTTTTCAAAAAAGATGTACCAAGCTTGTCTGTTTTGGTGACCAGCTGTAAATTGTGTTTACTTGCTGTACCACCTGGGAATTCAAACAGGTAAGATAGGAGCATCTGTACATTATACCTCACGTAGTAGTCTACTCTGTTAGCTCCCCAGGTTAGAGGGCAGGTGCCCCCCGGTAATTATATTACTGGCTAGGGAAGAGTAGAATACTTTGTTTTATTTTGTAGCACGCTACTTATTCTGGTCTTAAAATAGGGTAGTATGATTATGTTTTGTTTTGTTCTTTCACAAGGTACCATCTTTGTTGTACCTTTTACCTGTTTGGTAAATATTGCAAACTACTGTCTGTATGTGTTGGTGACAAATTAAAACCTATAGTGGTGATAATTTGTCTGTTCTTGTTCTTCCTACAAGCATATTCTTTCTTCAATGGCTCAGGTTATGTGCCTCACACTACCCTAAATACTAAGTGGGGTCATAACAGAGGTCAACAAAAAAAGACACATGGACATGTGTCAGCTGGGGTCAGACAGCTGGGGTCAGACATCGGGAAAAAAGGCACAGGGATGCATGGAGTCACAAGGGCCAGCACGCTGGGAGAGAACGGCCCCCGCCACAATGGCGTCCACCTATACAATGAACTGCTTCTTGGGGTCGGGTTGACCAGGATGGAAGCAGAAGTAAACAGTTGTTTCAGCTGGAGGAAGGCCACATCAGCTTCGGGGGTCCAAGTAAGTGAACTTCACCTTAGTGGAGGTGATCTGAGTGAGGGGAGCAGAAACAGAGCTGTAATTGCGGATAAAACGGCGGTAAAAGTTGGCGAACCGCAAGAAGCATTGCAGTTCCTTTTGACTGGAGAGGATGAGCCATTCGTCCACAGTGCGAATCTTAGGTGGGTCCATCCATACCTACAGCTCTCTACTAAAAACCCCAGGAAGGAGACAAATGTGGCATGAAACACGCACTTCTCCGCCTCCGCCTTGATGAACATCTGATTCTCGAAGGAAAAAGATCAAAATGTCCTCCAGGTACACAAATACAATTTTGTTAATAAAGTCCCGTATCACGTCATTAATTACAGTCTGGAAGACAGTGGGGGCATTAGTTAGTCCGAAGGGCATGATCAAATACAAGTGGCCCATATTGGAAATCAATGCAGGGCCTCAAAGTCCTGTCTGGAAAAATCCAGCCACCAGGGGGGATGAAGGGCGTATCAGGCCGGCTGCCAAGGATTCGGAGATATATAGCTCAATAGCTTCCCGCTCCGGTCGGGAGATGTGGTATAACCTGCCCGAGGGTAGGAGGCGTCCGGCAGAAGGTCAATGAGGCAGTTGTAGTGTCAATGAGATGGCAGGGAGCAGGCCTTATCCTTGCTGAACACCTCGCTGAGGTCATGGTAAGTGCTGGGTACCTGGGACAGACTGGGCGGGTCCTTGGGAGGCAGTGATGGGAGTACCCGGTCCTTGGGGGTGGCGATGGCCGCCTGAAGGCAGTTGGCATAGCAGAGCTCAATCCAGGGATTATGAAGAGATAGCCAGGAGATGGTGCAGTGGGTGACCCGAGCCAACAGATGTCCATTTAAGGCATAGGCGGTCACCGGATTCTCCAGCGGCTCCAGGGGGATCTTCAACCTGGTAGCTAGCCCTTCGTCCAGGAGGATTCCTCGGCCCCAGAATCAAGAAGGGCGTCCTGGGGGACGTTGCCCGAGGCAAGACACAGAGTCACAGGAACTGATAGCCGGGATATGGGTGGAGACGAGGGGTTTGGGCCCAACAGGTGCCCCACGTTCACTGTCTGGTCCTGTCTTCTGGCCGCACAGGGCAGCAGCTGATAAAGTGTCCTGGGTCAGGACTAGGACTAAGGACAATAACGGACTACAAGAGCACACCCTGCAGATTGTAGAGTACAGACTCCTCTCTTCTGAATGAGCTAAACACATTCTATGCTTGTTTCAAGGCTGCGGGTAGCATTGCTAAATATGCTAACAGTATTAATCACACTAACAGTGCTAATGGTGCTGCTGACAGAGAACAGTGTGTCAGAGATCCGAGTCCCTTCACATCACAGTGACAGATCTATGGCGAGTGTTCAAGAGGGTGAATACCAGGAAGGCAGCAGGACCAGATGGAATCTGCAGAAGTGGTCCTAAAAGCCTGTGCTGACCAGCTAGCTCCGGTATTTACAGACATCTTTAATCTCTCAGCCTGTATGTCTCAATGACTATCGCCCAGTAGCCCTAACATCAGTGGTAATGAAGTGCTTTGAAAAACGCTGGTCAGAGACTTCATAACTTCTGCACTGCCTGAATCCATGGACCCACTTGAGTTTGCATACCGACCCAACCTATCTACAGACGATGCCATGACCCATCTGCTCCACACAACACTTTTACACCTGGACACTGGGAGGGGTAATTATGTTGAAATACTTTTTGTCGACTACAGCTCAGCATTTAATACTATTATTCCCTCCAAACTCACCACAAAGCTGGAAGATCTGGAATTCCACCTATCCCTGTGTTAGTGGATCTCCAACTTCCTAAAGGACAGACCACAAGCTGTGCGTGTAGGCAAACATGTTTCACGCACCCTCACCCTCAGCACTGGAGCCTTCCAGGGCTGTGTCTTGAGCCCTCTGCTGTGCTCATTGTACACCTCTGACTGCGTGCCCGCTTTCAGCTCCACCACCATCATCAAGTTTGCTGATGACACCGTTGTGGTAGGCCTGATCACAGATGACGAGAGAGCCTACCTGGAGGAGAACAACAATCTGCACCTCAACGTCAGCAAGACAAAGGAGCTGATTGTGGACTGCAGCACAGTACACAGCTACAGTAAGCGGTGCTGGATCAGAGCCAGGAAGATCATGAAGGACATCAGTCACCCCAAAAATGTACTCTTTTCTCTGCTACGCTCTGAGAAACACTTTCGCACCCTGAAGGCAAACACAGGGAGAATGAGGATGAGCTTCTTCCCACAAGCTGTCCGAGCCTGTCCGAAACTGTATTTTTGCACACCACCTCACTTTCACACACACAACCAAAAACTGTGTTTTTGCTCTAGACCAGTCCAAAAGCTGCATTCTTGCACAACAGCAAATTTTTTGCACATAAACTGCACATGCATGCACAGTGTATATATTTCTGGACTTTTATTCTATATATATATTTTTAATCTTATTTCATATTTTATAGATATAATTTAGGGACTATTTAATTTTATTGTAATTTTACTGTACCCTTTTATTATTATTATTTGTTTACTTACTTACCTAGTTTCTATTCTGTGGACGCCAGTCAAATAGCATTTCACTGCAGGTTGTACCGTGTATAGCTGTATATGACAAAAAAAATTTGAATCTTTGAATCTTTGTATCTTCTCCAAATGGTCTCTTGTCTGTACAACATAGGACACTATATTGAGAGCATCCCCCCTCCCCTGGTCTCCCTCCCAAATCTTCCTCGGAAAGCAGCCTTTGAACCTGATCACTTCCTGACAATCTGGGTGACAGACTGTCGTCCTTTACTGTCTCTCTCCTGTCTTTATTTCCTTTCTTTTCATTTTTTGGGATCCACGTTTTTCTATAAACAGTGACATGATCCTTTCCTTCTAACTCTCAGCAGCATGCACTATACACCCTTACTCAGATCACACCCACTTTAAGGGTGGACTAATCTATTTCATGCAAACGGAAAGGGGGTGGGGGGAGGGGGGTATATCAGGCTATGCAGACACTCTGGATGTTAACTTTTTGTCAAACGAGAAAATCAAATGAGATGTTTTTACATTCTAAATTAAATATTCCACATATATTTTACAAATGACGGTAATTTAATTCTTTAATAATACCATATATCGTGTGTGTGTGTGTTTGAAATCCCAAATGAAATAACACACTCCTCAGTGTAGAGACGCTCGATTCACACTGCATGCTCAAATTTATACTTTAGCTTCGCACTTAGATTAGATTAGCAAATGAGCTAACTGCACTCAGGGGCACCGTTTAGGGCACCGTGTGTGTGTGTACATGTAGGGCAGTACTTGGGTGTGGTTATTCAGAGCTGTTGGAAACTTTCAGTTTATTTGGTCAGTTGACACACTGGGAGTTTTTGGTTTGCTGTGAGATGGAAGTGTGTGTTTTCTCTTTTATATTCATGTTACTGTGTGTGGGACAGTATGGACACTCAACACACGCGGGTGAGCATGAGGTGTGTGTGTGTGTGTGTGTGTGTGTGTGTGTGTGTGTGTGTGTGTGTGTGTGTGTGTGTGTGTAAAGGAAAACAGGATTGTATTATTGTCATTTTATCACCTTCTGTAAGTTTCGGATAAGGTCCCCTAAAAAAAATGTGTGTGTGTGTGTGTGTGTGAAATCTCAATTGAAATAACACACTCCTTAGATGTTTGATTCACACTACATGCTCAAATTTCTACTTTAGCTTCACTCTTAGATTAGATTAGCAAACAAGCTAACTGCACTCAGGGGCACCGTATGGGGGCACCGCGTGTGTGTGTTGTGTGTTGTGTGTGTGTGTGTGTTGTGTGTGTGTGTGTGTGTACATGTAGGGCAGTACTTGGGTGTGTGTATTTAGAGCTGTTGGAAATCTTTCACTTTATTTGTTTATTATTATTATAATTTATTATTATAATAAATTATTATAATTATAATTTATTATTATTATTATTATTATAATTATAATTTATTATTATTATTATTATTATCAGTAGGCCTATTACCATTACTAGGCTATTGCTATAACTGGGAATTGGCACTAAACCTCTGATATGAATTTATGCATTATTATTGTTTTATTCATATTTTACATAAGATTGCAGGTATGTGATGTTAATGTGAGACCTGAGCCTGCTTTGCTTTGTAAAGATCCTCGATTCTTGGTGCAGTGTCTGATAAACACAGTCTCAAATCATCCTCCATTTGTGCACGATTGCAGTATTTACTCCTTGCGGCCTTAACCTCTCTACCACCACCAACAGGTCACTTCACAATATGACATTCCCCTCATCCTAGCCTGCTCGTATTATTATTATTATTATTATTATTATTATTATTATTCATCACCAGACTGAACTCAAATGAAACACTGCAGCTGTAACCCAAGCATTAAATGTCTTAACTCAAATAAAGAGTCTCATATTGCTGGTACAGAGTGGAGACTTTAGTCTGGTAGCAGTTTACTACCGGTCCAGTAAGAACTGATTTTCTGTTCTGGACTTGAATGTGTCTTGTACTGTTGCTTATTTTCTATGTGCAGTGAATTTCTATTGTGACAATAACATAAAACAGTAACATCAAAATATGTTTAAAAAGTTCAGTTTTCTTTGTCAAAGTCTGTCTTGTAGAACAATTAGTCCATAAACTTTTATTCCATTAGGAGAAGGAAAGGGAATGATATTTGGTCATCAGAAGGTATACTTAAGTGATCCTGTTTTGAGAAAAGATATGGTCGTCTCTCTCGTTCTCAATCTCTCGCTCCTGTTCTCACTCTCAGCTGACACAATCATGCCAAACTCAGTCTGTGTGTAGCAGGCTAAGTACACTAACGTTCTAGCAGAAAAATCAGTAACAGAATTAATGCTAGCTGCAGTCTATCAGACCTCTCCTCTCCTAATGCCAGAATCATCTGAACTGCTCACCTGCTAATACATTTCTATAGGAGCTCTCTGTGTTTTATCATAAAGCAGCTGTGTTTGCTGAAATCTGTGTTTGCCAGAGTGTGAAATCTGCTACAAAATCTTAAAGGCTCAGCATGTTACTGGACAGTGTTAAAACTGACCGGCTGGGTTACACAGTCACAGGTTGCCACATAATAAACCTCTACTTTACATTCTCCAGATTTTCTCTTTCGTTTCCTCCGTTATCCCACTCAGAATGAATAGGGAGGCCCACATTTAAATATTCATGAATGATTTACATGCACCTTTTATGGGTAAATGTGGGCGGTACGAAGACGGGATACAAGGCTGGGTTACCTGTGCACATTTTGAAGTATGTTGTGATTTGAGTGGAATGAGTGGAAACAGCGTGCATGTGTGTGTACGCACAGTTTTATGAATCTGAATTTTTTTGGACGCATGCACACTTTCACTCCAGATTCTAAGCAGAGTTTTATAAATGAGGCCCCTGGACTCCACAAGACCTCTGAAGGTTCTGTGTATCTGACACCAAGACATCAGTACCAGATCCTTCTCTTAGTAAATTAACTAAACTGACTGACTGAACTGAAAACAGCTCTTATTGTATCATATTGTTTATGGTGTGTGTGTGTGTGTGTGTTTGGTTTGTTACTGTCCTGAACAGAAAATTGTACAGATAACTTACCTGTTGTCAATCCATCATCTCTATTGGTGAAGTTTGGAGATCCTGCTATCATAACCTGCTTCATCCAGAAGAAACCGGATACAAGATACCTGTTGGGATGGGAGTCTAGAACATGTCAGGATACTACAGAAAATGAGACGAGTTTAATGTGGAAGGTGGACAGTCTAAATAAATGGGAGGAAATTAATGGACTCGTGTGTTATCTCACATTGGACGACACATGGTGTATTACTATCGTGAATCTGACC
>JAOVVF010027564.1:0-13014 GCA_028565595.1 Duopalatinus emarginatus | reverse complement strand
TTTACAAAGAAGTGGAAAGTAAGTAAATTTTTTTCCAGTGGAAATGTTAGTGCAGTTAGCTGGCTAATTAATGTTAGCAGATCTATCAGCTAGCTTAATGAAAGCTATCATTTAAATCTGTTAAAAATACACCAAAATGCAACAAAAGGCATCTAATTGCCCCCCCCCCCCCATCTCATCTTATCCATGTGTCCCCCCCACATTAAAAATGCTTCCGACGCCAATGGGTAATATGGTGGTCATTGTCTTCAGGATATTTCTGCAAGCTAGGGGAATTCACCCCACTATGGGGGATGTACCAAGAATTAGACTGATCTACCAGTTTTTCTGGTACTTTAGTGTATACTGCAGCAAGACCTATTAATATAATAATCTCGTAAACATAGTGAAGCAAGATGCTGATCATCTGCTTCAGGAGAGCAACAAGATACCTGAGAGTTTAGAACTTAATACACATAAGCAGGATTTAATAATATTAATATACTAATATCCAGAAAATATGAAACCTGATCAAACAGCCAAGTATGCTATATCATAAACACTGAAGTCTAGGTCAAATTTGGGTACACGAATTGTGTCCAAGATGATAAAGGTAAAGGTAATAAATAAAGGTAGAACTATTAACTGAAGCCTTGAAGGACACCATATTGCTGTTTTCCTTACTGCTTAGAAACTGGTAATAGTCTGTCAAGTAAGATCTAAACCAGAAGAGGTTATGACAGCTATATAAATATTTCAAGTATTTGGGAGCAGGTGTGGCCTAGTGGTTAGGGAACTGGTCTCATGGCAGGAAGGTTCAGGGTTTGATCCCCGCACATGACTGAGGTGCCCTTGAGCAAGGCTTCTAACTCCCCCCAACCTCTTCCTGGGCGCTGTGGCTTGGGGCTGCCCCCAGCTCCAGACAAATGTGTTCACTTCCCCCTAGTGTTCATTGCTTTGTGTGTGTGTGTGTGTTTCACTACACGGATGGGTTAAATGCAGAGGTCACACTCCTCTGTGTGTAAGTGCAGTAGGCAAATGGCTCACTTTCACTTAAGTGATCCATTTGCTTTTTTTAATTCACAGAAATTGCCCCTTAGCCAGTGCCTCCTTTGGCTCTCATTACCTGCATCAATTAAAAAAAGTCTACTTTCTGTTCCCAACAAGATCAGTAATCTTGTTCCTTATCTTCAGATGCCCCCCATCAAGTAGTTTCTAAGTACAAGCAAGTGACTGAGGAAATGAAGTCCTGAGTGTATTTAGCCAATTTCTCTTCCCCAGGTCAGTGTGTTTCTTCCGCTCCTGAGAAAACAGTTCAAGTCGATACCCACTGTTTCTGAATTATACACCATGCATTCCCCTAAGGGTGTGAACACAACAATAAAGGGAATTAAGATTCGAGAAAAAAAGAGCTTTATTGTATTTATTGCTGCAATAACAATGCTCTGCCTGGGATTATCATCCAGAGGCCTACATGCTCACTTGGGAAGACTGCAATGATAAATCCACAGTTTAAAAAATTAATTTGACAATTTATTGTTAAAGATATTAAAACAGTAGGCACTTCCATAAATAAATGAATACAAAGATTAATAGATAAATAATTAACAAAAGACTATAGCTAATTTCATATAAAAACATCATCAATATTAGATGTTTTGACTAGGCAAGCTCTAAATTTTGATTTTTCTTTATATTCATTTTATTTAAATTATAATGCTTACACAGACACTGACAATTACTGCTCAGCTGGCTATGCATACATGGTAGGCCTGTATTCATACAGTGGTAGCTCGTCCATTCAGGAAAGACTTTAGAGACTATCATCTCTTAACAAAAAAATCAGAGAAAAACAAATACATGCTAATGTAATAAGGTTATCTGTTAAACTAATTATTTTATTACTCTTTTATCACTTCAAAGTCACAAAAAGTTTCCTTGTGTCAAAATATCAACAGTACTCCACCAACTGAGGTCCAACCAACCCCAAGCCTCCCATTGACGTCCATTATAAAGTGTCATCACCCCAGCAGCTTGTCAGCACTGGAATTTAACAGGTGGGTAAATGGGAGCAAGGTAGAAAGAACTTCCTGTTGGGCAGGTTTAATCAGACTTCCTGGATACTGGTACTGTGTAACATCAGTGACCGATAAGCAGACTGTGCTTGTGAATACCTAAGAGTTTTGAGCGCAGGGTTCATCAATTTTGAACAAAAATGTTGTCTTTTCAGTGTTCATACAGTAAGGATAAGAATTGTTGTATTTAATAATGAAGTGGTTTTTATTTTTTCTCTTGGAGGCTTTGTCGATTATTACAAATAAAGCAACAACTGAAACAGAGGACCATGTTTATATTAAATAAACAATTTCACTTGTTGGACTACAGTGAGAAGGTTGGGGTCGAAGCAGCAGCAAGACCTGGTCCAGACCAAATGGTAAGGTCAGTGCGTTTAACACCACATGTACTTTAGACTGTATTTCACATAAAACACTGATTACCTTTTATATAGCTTTCCTTTTTTTCCTACCTTACTTTTAGACCCACCATCCGCTAGTAGTCATGTAAACCTGTTATAAGGCTTCTCCAAAACTGCAAAATAGGACATCATTTTTACACTTCGATGGCCACATAATTTTGAAACCAGGTTAAAGTTGAAAGAAAGATGGGCTACCTAGAAATTGTAGCTTGTCAGGATATAAACATTTCATGATTTAATGCAGTAGTGGCATATATACTTGTCTCAGTCTGTTTATCTGGCATATTTACTCACGTAGTTGTCTAAAACCTTACTCTTCTTCAATCGGGCATTTTTCACTCACCCTGTGTTTTTGTTTACATTGATTAAAAGCTAAGAGCGTTCCCTGGCCAACCAATTCAGGATCTCAGAGGGTCGCTCTTGTTGTCTCATAGCCTCCTGTATGGGGTGGCAGGGAGTGATCGATAGGCTGTGTGTGTGTGTGTGTGTGTGTGTGTATATGTGTATATGTGTATATGTGTATATGTGTATATGTGTGTGTGTGTGTGTGTGTGTGTGTGTGTGTGTGTGTGTGTGTGTGTGCGCGCGCGCGCTGTGCATGTACCTGTGCAGCCTGTGCTGCAACAATTACTTCTGAATTATAACACTAAGATGAAATTTATTGTGTCACCAGCCAGGGCTCTGCCTAGTTCTCTCGATTAGCCACTCTGCCATTGCATGAAAGGGTATTGCAATCCCTGAAGGTGCATATTATTTGATTAAATAGAAGGGTATGTGTCTCTCCTGGCATTTTTTTTTCTATAAAGAGTTTTATTTCAGCTTATCAGCTTCGTGATGCTACCCAGTGGACATTGTGTGAGCTGGCAGAATATAATTGAGATGACAATTATTTCGAAACAATAGTGATATCAAATGCCAATATAGCACCAGCTTAAACAAATAATAGACCAGAGCACTGCAGTTTGAAATGACAAACACTGCTTTATTTGCCTGTTTGCTATTTTAATTTAATTCAATAAAATGTTATTTATAATGTACTTTCATGGACATTGTCCCCAAACCAACCAGTTTTACAGAAATATAAAATCCAGATATACATTTTACATTTTATATAAATTTTATAAATTGGCGCAGATGTGGTCATGTGGTTAACAGACTGACCTTGTGACCAGAAGGTCGCTGGTACGATCCCTGCAACTGACATGACACAACCAAGGTGCCCCTGAGCAAGCATCTAACCCCCAACTTCTACTGTGTTCTTCACTGCATGAAAGGGTTAAATGAGGAGATCAAATTACTTTGTGTGCAAACACAGTAGGTCAATCACTTTACTTTCACTTCACCTCACTTGAACAATCTGTACAGTGACTGACTGCTTCTTCCCAAGTGCAGGACCAAAAGACTTAAAACTCCTTTGTCCCTCACATTTTTTACATTGTTATTACTTTTCCCCCTCCTCTATTTCTCTGTGTTTGTGTGTTAAAGTTTTAACAAGCAGTCTATTGTGTTAAATGGTCACTGTTGTTGGTGCTAAGGAGCCAGATGAGGTTCTGAACCAAAGTAAACCACAAGGAATTCGGTGCTCTTGACAATCTCCACAGAGGATGTTTGATGTTAGATAGTGCTTGCTTCATACTTTCCTGAAGTCAAGGACCATCTCTTTTGTTTTGTTAATGACGAAACCCACCATGGTCACAAGTGAACCTGATCATATGACTCTAGCTGTGTATTGCTGCGCAGTCATGAGTCAGCAGAGTAAACACTAGTGGACTGAGAACACAGCCCTGGGGCGCTCAAGTGCTCCATGTGATGCTGCTAAGGATGTCCGACTGACTGAGTCTTGCAGTCAGGAGGTCCAGGATCTAGTTACCGTAGTAACGAGGTGTTAAAGCATGTTAAACTGATGCCACTGCTCAAGAAGATGTTAAAGATGTCACAGAACATCTGCCCTCACGTTTTCTGAGCACTCTGCCAGGAATGTTATCTGGTCCAACTGACTTCTGTAGGTTGACCTCCTGGTCATTGGGAGGGACAGTTTTTCTCACTTTCACATTAGTTTGCACATTAAACCAAGTGTATAAGCTATTCATGTCCTGTGGTTGCATTACCACATGGACCATGTGTCCACTGCTGTCCTGGAACTGAATGTGGGTGATTGCATGCTTTGGTGAGTGCATGCTTAGCTTCACTGGTGGTCCAGGATAGTTTTACACTTGTTGTTATTGGGGCCTAATAACAAATGCCGTGCAAGTAAAGAACATCTGACATGTCAAAAGTTTAGCTGAAACACACTTTGCACAGAAAATTATAACAGTGATCTGTAGATTGCAGAGGCATAGTTGGGGCAAATTTTATGTTTGCACCCACCTGAAATATTTTATGACATTATAATAAATGGATGGTGAATATCTAAAAGACACAGCTCAATATAAATATCATACTGCTTATCATATTAGAAATATTATAGCAAGTAGCATTGCTTTGCATGATAATTGCACTAATTATTTCTATAAAAGGTAAGG
The DNA here is from genome assembly GCA_028565595.1 of Duopalatinus emarginatus. NCBI lineage: Eukaryota > Metazoa > Chordata > Actinopteri > Siluriformes > Pimelodidae > Duopalatinus > Duopalatinus emarginatus. The sequence continues at coordinate 8,037 of JAOVVF010027564.1, read as the reverse complement.
AACAAAAATTCGAAACCCTTAAGAATAAAAGGTTAAATCAAATATCAGATTTGGCAAATATGCATCCCATATTCTGGTTATTCAGCTGCTATAGTGAGAAACAGCATAAAACATCATAAACCAGATCCATAGATGATTGAAATGCTGGCGATTTGCTGCAGGTGGAAAAAAGTTAGGCCGATCTGATTTTGTAAGATAAAGTATCTTTTCCCATCCTATTACCAGCATCTCCCTTCAATCATTTTCAGTGCAAATGTCATAAAGAGCGTTATTAATGTGGTACGAATGGTTGGTGGTGGATACTGCCTTAAAAGATTGAGTAACACATTTGTGCCATCACTGCTCCGTATGTTGCCTTGCATCAATCCAAAATGCAAGAGCCTGTCATATTTCTCAGTAGAATTATAGATCATGCTGTGATTTTATTTAGTATGTGTTCTTATCCTTCCCTGGGGTAAATTCCTGGCTACACCACTGGATATGTAGCATCCTTTTTTCTATTTATAAATATAGGGGGGGAAAAAATCGTGTTTCCAGCTTACTGTTTTTAATCTATTAACATCACAGTCATTGAGTCAGTTATAGTCAACACCGACCACCTGATGAGATGTTTTGAATGGTTAAAGTTATTGCTTCAGCCTTGCCATGTTCTAGCCAGGTGCCAACGACTTTGGGTTGCGACATCCTAGCCCGTCGAAAGTCTCTCTGTAGATCGTCTGACCCTTAATTGCCTTTATCTCATCTTTGCAACTGTAATATTAGATTTGTCCACCTTTATTTGTGATTTATTAAAGTCCTGCACCTGCATCCACCACACCTGCTTTGGTTAGTTGCTTTGTGTGTTCCATAACAGCTATAACTCCACTACACATTCTATAATTAGTCTTCACATCAGGTATGATATGAATACCTTATAATTATAGGTTGTGTCTAGTGATTCATAACAGAGAAGAGAGGTGAGACTTGCCCTCATTTTCACAAATCCCTGAGCTGTGAATAAGCCAGCAGGTGAAATGATGAACTGTAATTAGTCTGACCTTACTTATTAAAATAGCCTTTTTACAATGGTGTACATGGGTTAAAAGACTTAAAAGAAAGTATGTTGGAGTACTTGGAAATGGGAGGTCTTTCACGAGAACATTTTCTTTTTGCTTACTGAAGTTACCAAAAAACAGGCAATCCTGGGTTAACTAAGGTGTGTATATATAAGGGTTATTCAGGGCAATGGAAAGGGACTCAAGTCTAAAATGAGAACTTTGGGTGAGAATAGTGCAATTTTTTAGACAGAGGTAATTTATAGGAAATTGTTACAGCATAAACACATAAAATGGACACACAAATATGACTAAGACATTTTAACACTTTTTTTTTCCTTTAACAGTTCTTTTGTTGCTTTCCATTTTTGTAAAAATAAAACTGGGCACTATGCACTGATAGCCTCAAATCCACTGTAATGGATTTTAAATTCAAGTACGGCAGACCATGAGTGCAAAAGTTATAAATATTTATTAATTTATAAATTTAATATAGACACACAAGGTTAGTGAAATTCGTTTTGTATGTGCTACACAGGGCAGTGGTGGTGCAGTGATTAAGATGTTGGACTTTTGCTCAGAAGGTTATGAGATCGAATCCCACCACCACCACCAAGCTGCCACTACAAGTGTCCTTGAGCAAGACACCTAAACCCCTATCTGCCCTACAGATGCCATGGACAGGGGCTGCCCACTGTGCTGGGCAAACGTGTTCATTGCCTCTAGCATGTGCATTCACTATAGTGTTTTATTGCATGGATGGGTTAAATGCAGAGGTCAAATTCTTCTGTGTGCAGTCACTTCACTTTCTTTGTATAAGCACAGGATTAAATGGGAAAATATTTTACTGCTATTTCTTATTGCAGTTCTAAGCTGAACTGCTCAAGTTACGTTTTTGTATCTTTTAATCTCTCTGTGGTTTTGTTTATAATTGGTTATGGTTTTGTCTGTGTTAACCTTTGCCTAACACCAGTTATAAACCAATGATGTTTCTGGAATCTGAAATATAGCAGTGAATTAGATCCACACTGGTGTCCTCATAGTGTTCACTTTGTCACATCAGAAGGATTCATTATGCCATCTGGTGATTATACACACACGGACTAGATGCAGAATTCTTACAAATCTGTCGTGTATTCTGTCAGATGGTTTTTTTGTGTGTGTCTTCTGCTGTCAAAACCCCAAGTAAGTGTATAACTTCCACACACAACCATTTTTGTGTGTGTGTTTTTTTTGTTTTTTTACCACATTATAAATATTTTATTGAATATTATAGTTTTGCAGTTTTCTCATTTGGATATGTATGATTTCAAATATAAACTGTCCACCTATACTGATTTTGTTACATAAACTCTTTATAAACCTTTATTTATAGAGTTAGTTATGTATAAAAACATGTAAAAATATTCGAATATTTTCTCCTTTTGTCATGTTCGAACAATATCTACATCTCATGCCTTTTTATTTATTTACATGACATGTAGAATTGGAGCTATGAATATCACCATGTCTACCATCAGATGTGGAGTAATAACCTTGTTTCCTACAAAGCCATTGATCCTGGAGATTCAAGGCTGCTGTGGTGTATTTGATTATATACAGTCATTTACTGCTCTATTTCTTGTTGGCAATGACACCTGCAGGACGATAAGCCACCTGGTGCCACCCAGACAGGCCAGTTTGTGCCTTTTACATCATGCATGCTAGAGGATTAACAGCAACATTTTGTTTTTGGTTTTGCATACATTCCCTATAAAATACCATCAACTCATTAAAAGAGGATAACATAAAGCAAATGAGCTTTACAGTGACATGTTTCTCTCAGTTTGTACTCTGTATTTCGCAGTATAATATATGCAGGTCCGGTTGTTCTGTGCAGTTATCCAATATATAGTGACCCACTCTAAATATTTAGGCTTGGACTTTTATTTTATTTATTTGGCAGACATTTTTATTCAACGTGACTGAAATTTCACCTTTTTTCAAATAGTTTTAATCCTCAATTCCCTTCTGTTAACCTTCCCTGAAACCACCACCATCATTCCATTAAATTACATATACATTAGGACAATAACACAATGCCACTCGGCCCAAGGCATACTCGAATTACGTGGCTGCTTAGGGCCCCAACGCCACCAGGAGGCCCCCAAGAGCATTTACATTAACGGCATTTGGCAGACGCTCTTATCCAGAGCTACTTACAAGGCTACAGGTATTACAGATAGGCCAACATAGTGTTAGGAGTCTTGCCCAAGGACCCTTATTGGTGTAGCACAGACTGGCTGCCCAGATTGGGAATCGAACCCAGGTATTTCACATCGGAACCCAATGATGTTACCACTGTACCACACCAAGATATCAAGATTTTATATATATATATATATATATATATATATAGTAATGAAACAAAATAGTATTACACAGGTAAAAGTGATTTTGGAATGGACTGATGAATCATCTGGTGCTGAGGTGGTGGGAGCCAAATTAAAATCTGCTTAGGGCCCCATAAAGGCTTGGGTCCTTTTTTTTTCTTTTTATATGGCTGTTTGTGATTTTTTTTTCTAATGTGGTTAGAAAATGTGGTTGTTTGGTTGTATTTCCTGAAATATGACCAAACTAATAGTTTAATTTAAACCTCTGTGACTTTGACCAGGCATTTACTAAGGATGAATCAATGCTGTGAATGCATAAGTTTAGGTTCTCCGAAATGAATTCAGTTTAAAATCATTTTACTTACATAGCACTTTTACCAATGGCAAAGCAGCCTGAAATGCCAAAGCAGCTTCAGCTTCACATAAACATAAATGGATTCATAGATAGATTCAACTTTGCTCAATTCAAGTAAAAGGCAGCGAAATGCAGTTTGCATCTCCCAGAAGTGCAAATAGCAGCAATGAACAAAGACTTAACCGAGTGCAAATAATGGTATTGTGCAGTTATAAAATAAAGAGTGTAAATGGTAGCATTGTGTGAGATTATAAATATAAGAAATGTAAACATGGTCTATGGACATTACATATGAAGAACATATATGTATACATCTCTATGTGGGAGAATTATCCTATAATCAGAATAAGTCTTCTGGGGGAAAAATCTGATTTGAAAGGAAACCTTTTTTATTTTTATTTTTTTTTTTTTTTTTTTTTTAAATGTATGACATGCCATGATTGTGCCGAGGTTGGGCATTTTAGTCCTTACAACCTTAGGCCATCTCACCGTCATTATGCACTTTATTTTATATTTTATATTTTATTTTATATTATATTTTATAATATTATCTTTTATAATAATTTTATATTATATTTTATAATAATTTTATATCTGTCCATTAACATACTAGTGGCCTAGTGATCTTATTAACTTCTCATTTCAACAACGCTCTACTATGAAAGCCACTACCATTCCACTATTCAATATATTACTATATTACATTGGATAATTTGCCCAAGGCCTTGTAGTGACTTTTCTGTGTGACTTATGGTTAGCTGAACTTAATAGTCCATGATCGTGGCCATGACTGTAACCTCACATTATTCTTTCGGGCTGAAATAACTCGGATCTTGGCATACTATTCATTACAAAATTTGATTAGTTTTGCTAGAGGACATATACAGTGTATGTATATTACAGTGTATTATACACTGAAGTGGCAGAAAACTGGTGTTCGCATTGTTTTATTTGTATTAAAAAGTGTCCATAGCTAAACATTTGAGTTGTAATGACAACAGTGTTAGTTTAGGCTGTTCACCAGTTGGTTTAAATATATCCTTACATTTATTTGTCATATGAGCTTTACAATTTACAAATGAAGCAGTATGATGCTGGGCACCAACAGCAATACAAATGCTGCAAAGCTGACTTTCCACCAGTTGGAAACAATTGCAATTAAATGCAATCATAGAAACTTGTTTACAACATACATTCATTGAGCATTTTATCAGTATTCATGCAGTTATCCAATCATTTAATGATGTGGCAGCAGTGCAATAAAAACCACGCAGATGCAGATCATGAGCTCCAGTAAATGTTCACATCAAATATTAATTTTTTTAGGGTGGATGTGATGACCTGTATGTTATGCGTTGTGCAGCCGACACATTAACAACTGATGGGATAACTGGATGAATAAAAAGTTGTACATGTGTTCCTAATAAATAAGTGTATACATACTTGGTGCTGTTGGTCTGTACTAAATAATCCCACTATATGGTGTTACCCAGAACAGGTTCCACTGAGTCTGATTCCACTGAATGTTTCTTCTTCATGTCCTCTCAGGAAGCTTTTTCTTTCCTGTGTCACATCTGGACTGTTCATTAGGAATCTAAATCTACATCCAGTTTTCTGAAACACTGCTCAGTGACAATGTCTGTTGTTAAACCTGCTAAATAAATAAGACTGAAATGAGTACAGTTGCAGGAAGAGGTAGGCTAGTAGTAATAACGCTACAGTGGGTTTGGAGCTTTAGAGACATTAAGACCAAATGAACACCAGGTCAGGCTACTAATGCTAATGGACTAATCAAGAGAGTAGGTAGAATCTCAGGCATGGGAAGCACACTGATCAAAATACACAAATCCTATTTCATAGCACAATTATGTCAACAATAAAACATTATTAAGTAGAGCCCATTTCCTTTACTACTAGAGCTTGATTAAAACTTGTCTAATCACACCAATTAACTTAAATGATCTGGAATTATGGGTAGGATTTTGCCTTTCCATCTACTGAGAAATCTGTATTGCAGATTGAGAGATAGATGAATAAATAGACTGTCTTCATTCCTGGAAGAGTCGGCCTTTAAAAGAAAATGAAAATAATCTATCTTGAAATCAGCCTAGAGCACAGCAAAGCCAATAAAGAAATAAAATGCATTTGAATCGCTTGTACAAAACCTCAGTGCAAAAAGAGATTGAATAACTATTAAACCAGATATACAGACTTTGAGTGATGAAGCTGTGATAGGAGCTGGTAATGGTGCTCCAGGTGTATTAGCAGGCATATCCTTTTTTTCAATGTCAATGGTGTCAGCTCTGTTCTCATTAAATCTGGTATTGTTCAGTTCCTAGTAACTTCATGGATGTAGTGACATGGTCTTCTCTTCTTCTCCATTATTTACTCTATGTGTACACATGTGTGCATGCAGTGGTGCAGTGGGTAGCACTATCACTGCACAGCAAGAAGGACCTGGGTTCAATACTTTACCCAGGTGACCAGGATCTCTGTGGCATTTGTGTGTTCGTTCCACGTTTATGTGGGTTTCTTCTGGTAGCCGTGTCCACAGACATGGTCAGGTGAACTGGAGGTATTATATTTCCCCTCTCTCCTGGGCCTTCCGCACAATCAACACTGGGATACACTCCAGCACCCTACTTCATATATCAGGCGAGGTCCTGGAGTGTTTCCCAGTGCTCATTGGGCAGAAAGCAGTCAGTCTGGCCTTAACATACGACCACTGGCAGATGAAGTGAATAACATTGATTATCTTATTGCAGTAACACCTGGTGGTGGGTGGGATAATTTAGGCAGCAAGTAAAACGTTTGACCTTAAAGTTGACGAAAAAATATTGGGGCAAGCGTAAGGATGTGAGTGACCATGAGAAGTGGCAAATTATTGATGGCTTGACCAGCTCTTGTGTGAGGATCCATGTTGTGAGGGTAATGTACTCTGCCTCACTGCAAAAAATGATTTAAGAATGATTAATAAGTATGAGTCCTAGGGGTTGACATGGCCTCCAAATTCTCCAGATCTCAATCCAATCGAGCATCTGTGGGATGTGCTGGTCGATCCATACAACTTTGCAGAAGCTATAGGATCTGCTATTGATGGCTTAGTGCCAGATACCACAGTATATGTTTAGAGGTCTAGTGGAGTCCCTGTGGCTTAGTATTTTGGCCCCGTGTAGATGGCTACACCAGTAACGTCACTGGGTCTAACATGGCTACTCTTTCAATTAAACAATGAACTAGATCGGTTTTCAGCTCTAAATGCGAGGCACAAATACCAACACAACTGCTTGACAGTGTTTATTGAACAGATTTTTGCAATGATAGTAATACACAGGCATGGTCATTGAGTAATGACCGAACACATACTACCTCTAATATAGATGCACACACTCAAAAAAGGCATTTTATCTGACGTGCTGTGAATTAAAATCACCCAACTGATTCATAACTCAGGATAGTAATGAGAAAAGAGCAAACCTGTAATACAAACTAGATGATATTCTGCTGATACAAACAAATATTAATGGTGGATAAAACGCATTGCTTTTCAAGCACCTAGCCTTGGTTTAAAAAAATAAATAAATAAATAAACCCTAAGTGGGCTACTGTACAGATGTGAGTATATATAGATCAGTCTTATCCCTAGGCAGTGTTTCAGGGGCTCTCTCGGATATATGACATACTGTATGAATAAATTTATTGAATATCTTATTGCAAGGAATCTCTCATATTGATTCATATTTCATTAGTATGATAGGGGCTCTCTGGTGTGGCTTAATTTAGTTCTGTGGTGCAAAATAAAATGCACACTTGACATATTCATCCTCTTAATCAACCTTTTATCATTAAATTGTTATGTGAGTGTATGTGTATGAATCATCCGAGGTAAAGGAAATGATCTGAGGCAAACAAATCAGTTACACTGTAGCAGAGACATAGTCAGTACCGAGGCAACTGGTCAGTGCATTAATGGTAAAGGCAATATCTAATTTATTTGTCTAATCAGCATCTTGATATGCCATACCTGTGAGGTGGATGGATTATTGTTGGCAAAAGAGAAGTGCTCACTAACGTGCATTAATTTTGTTTAAATAAATTTTTGTGTGTGTATATATATATATATTAGGGCTGTCGAAGTTAACGTGATAATAACGCATTAACGCGATCTCAAATTATTGCGATAAAAAAAAAATTGTGTTGTTAACGCAAATTCTAATTTGTCCCTGCGATTCACCCGTAGTTCATGTTGAGGCTTGTCGCGCGCTGCTTCAGTAAG
>JAOVVF010027409.1:0-13019 GCA_028565595.1 Duopalatinus emarginatus | reverse complement strand
TACTTTTAGTATAACATGTGTTCGCCATTTTAATTGTAACATTTCACTTTAAAGCCTTATTCATTTACATAGATTAAAAAAAACGATTAAAAAAGCGATTAATCGCGATTAACTATATGAAATTCTGAGATTAATCGCGATTAAAATTTTTAATCATTTGACAGCCATAATTATATTATGTTGCTTCTAGAAAACAACCTTTTGACCATTGAAACAGCACTGTGCTATAAACTGTAATTAATCTGTACCCTGAAAAATCAAAACAGATTTGACCCACCATGACTTTGAGCAACAAGCATTACTAAAGACAAATCCATTAATAATATTTAAACGCAGTCATGCCACAAACGAGGCTACAGTAAATGATGAGGATTACAATTAATCATTTTTCTTTAAATCAGGTATTTTACAGCCTGACTCTACAATAACTGAGATCATTTGTTCACCGTGAAAAGAGCCGACATCTAAATTATTATCAAATAAATCTTACCTACTTGACCTTTCAGGAATTGTGGGCGTGCGGCTCAAAGGCCCTGGTGACAGCTGGCGTCTCAAGACCGAGAAGCCCCGTAGTGTTCATTTGTGTGTGCAGCCACTCTGCGTTTTTTAAATGAAGTGATTCAGATTTCTTAATCATAGCGACTCAGAATCCCAAATGAAATGTAGTTGCCATTTTTACAGTGTAATGTCACTTGTTGCTTATGATTTGATATAGAGCTGATTTTGCCATGATGCATCTTATTATATTTGTATTTTTACTATAGACCAAAACTTGTCAAAGTAAAGACATTGTCATTGTATCATCACAAATATTTGACTGAGTAATGTGTTCAACTACATGGTGTGTCCCAGATGCATGGTTATTAAAGCCCTGAACCAGCTTATTATATGTTGTGCACTTTGTCAGTGTCACTATAGTGTAGACTTTGAGGACGGCTATACGAAATATGGCACTATTTAGAAAAAAAATGGCTTACATCGAACTGAAAAGTAATCATTTCAACATACTGGGGAGCTGTGGCTTGAGATTAGAAAAAAAAAATAAGGAGAAGGACATCATTTTGTCTTGACATACACATTAAATAAGGTAGTATGAAAAAGGTTTGTTGGGAAAAGGTTTGTTGGAACAAATTAGCTCTGACTCATCGAGACATGGACTCTACAAGACCTCTGGTGTGCTGCGGTATTCAGTAACCAATTAACAGATCATTAGTGAGACTTGGGTACCCATGACCCTGTTGACAGTTCACCGGTTGTTCTTCTTTGGACCATTTATGGACCAACTGTCAAGAGATGGGATATATTAGGCATCGAGTGAAACTCAGTTCTTGGAAATTGATGTGTTGAAAGCAAGATAAATGGGCAAGTGTAAGGATCTGAACAACCTTGTGATGGTTAGATGACTGGATCAGTCTTGTGAGGTGTTCCTGGTACACAGAAGTATTCCAAGTATTCCACAGAAGAACACCCTGTGAACCAGTGACAAGGTCATGGGCACCCAATGTTCATCGATATGTGGGGGGTGTGAAGGCTAGAGCATCTGGCCTGATCCCACAGAAGATGCACAGATGGTTCTGTTGCTGACGTTTTCACACCTTCAGAGGTTTTGTGTAAGTAGGTCATGGCTTGTCAGGTCAGGGCTGTTTTTGCATGTATTTTAATGTTCTGACTGATCAGTGTATATAGATACAGTATGTATGTCTATGTGTATATGTATAGTGCCATAAAAACTGGTACACCAGTCTAATAATTTGGTGGAAGGAAGCATAGGATTGCAGAAATACTGAAATATTCTCTAGGGAGTAAACGCTATACATCCTGCAGAATTCTGTTGAATTCAGATGTGTTTGATAACGTTGAGATCTGGCAACTTAAGGTGTGAATGGCAAAACCCCAAACTCAGATGAGTGTTCCTCTAACCATAATTTGGTGTCTCTAGGCGTGTGTGGTGGCGCGTTGTCCTACTGGTAGACCCATCAGAATGAATGCAGAACATGAACAGGTGTAACTCATCAGAAAGGCGGCACACGTAGCCTTCGTCTGACAGAGACGTTTGTAGATAAACCAACCAGCAAACCAGCCACCACCAGTCTGTACCCGTTCCTCTGTATATGTATGTGTACGTCTATGTATATATAAATTCCCTTGAAGGAATGAAGACGTATTTTCAATTACTAGAGTGTAAACTAATGATTGTGGAGGTGGTTTGGATTTAAGCAGCATGTCATTATTTACCACTGGTGGAGCAGAAGGTCATGGGATTGCTAGAGTGTGAAGCAGGAAGCAGTAATGTGCTGGTTGAGTAACAGCAGTAAATGACATTGCGGAGTTGGTAAAGGGATTGGATTGTGGGAGTAGTGTGAGCGTGGGCTGATTAGTCCAACTACTTTGGCCTAAATTGTTCCATACCTATAAATGGTCATTTGCAGTCATTTCAGAGGAAAATGTCAAAGTCTAATTAAAATGAGCAGGTATTAAATAGAGCTCTGTAACATTTGCATTATGTATTAAGTGGTTTTGCTGTGCAGGTGAGAATACTAATGAACAGCGTGTTTTTATAACCGGACTGGTGTTATTATACCTGAAGTAGCCTCACTAGCAGAACATACTGTTACATTTAAGTTCAACTTTATACCACTGCCTGTGGGGCAGAGGGTGGTACTGTTGTCTTACAGCAAGAGATGCCTGGGTTTGATTTCACAGCCAGGCAGTCTGCAAAATGAATTCACCTGAAAGTGAATTTAGATGTGTTTGATAATGTTTGCACACAGAGGAATGTGACCTCCTCATATAACCCATCCGTGCAGTCAAACACACACACCACTAAACACTAGGGGGCAGTGTACACACCTGCCTGGAGCATGGGGCAGCCCCAAACCATGGCACCTGGGGAGCAGTTGGGGGAGTTAGGTGCCTTGCTCATGGGGACCTCAGTCATGAACACATTTCTTGCCCTGTGTGGGGATGGAACCCAGGACCTTCAGGTCACTAGGACACGGCTGCCCCAGGGTCATTTCTGTGTTCGTGTTCTCCCTTTGTTTGTGTGGGCTTTCTCAGGGAGCTCTGGTTTTCTCCAACAGTCCAAAGAAATGCAGTCAGGGTGAATTGGAGATCTGTCCAGATAATAGACAAATAGCACTTCTGGGCTAGTTATGGCAAGGGCAAGTGTATTATGGGCCAAAGTTTTAGTAGCTACATTGAAATTTTCCTCATGAAAGTCCTAAAAGTAAGCAAAGAGACTCAAATCAAGCAAATAAGTCAAAATGTTTAGTCTCTGTTGAGTATTAAATGAGCCACTATTACATATCTGTGAGTGGCAAAAAGATGTGAACCCTACCTTCCAGTATCTGGCGTGACTCATGCAGAAATAACTGCAACAAGACAATTCTGGTTGATTAGTCCTGCACAGGAATTCCTCTATTTAACTCTGTTATGTTGGTGGGTTTCATCCCATGACCTGCTCTCTTCAGGTCCTTCTACAACAATTTCTACTGGACTGGTCAGGCCATTCCAAATCCTTAAATTTATTCCTCCTTAACCAGTCTTTGGTGGAACGACTTGTGTGCTTACTGTTGTTGTCTTGCCGCATGACTTACGTTCACCTGAGATTCAGATCACAGACAGACTTTCTTTAGAATTTGCTACTGTAATTCAGAATTTATTGCTCCAGCAATGATGGCAAGCCATTTCAGGCCCGATGCAGCGAAACAAGCCGTATAATAATAATACAACCACCACCGTGTTTCACAGATAGAATGAGGTTTTTATGCTTGAATGCAGTGTTTTCCTTTAAAGCAAAAAACGCATTTAAAGCAAAAAGATCAATTTTGGTCTCATCCCTCGACAAAGTGTTGTTCCAATAGATTTCTTTCTTGTCTTGATCTTTAGAGAACTGCATAGAGGTCTTAATGTTCTTTGTGGAGATCAGCAGCAGTTCTCACAGCGATCACTATTTGTCTCATTTGTTTGTTTTGGTTCTATTTCTCTATCTTCAGGACTTCTGATTTAGGGTTCACAAAGCACCGCTGTATCCCTACAACACTGTCATGTTTTATTTTATTTATTTATTGTACATTAGTGGATGGGTACATTAGCTTTTCGTCAGTATTATCTCTGCAAGATTTTTAATTCATTATTTATTTGTTTTGTTAACACATTGGCGCTGTTAGTCACTGAATACTTTGCATAATTGTTTTGTTTTTTTTAACACACAAAAGGCTCTGTGATTTGAACATTAGCCCGAAAGTTTAAAGCTTTGCTCCATTCATTGATTCTGTTTTCTAGCTGTAGGTAGATCATTAGTGAAAATTGTGTTCTTCTTTTAATTATCTGTGAAAGGCAAATTTTCCCAGCTTATAATATTTTTAAAAATTATATATTTTTTGTAACCACATTAGTATGAAGCTTCTAATCAGTCCCAATTTTTCCTGTTTGTGTGCGCATGTGTGACGCTCTAACGATCTCATGTGCTCTGTCTATTAGCTCACTGATTAATTGATAAGGCTCCAGGAAATCACAAACCATAATTATAGAGTCAAGTGTGACACAGAGTCAGCGTGAGGACAAGCGAGACAGGTCAAGATACACTCTAGTATAGACTGGGATCGTAGCTTGGTTTTACTGAGACGTGGTCGTCTCACACAGTCTCACGCTATTTTATTTTTTCACAAGTTGTTGATGTGAATACAGTTTTATTCTGGTGTTGTCACAGAATACTGTTGGGTTTTGCCACCTGGGAATAAGGTTCAGGGATGTAAGAAAATGTATTATTAGGACTGAAGAGATTATACAGTAAGGTCTGAACATAAACAAATAATGATATGAAAATGAAAAACACATTTTCTCTCCGTTTTCTCTTTTTTTAGTATCTTTCTGAGATGCCAGAGCTCTCCAGCTCCTGTCAATCACAGCATCGCTAGCCAATCACAGGCATCTCTGCGTTACGGTATGCAGAAGAGGGTGAATAGTGTTTTTTTCAGATAGCGCGTTCTCCGAGTGTGTTACGCTTTCCTTAATGTGGCAACCAGATTAACCCTCATCCTTCCAGCTGGAAGCTGTTGTGTAATGGCATGGTACTACGGCTGCTCCCCAAGTGCTGTGGATAGGAGTTGCTCCCCACTCCGGGCAAGTGTATTCACTGCCCTGTGTGTGTGTGCGTTCATTAGTGTGTGTGTATGTGTGTGTGTGTGTGTGTGTGTGTGCGTGCACTAAAGGTTTAAACAGGAGGTCAAATATTCTCTGTATGCTTTGCCATGCCAATTTTCAGGCAGAGAGAGTGGCATACTCTCTCTCCAATGTCAATACAATGACATTAGACAATGTGAAGTGAAAGTGAACAATTTGCCTAATGTGTTTGCACACAAAGGAATGTGACCTCTGCATTTAACCCATCCATGCAGTGAAACACACACACACCCGTGAACACTAGGGGGCAGTGTACACACTTGCCCGGCGCGGAGGGCAGCCCCAAACCATGGCACCCAGGGAGCAGTTGAGGAAGTTAGGTGCCTTGCTCAAGGGCACCAGTCGTGTCTTGCCCTCGGCCTGGTAGCAGATACCAAAAAACTCCTTCATACCTGGACAGGTCAGAGCTGTTTTTGCAGGTGGTGTTACATATACCCACTGAAGAACCAGAAAAAACTGGTACAAATGAGCCTATGCAATCCACACAGGCTGGTGGTGGCTCCAAAATAGTATAGGATTTGTTTAGCTGGCATAACATGGGGCACCTGGTACATCTACAAACGCCTCTGACTGGTGAACACTATGTGTGCCTCCTTTCTGACGAGTTACAACCGTACATGTCATGCAATCGTAAATGGGTTTGGCCTCTTGCAACAGGACAATGCACTGTCACGTACGTCTATAGGTGCCAAATTATGGTTAGAGAAACACGCATCTGAGATTAGTGTTAGGAGGCAGCCGCAACCTACACAAATCGACTGAAGTGCCCTTGAACAAGACACCTAAACCGCAGTGTGATACACTAGTGTGTATTTCATTTAGGGATGCAAATCTCTCAGTGTCTGGAGATTTGATTCAATTCCGATTTTTGGGGTCAGGATTCGATTTAGAAACTACTTTTGATACTTTTAATACATTTATATATTTTATATGTTGGAATGGAGTCCGCTAGCAAGAGAGCTACGGTGACCTAGAGGGCCTTCTTCTTACAGTGGCCAAGTGGACACGTAATGCCATATGCAGTATGCTTGGGAGTAGTAAGCAGAATTTAAACACATTTTAAAATAAATTTTTGGGCATTTTGAATCGATTCAGAATCGCTAGGACTAGGAATCGTGATTCTTTAAAGAATAAATTTTTTTAACACCCCTAGTTTCACTGTATGGATGGGTCAAATGCAGAGCATTATGTTGGGCATTGTTGAATCTGCTGCGGCCCAATCAAGGTTGGCTCCATGGCAACTTGCTGTGTTATCGCTATGACACCCTGCGGACTGAGGAAAACTTGTCTGGGTTTCCAGGCGAGGCGACGTCTCCGAGACACCCCCCCCCCCCCTCTCAATCCTTCCCTCCTCCCAACACCTTCGCAGCTTCTCTCCACCCCGGGTCCGTTGATCAGCGCCTTGACGGCTGCAGGTCCGGGTGGCTGCCTGCTTGCATGGGGATGTCTCCACTACCCGCACCTCCCCTGTTGCTAGTCTCATGTCATGATGTGTTCATGTTGTGCTGTGTTATGTGTTCTGCTTGTGCTGAGGTTTTATTGCTGTCCCCAAAATGCACCTCTTTTGGGGTACAGTCTGGGGGTTGTTTTTTTTTTATCTCCTCCCATTTCTCCATATACTGTATTCTGCATTTCCTCATCCCTGTCTTCCTGTCCTGTCTCCCCCCTTGTCACATTGTATGTATTCGGACGGGACCTGTGACTATTGACAATAAAGGGCTACTACTACTACTACTAATATATATATATATATAATGTGCAAGATTATACACAAGGTATGATTATTAAACACAATGAGCTGTATGAGGATGAGGTAGCGATAATAAATAAATAATACATAAATAAGATATTCTGCCTTATGATATACTATTCATGCTTATCCAACACTCATCCTACACATATAATTAATAAGCTTTTACACGGCTCCAGTCATGTCCATGGTGGTGTCCATGTTACATTAGATCTCAGCAGGCGCACGCTGGGACTTTGAGCTGCCTGATTACCTTCTTCTGCACTCTGTGGGTGTGTGAAGCGTGTGTATTCCTGTGTGGAGCTGAGATAATTTAGCAGTCGTTTTTCTAATTTTTTTCTGTCTCCGCTTCTCACTCTTTCACACACACACAGACCCACACAGTTTCTGTATTTTAAATAGGTTTACTGAAGCCGTGATTAGTGCTAGTAATTCCACCAAGTCAAAGGAGTGATGTAATTCTCTGTTATTCGCTCGTATATTACATTATACTTCATTTATGTTCATTTCTGTTATAGCAGGTTTATTATATTTTCTTTCGATATACCCCATAACAATAACACCACCTGGCAAAACAGCTGACAAAACAGCTCTGACACATCAGCAGACGGACTCCCACAAGACCTCTAAATGTGTTCTGTTGGATCTGGCACCAAGATTTTAGCAACAGATCCCTCTATGGATCTCCTGTGGGATCAGACCAGACGGGCCAGCCTTCACCCCCGACACACTTCACTGAGCCTTGGGCACCCATGACTCTGTCACTGGTTCACCAGTTGTCCTTCCTTGGACCATTTTTGGTCGGTATGAACCAGTGTATACTAGGAACACACTGTTTTTGGAGATGTTCTGACCCAGTCCTCTAGCCATCACACCTGACCCTTATCACCGTCACTCCTAAGCTTCCAACACATCAGCTTCAAGAACTGACAATGCACGTGCTGCCTAATATATCCAGGTTTTAACAGATGCAATTGTAACAAAACGCAGGTCATAAAGCATTTCTGCTTGCAGTGTGGGCATATAAAATACCTCACCTATACTTCAGTGTCCTATATTCAGCAAATAGAGCTTCTTTCTTTTATTCAGTCCATCCACCACACCGTCACATGCAGCTATTACTGTCTTTTCATTTCCCTGGTGTGATTATGACCCCTCATTACCCATCTTCATGCTGACTATAAGAAGAACCCTGAACTGATCTGTGCGTGTATCTCTCTCCACTTACACACTCGTTTATGATGTGTTATTGTATGACAGAAGGACACAGATACTTGGCTGGACTGAATTCTGTACTGATCTGGTTGTTCAGGGGAAATTGCCTGTTTTTATTTGTATATTTGGTCCAATGTGCCTGGGCTTCACATGTCCTAATGCAGAGCTTTCCACAAGCTTTTCAGTGGGTTTCCTTGGCTCTTGGATGCCCCCTGTTGGACAGAGGTGTGGCAGATTTTTAATCCAATTTAATATAGAAAAAAGTATCTGATCTGATCTGATATGATATAATATGACATACCATATCATATCATATCTAATAAAGTTTATGTTATAATCGGGTTTATACACTGCCAGAAAAAAGTCAGTGTTTGGATTTGGGGTCTCTGGAGATAGTGTTTTGATCTGGGGTTGCTCTAGCTGGTCAGGTCAAGACTGAAAGGTTGCATGGCAATAAATAACGGACAAGCTGAGTACCTGATTGTACCGAATGAGCAGGTTATAAGATCAATGGATTGTTTCTTCCCTTGTGGTACAGCACAGCCTTATTCCTGGACGACAATATCAAGATCATCAGGCTCAAATACTGAAAGATTCAGGAGCACAAGGAGTCACGACTTGGCTACCACAAAGCCCTGACCTTCAACCCTATCAAAAGTCTTTGCAATGTCCTGGAAAAGATTTTACAGACTGGTTAGACTCTCACGTCACCAGCAAAATTTCAGCCAAAAATAAACACAATTTGTTAAATAAAAGTTAGATAAAGTTGTCGAAACAATGCCACCCCGAATGTGTGCGGTAATCAAAGCTACAGACATCCAACAAAACATTAAAGGTTTTTTTTTTGACCAGACAGTGGATAATAAAAAAACCTGCTCCTTTAAAAACTCTTCATACTTAATTCCATTATAAATCTCCTGGAAATTCCTTTCTAGTTTGTCCTCATTCATGACTTGATTTCTTTACAGCAAAAGCAACACTCAATCATGCGTCCGTTCCTCTACAGTACAGGCTTTATCCTGCTTGGGATTGTTGTTGAGCCTGGGAACAATGGGGACACATCCTGAATGGTAAAACCAGTCCACTTCAGGGTACACACATTGCATACACATTCACACACACACACATTCACACAC
Organism: Duopalatinus emarginatus; assembly: GCA_028565595.1. Classification (NCBI taxonomy): domain Eukaryota; kingdom Metazoa; phylum Chordata; class Actinopteri; order Siluriformes; family Pimelodidae; genus Duopalatinus; species Duopalatinus emarginatus. The sequence goes on along the minus strand of JAOVVF010027409.1, from coordinate 3,734 downwards.
TCTACTGAGCATGCATCAAGGGCCAGTTTAGAAAAGCCAATTTATCCAAACCAGGTTTTTGCGAGATGAGTACAGATGACATGCACAGGGAGGAAATGCAGAGAAATTCCACATACGCCATTGAACTTCACATTATATTAGGACAACTACTGCCTACATTGCATACACTGGACTAATCTGGCACTATCTACACTCACTGGTCACTGGGAACTGAAAACTGAACCATTGTACATATTTATTATATACATAAATACATAAATTACATAAATGTATTATATACATATATACATAATATACATATTATTTGTATATTATTTGAATGTGCGTCAATGACACCTAAGGTTTTCAACTAGCTAATTTTAAAATACTGAAAATTTGAGTATTTTTTGTAATTGTTCAAATATTAAGAATCATGTGTACACATAAGTTCATATATAAAGTGTTTAGTGTTTTTTAATCCAGATAAATTGGCGATGACTTTACAAAATGTCATGTGGTGCGACCGTGATTTATCTTAAAATAAATGAATTGCCTTAACATGTCTAACATTTATTTTACAAGTTCTTAGTAATAGAATATTTTCAGTAACAGACAATTTGCCTTGCTTTTAGATTTAGTAATAAATTATTATAAAATATTTTCATTCGATAAACGCCACAGTCAGCTTTTTAAACGTACTTAACATACTTATATATCCTGTATATCGCATAAAACTAATAAAATGTTTTGAAACAGACTGCATCAGTGATTCATATTTCTGACATAAACCAGATATCTTATTTAGAATTTAATACAATTACTTTTATTATTGGTCGCACCACATGATATTTTGACATTTTAATGTCTGAATACTAAGAGTTAGCCAATGTTTTATAAAAAGTTAAAGCACTTTCATATAAGAGAGAGATACTACAAATATATGACTATATCTTTTTATGCAATTTTATTTTTTTAACAGAAGAAAATGCATTTGGACGAATAATTTAGGCGTCATGTCATTGACCCATGTATACTGTAGATATAGCAATAATTAATACCTTACATATTTATATTTTATACAACCTATTCTTACTCTATACTCTATGCATACAAATGTACATGTGAAGAAATGCATATATGTATATCTATGTATATAGAACCACAACCGTTACATTGTGTATGTGTAATTGCATTCACCCTTATATTCCTTTATATATTATGTCCACAGATCATATTTATATTCTCATATTTATCACACCTCTTGCTATCATTTGCACTTCATTTATAATTGCACAACACCATTATTTGCACCCTTATAACTTTGCAAATTGCTACTATTTGCACTTGCCTTGTTGAACGTTGGATCCATCCATCCATGCATCCATCCATCCATGTATCTATCTATCTATCTAACCATAGAAGTGAAACTCCTGGACTATGTCCCAACATTTTATGTATTTTTTTATGCATATTTATATTTATTTATTATGTCTTAATCTAATCTTTTGGTCTCTCACTAAAGCTAAATGTGTGTGTGTGTGTGTGTTAGACACAGACAGAGCAAGCTGAGCATTCTTTTAGTCATGCCTGTCTGAGGCACCAAAGGGTGTGATAAATTAAAGGTTATGTTCGGGGCTGCTGTGTTCTAAAAAGCAGGGTGCTCGCCAATTTGTTACATCATGCTTTGATCAACATGTCTCACCTGGGGTGTGCGAACATGAAAGTTCAACTTTAAAGCTCACCTTGGGTCTGCTGTGTCCTACTAGTGTGGTGCTTATAAACATCTACATCCTCCAGTCACTGACCAGCCTGCAGGAGTCCTGAAGTCAGTCTCTCAGCAGCAAGAAACGTACAAGAGGATTGACAAAGTGCAAGCTGTGGATCTCCTGAGGAGCCTTTCTGACGACTCTACCAGTGAGTTCTTTCACCCTGGGCAGGCTGATACCCTGCAGAAATGGGACTATTTTTCAGTCGGGTCACAAACCCTGCTCATGAAGCCTCAGCAGTGGACACACTCCAGGACACTGTGATTGTGAATCCCACTCCAGTTTCACTTGGAGACCATGGCTGGCCATTCTATAGACCAGAGTTTATCATGTTCCAAGGTGAATTTTATATCTGACTTTATAAAATAACACATTGAGGTGTCTCTTTGGTATCTTTTGCCTGAGCAGAGAAGAAGAACAGAAGAGTTGTATAGGGAAAATTGGAACAGCCCTGAGATTTCCTCCTCAGTGTGAACGCAAAGTGAACTTTGATGCTTATCCACTTCGCTGTATTGATGGGCTACTGATCAGTTAAGCACAGCTTGTTTGACTTAACCCTGGATTTATTAAAGAAAATGCTATAGTGATAAAATTTCAGTAGTAAGAAAAGATGACTTTCTCTACCCTTTGCTTCATTTTTAAAGAAAGCAGTGTATAAATGAATGGCCTTGAACATGAACCGAGGCAGTGTTGCAATGTGAGTAGGTCATATTTCTCTAAAAACCATATTCCTTAAGTTATTGGAGCTAAAGCTGGTTTTATATGTTAATGAATCATAAATAGTACTTTTTTTCCCCCAGCCGGTTTCTCAACCCTGGTTTACTTTATGAAAAGAAATCTGTTGTGGGGGTTTTGTTGTCACCTGAAGTTATTTCTTTATAGTGGTTGGACCGCATATTTGTTATTAAGGTATCAAAGGAGGATGTACTTTTTTGCCATGACTGTAACCACCTAAAAGCTTACTACTTAAACAGTCAGTTAGTCATATCCGTCAGGGTCGCCTGCTTGTTAGGGTTTGTCCGGAACTCACCCGGAATCTTTGTGCACTAGGGATACCAGGGATACCCCCCTGGACAGGGCACCAGTCTATCGCAGGCTACCACACACACATACACACAGACTTACTCACATGCTCACAGCTAGGGCAACTAGGTGGAAACTGGTGCATCTGGCAAAGACCTACACAGGTGCAACCCCAGATCCATGGAGCTGTGTAGCACACACACCTATACCTTTACAGAAATATAAAATCCTGATTTTATGCCCTGATGAGCAATCCAGAGGCAAGACAAAAATTCCATAAGAGGAAGAAACCATTTAAGGTATCAAACACAAAATTGGAACATCCTCAAACCTAATACTGATAACCTTCATCACCATTGCATGCAGCATAATCAGGGCCACACACTACATAACCTCCTGCCCTTTGGGAGGAGATACCGGAGTATCCTCTCCAGAACCAGAAACGATTCAGGAACAGCATCATTCCTTTATCAATTACTCAACTGAACTCCTCACTACACTAAACCACTACCCATTATATACTACTACACTCAACTCCAGTCTATACTGGTAAAACTACTGCCTCTTACACTGGACTTATTTATTTAACACTATTTGTTCTTACCAGTGAAACTGTTTAAAGTAACGCCATAACATTTAGTCTCTGCCATCAACATTCTAACACTTAGCTAGCAAAATTAGCTAGTTAGCAATTTGGAACATGTTATAGGTTACACGTAGTATATGTAGCAGCAATGCATTTTCCTTAAATATTTTTACTAGACGTCCTTATATACCCTTTTCTTGCTATAAAATACAGTATAATATGCTATTTCTGTTCTCTTATGAATGCTGTAAATATTAATAACAGTTGGTGTGGTACAGTGGTAACATCATTGGGTTCCCATGTGAGAGACCTGGGTTTGATTCCCGCTCTGGGCAGCCAGTCTGTGCTACACCAATAAGGGTCCTTGGGCAAGACTCCTA
>JAOVVF010027352.1:0-13024 GCA_028565595.1 Duopalatinus emarginatus | reverse complement strand
TATCATTATTATTATAATCTTAAAATGTGTGTTCTTAGCTTGGTAAACTATGACTGCCCCTTTGTTATGTTTCTAAGATGTATCTGTCTGATTATCTGTAAATACCTGTGTATTTATATACATATGTATGTGTTTGTAACTGTTACCTAACAAGTGCAACAATAAAAATAAAATTAAAAAAAAAGGAAGTATTCAAACCCTTTGCTATGACACTTTTAACTCCTAGCACACTTAGCTCTGGGGGCCTCCCATTTCTCTTAATAAACTTTAAGACGTTTTCTCAGTATAAGACATGAAAGTCCACCTGAAGGAGTCTCTGACTGTGAGAAACAAGATTCTCTGTTCTGATGAAAACAAGATTGAACTTTTTGGCCTAAATTTTAAGCGTCACCTGTGGAGGAACCCAGGCACTGCTTATCACCTGACCAATACCATCCCACCCTGACAGAGCTTGAGAAAGACCTGCAGAAAAGAATGGCAGAAAATCCCCAAATCCAGTTGTGCAAACCTTGTGACATCATACCCACACCGTCAGTCCCTCAAACCATAAAAATTATTGAAATATATTCCAAAATGTCAACTTATTTTTTACTGGACTAAATCACACATCACATATTTGAGGATCAAAATTTCCACTCCACTGTTCAAGCTGCCCAAACTCAACTTTAGTCTATTGCTCACAACTCTATACAATGACCTTCAAATCTGGTCAAACCTTCCATTATCTCTCATTGGCTGAACTTCTACCATTAAAATAAAAGTAACTACTATTTGATTCCGATACAAACCTGATTTAAAACTTTAGACACCACCCAGAATTAAATTAGTCACAATGTAAAAACAAAGCCTGTGGAGGCCTTGAAACTTCCAGTGCTGTTTTCAGAATGTGATTCACTCATTCAGTGGCATTTGTTTAAAGTTGGTATGCCATGGGAAGCCCTTTCTAATGGTCTTTTTAATGTTTTAAGCTTTAATTCCAGATGAAACATGCATTTTTTTTGAGTAGTGGTCAGAAGAAAGCAAAAAAGGTGAGCTCAAGACAATACAATGAAAGTTATTTATACTGGGGAACAAACTGATCCAACTCCACTATGTCTGGTGTGCGGGGAAAAACTGTCAAACAGTGACATAGTTCTGAGTAAACTTAAATGACATCTTCAGACAAAACACCCATCACTTCAAAACAAGATCACAGACTATGTTGTTCAACTGCATGGAAAGACTGAGAAACAGGCAGCATTAAGTGTCAAAGGACTTAAATGTAACTACCAAGTTGCTGAAGTCATCACTAAATCAAAATGGCTACACCGTAGCAGAGAGACAATAGTGCCTGCAAAATGATCTTAAAAAAGATGATTAAGCCCCTTTCTCAAATAATACAACTTCCAGATGTACTGAAGACATGTCTGCTGACATTGAAAAGATAGTTTTGGAAAAGTTGTGCAATAGTGGAAAATGTGCATTGCAAATCGATCAGTTGAGGACATGGTTTCACGGGGACTAAGGAAACTGAGACTAGATTTTTTATAATATTTTAATGAATATACTTTTTTTAACATTTTTGTGTGGTGGTTATTTTTATAATGTGAAATATACGTTGTGGATCAAAAAGGTTGGGAAACACTAATACAGTGTGTGCAGAGCAAAGAAAGCTCAATTAATAAAATAGTGAATTATATCAGATTCTATTTTAAAATTGAGTAAACAAAATGTATTAATGTTTGCATGTGAAAAATGACATACTTGGTATATTCAGGTCAATTAATTACTGAATTATATTTTTATTCTGTTTACTATGGAGTTTCTTTTTCATACAAATACTGAAATATCTCATGAATAATTTGTGATGTCACACAGGATTACTAAAAAGGTATAAATAAAATTAAGGAATATTGTTTATCCTACCTTACACACATGTTCTTCTATGCTGGACAGGCTCTGAATGAGCAGAGACACACACAAGGCCTTCTGGGATAGCTGTTTCTCCAAATGTGATATGTAGTCATTCAGCTTATCTACATCAAAAAAGATGGGGGAAAAAAATCAGGTTAAAACCATCATGTTAATACCTGAGAGTACATTACTAAGAACTATTCAAGAAGACAAACAACACTTTCTACCCATTTCCTGAAGTAGTCCATACAATTTAAGGTGCATACAATTTAAGCTCTTTCAAAGGATGCAAGCTGCAGTTTGAGCCAGTGTCTCAGTGGTACAGGAGCCTGTCATGGATAGCAAACTTGGTGCCCCAGTCATCCAGACTGAGAGATGAGTGGTATCTAGACTAATCATCACTAATCATTTGACATGGTGCTGGATTTTGAATCGCTTGCCAGGAATTTGTGTCTTTGCAAGTGTATCTGCATGTTAGTTTACTGTCCGCTACTTTACCTTCATTCATTTTACACCATTTTTTTTCTTTAGCTGTATTTTTACTCTTCTTTTTTGGTCATGTCTGTATTTTTATCCTCTATAACCTCTCCCTTAATAAAAACTATGGTTCACACCAGATGAGTACGTAGAAACGAAATTCAATAAAAAAAATTTAGTGCTGCTAGAGCAAAATATTCTTCTTCACTGACAGAAAATAATAATATAAGATACTTATTTAACACTGTAGCAAAACTTAGTAAAGAGAAGACCACTACAGAAGCATCCACACTGTCATAATGTAGTAGCGATTAATTTTTTTCAATGATAAAGTTAAAAACATAAAGCACAAAATTAATACTATTAATATTAAACCTGAGCAATATGATAAACCAATTTGATGTGAGTACAGTTACTGTTACCAGCGATCAGAGTCTTCATCAAAATTGTGAATTTATATACTAGATCCTGTACCCACAACCTTTCTCAAGCAGATACTTCCGGAAATAATTAAACCTCTTTTAAAAAATAAAAAATTCCTCTCTTTGTAATGGCTATGTCCCTAAATCGTTTAACTTGGCAGTTATCAAACCTCTGGTTAAAAAACATAACCTGGACCCCTGCCACCTGTCTAATTGCAGACCAATATCTAACCTCATCTTTATCTCCAAGATCCTAGAAAAGATTATAGCATAGCAACTATGTTCATACCTGCATAGAAGGTTAAAGGACCTGTTACTGGCCCCTGATCAGGGTTGTGTCACCATGCTTTCATTACTTGACAGATTACTTGTGCAGCTTTTGACACAATTGATCACACTATTCTCCTTCATAGGCTATAAAATATTGTTGGAGTTAAGGATACAGTCTCTCAGTACAGTCTATATTTTAATGTGTGCAAATAAATAGATACAAGATAGAAATACATGTCTGATTTAGTGTTCATTAAAGGCTTCCCCGCATGTGCATCCTAACTCCCGCGAGTTGTGAAGACTTTTATATTCGCACACACAAGAACGTCACAGGTCACCTGCTGGACCCCCTGCAGTTTTCCTACCGAGAAAACAGGTCAGTGGATGATACAGTCAACATAGGACTGCACTACATCCTGCAACACCTTGACTGCCTGGGGACATATAGTAGGATCCTGTTTGTTTGTGGACTTCAGTTTGGCGTTCAACTCCATAGCCGGTACTCCAAGCTCTCCCATCTCACTGTATCTCCTGCCATCTGTCAGTTGATCTCCAGCTTCCTGACAGGCAGGACACCGCAGGTGAGGCTTGAGGAAGCTAGATCTGGCACACAGACGATCAGTATTGGTGCCCCCCCCCAGGGAAGCATCCTCTCCTGACTGCTCTTCTCCATCTACACCAATGACTGCACCTCAGAAGACCCAGCTGTTAAACTCCCAGTTTGCAGATGACTCTGCGGTCATCAGTCTCATTCGAGATTGCAACGACTCGGTGTGGCCAGAACCACCTGGAGCTGAACATGCTCAAGTCTGTAGAGATGATAGTAGACTTCAGAAGACACCTCTTACCACTGCCCCCCCTTACAATAAACAATAGCACTGTGTCAACCATAGAGACCTTTAAGTTCCTGGGAACAACCATTTCTCAGGATCTGAAATGGAAGATAGACATCAAAACCATCCTCAAAAGGGCCGAGCAGAGGATGAATTTTCTGCAGCAACTGAGGAAACATGGACTGCCACAGGAGCTGCTGAAACTGTTCTATACTGCAATCATTGAAACTGTCCTGTGCTCCTCCATCACAGTATGGTTTGAAACCGCCACAAAACAAGATAGTGAGGCATGATCTTTTATGCAATAGTTGCATTCAGTAGTCTATCACTCTCTGTATGCTCTTCTCTACACTCTCTCTGGATGAGCTACACCTGATTCCTCCTGCTCCCCAAACCTGCTGATCCACTCTGTCCCCCCTTCTTGGAGTCTCATCTGACCAACATGGACATGGACAGCCACAAACACGCCATAATGAACAAATGTAGATTACAGACTTCAATTAATTCTCTGGCTACTTTTTGTTTATAATCACACTGTCTGTGTCACCCAAATGAGGATGGGTTCATTTATGAGTATGGTTCCTGTCAAGGTTTCTTCCTCTCGTCATCTCAGGGAGTTTTTCCTTGCCACTGTCACCACCGGCTTGCTAATCAGGAATAAAATTTCTATAAACGTATAAACTGTTCTCTTATTTCTGTAAAGCTGCTTTGGGACAATGTCCATTGTTAAAAGCGCTATACAAATAAAATTGAATTAAATTGAACTGCAGAGAACAGTAAAGGGAGCTGAAAAGATTATTGGTGCTCCCCTGCCCAGCCTCCAGGACTTACACCTTAAAATTACTGTACCTAGAGAGACACCAACTACCGGAACCAAATGCCTTGTGTGTGTAAATAAACCTGGCAAAATAACCAGATTCTAATTGTTAACCATGAAACCCCACACTCCACAAGCCATGAACAGGCTGAGAATATTTTTAAAAATCCTCAGCATATTCATAGAGTAAACTGTCCATTAAAATTTGTATTTAATTTATAAATTAATCTACATAATTATAGGGTAAGCACTATCTTGCTATTTCTCATATTTCTTCTTCTTCTTTCTATTATTATAAATCTACAGGTTTTCTGCAATTGATACAGCTCAAACCACTTTTTTCACCTTCAGTCGCAGTGTGGAACCTTGGGGTTAATGCTAGACAATCTTGCCACCAAATTTTTCTTGAGATGATGTGCCAGTGAGTGTGTGACTGGACTGTTGCCATTAACACACTTGAACAAACTCAAAAATTTAGGGATGAAAGTTTATTTTCTATATATGAATATGTAAATACCCAGTAAATCGTTAATTCCATTGTATGCAACATGTGTGAGCAAAGACTTTAACCTCATCATTAATTTCTGAGATACATTTACCTTCTTCCATCCTCTACTCCAATTTAAATACGTTACGTCTTCTTGTATACAGTACTAGATAACATGTAAGTGAATTTTCACCTGGTCTATGAAGCTGTAAAGGGGACGCAGTGACACACAGCAGAGGAAGGAGAATTACATCTGTGGCTTTCCATTTCAAAACTTTAGGGCTATGAAAGAACAAATGAAAGAAAAATGACATGACTGTTGATGGTGGTACTATTTAAAAGTAAGAAAAGTAGTTCTTCTATAGTCACCAGTCTTCCAATTGTAAGATAGCTGCTGCACACTGCACAGATTCAGTTACAGTTCTTGAAAATAACATGATGTCCATCAGTGTCTCCATTCTACAATCTGGTTGGATCAAATCAGGACTCCTGTGACACAAAATTGACAAACAAAATATTAAAGAGGAAATATTTTTTAATTCAGTGAGAATAATACAATAATTCTGGTGTGTGCCTGTAGTTGCTTTTCTGGAGTTTCAGTTTTGCATCTATATTCATCAAGCCACTTTTAACATTAAATCTAAATTAAAATACATTTTAAATATTTTCTCTCCTACACCAGAAGAACAGCACAAAAGGGCACGATCATGATACCTGCATACCTAATGTTATTCAATAGGGTATTAAAAGGGCACTAAAAAGAATAATTGAAGAAAAAGGCTGCATAAATATAGACACCCAGGGATAATTATGAAAGCAAATAGGTAAAGGGTTAAAAAAAAGAAAGAAAACGTGATCCTCCTTTTAACAATACCTCATAAATTACCTATGGGGTTTCGGTAAGGCGAGTTTGCTGGCCAATCAAGCATAGTGATACCATGGTTATTAAACTAGGCATATGGGTACTTTTGGCAGTGTGCACAGGTGCCAAGTCTGGAAGTGCTGGAAAATGAAACCAGCATCTTTATATAACTTGTCTGCAGAGGGAATCTAAGATTTAAGATTTTATCTAAGATCTAATCTAAGATTTAAGAGCTCTAAGATTTCTGGGTAGACAACTGTGCTGACTTTGGACTTGATAAAACACCATGGACCAACATCAGCAGATGTCATGGCTTTGAAAACCATCACTGACTGAAAACTTTACACTGGACCTCAAGTAACTTGGTTTATGTGCCTCTCCACTCTTCTTCCAGACTCTGGGACCTTGATTTCCAAACGAAATGCAAAATTTACTTTCATCTGAAAACAGGACTTTGGACCACTGAGCAAAAGTCCAGTACCTTTTCTCTCTTGGGTTTAAGCTGTAAGCCTTGATAAAAACATTAAAAGTAAAAACTCTTAAAATACATCACTTTATATAATAAACATAACTTGTATATAACTCATAGATAACTTATATAAGTTTCACTTTTTGAATTAAATTAATAATAGAAATAAATCTATTTTTATTGACATCTATATGTATGCCCCAAACACACCTTTTGGCTTTATGGAATTATTACACGTTTTAAAATTGGTCTCATTAGACCATTAACACGTTGGGTGGTTTCATTGGCCTTGGATGATTTGTGAGTAAGAGCTTGGGTTTAGCGACCCTACCCCAAAGATCAGACGAGTGATGAATATGAGAGATTTAATTTTTTAGGTCTCTAGGCAGCCTCCTTGGTATGTTTTGTCTGAATCGTTTCTACATTTTGAAGGAACATCCTGTTTTTGGTCATGTCAAACCTTGGAAAAAAGCCTATCACAGCTGTGCAAACAGACTGCACCCCTGCCGACCCCTTCTTACCTTCCCCCAGTCCCCCATTTTCCCCCACTCATACTCTCTAGCACACACACTGTTCTCTGATTTGCTTCTGCTTAAAGCTCCCTCTAAGCTCAGTACTTTAGTGTTGCAGTTCTGTAATTGTGGAATAGTCTCCCTTATGTGTTGCATGATTAAATCCCATTATTTTAGCTTGATTACAGGTAAGACAGAAGTGAGGAATTATTTTTATTGTATGTTTATTTCTGAGTGTTTTGTTTGTATTTGAATCTTTATAAGTTATTTCTATTTTATTTCTTTTACATTTATTGTAGTGTGTCCTTTGAAGGATTTAAAAGGCACTTAAGTAAAATGAAACAAAATTAGTATTTATTACTTTGATTAATGTAACCAAGCACTACAGTTGGATGTGCAATGGAAAATGAAATAAGAACTTACCTTGCAACAGCTTGAAGGACTTCTATGATCGGCAATGCAAGTGTGTCATCTTTTACATTTGCTAATGCTTCCAGTGGTTCCACAACATGTTTCCAAAACATAGTCTTGTGTGATTCTCTACACTGGGTGAGAACTTTAGCCAGCAACCTTAAGGTTGGAATGATAACAGTCTTCTCCTGCGAGGCTAATGATGTAGCTACATGGGTCAATACTTCTTTGGCAACTGAAGCAAAGTCAGCGCTGACAGGACAGCAGTTTGATATCTCACTCATAGTACTGCTGCTCAGCACAGCTGGTGGGATGGAGTTTAAAAGGTGTGCTAAAAACTGACTAGCCAAAGAGGCAATGAAAAGCACTTTGTCATTCTGCAGAAGGAGGACCAGCTTAATAAATCCTGTGAAAGACAGAAAACAAACAAACAAACCTTACACACAGATATACAACAACCTAGTCTTTTTATAGGGAATATCTAAAAGTAAACAGAACTCACATTAAAAGCAAGTTTGTACAGAGATGTCTGAATATTTTCAGATACTAAATATTTTATCATTTATGTCCCATTTTATTACTTCCTTTTTTTTTTTTTTTTTAAAAAAAAGACATTTAACTACAATCTGACTGACCAAAAAAAACCCTTAGCCAAGAAAGAGACAAAAGGCAGTTTACAACACCCTAAATGGCTGCCTGAAAAAAATTAATGTTTATGATTTTACAGTAACTAGATGATTAGGCAGAATGATATAATAAGACGTTGTTAATTGACAGGTACAACACTGACTGGAATTTCATATGTTCTCATGTCACAATGTTTAAAATATTGATGTATATAGCTAGTGAATTCGAGTGTACTACAGTAATAGGATGCCACCATTGCAACAATTCAGCTAGTGAAATTTCTTCCCTTCTAGATATTCCACAATCAACTGTGCATGGTTTTATTAAAAAGTGTTTAGGAACAAAAGCAATTCAGCCATAAAAGAAAATAGGGCCAATAATGTGAAAATCATCTTTTCTCATTCCTATATAGATAAACCTCTAACAAAATATATTTGTGCAGCTTAGAAAGTCATGTGATATAATATGACTGGATATGACCTGTAGCTATCACCTCTTCAGTGTATTTTGGCAGATAAAGTCAACAGTGAAAAGCTTAATAGCAATGCTAAATTGAATGACTTCTATTACATATAGCAAGAAATACTATTCTTAAATATTGGATTTCTAAGCACCTCAAGCCAGCTACCTTCCAGTCACAAGATGTGTCCAACCTCGACCCATGGCAGCCCTGTATATAACTGTACATAACTGTATGCTAGAGCTGTCTACCTGTATTTATTCTACCAATGTCTGCAAAGCAGTTATAGGCTTTAAACATATGAAAATAAGAAGCTGTTCTTTATAGTTTGAGTATAAAAAATTATGCTTTAAGCATTGATCATATTTACCATTTGTGCAGAAAAAGTTCATGGATTGTTGATGCTGCAACATGCTCCACAATCCCTGCAGCCACCCATAGCGTACTGAGGAATTGTTCCAGAGTTCAAACATATGCCAGCTATCCGGCTGAAACATATACTTCAACACTCCTCTCTCCTGTTTCAGGAAAAATCAAGATAAAAGATAGAACGTGTGTATGTATATACACACACACACACACACACACACAGGGTTCAGAGTCAGGATCCTTTTTATTTCTAAAACAAAAGGGAAATGACACATCTTTTTACCCCAGCAAGTAATGGGTGAGGGGGCCTATCTTTTAGTCTATGTCAGCAACATGACCGCCATCTTAAAGGCCACCATATTGGACCAAAAGCTTTCCATTGGGAAGGTGGTCATGTGTCCTGCAACTTTTGACTCACCCTGTGTGTGTGTACATACATACACAATTTTTTCATGTAGCCTTATATAGAAAAGCATGTGAACATTGTGTATACATTGTGTATTCTTACCTCTAGCACAGTGAAACTCTGCTCTTTACCAGCCAGAAACCCAGCAAGTTTAAGTGAGAATGAAAAGACAGAAGGATCTACTGCTTGAGATTTTGTCAAAGTCTCCAAGAACTGCAGGAGACATGGCTGATACTGTTCATCATCTGTGGGTGGAGAGAAAACTTGCATTCAACCACAAATAATTACAAATTGTTAATGAGAAAAATAAATGAATGTGTTAAAAGTGAGTTTTATTTAAATTATGCCTTGAGATGACTGTACATCTCCTCTCACAACACAACTCAAATACAGGTGCTGCTTCATTCCTGCATTTCTCACCAACATCAAAAAACATGACTGAATGTATTTACCCTGTGTGGGACGTGCAGGTGGGACATAAAGACAGAGCACATAAGTGTCACTTAGTAGTATTTTGTGTGTCCATCAAGTAATTCAATAACACTGAGGGTGGGACATGGACTACAGACATGTGCATGTTTTCTGTGGCTGCATAAGTCGAAACAAAACCACTTTTCAAAGCAGGAAAACTAGTTAACACGATTCAAAAACATTATCCTGTTCAAAACTAATAAAAAGTATATATCAGTATATTAGTAGAGAAGACCTAAACTTTTTTAAACCTGTATTATCTACCATAACTATGACAGCCCAGTAGAATCTAAATAAAATCATGAAGTTTACACTGTCATCAGGAGCACACACAATATTGGCACAATACAGGATTTAGCTGGTTTCGGCTTGTTCAATCTAATTAAGGTCCACAAGTCAACTTTAAATTAATCGAAGAGTAATGATATTAAGGGTCACAAAGAAAAATAAAGAAAGATATTTTCCTTGCCCCCCCCCCCCCCGCCAACCCTAACACTAACACCCCCCCAATAAAAGAGTAGAAATTCTTCATTATTACATAAATGTAACTTTTTACAACATGTATTTAAAATGTACAGTACTTACTTTGCATTATCAGCTCTTTAAAACAATCAAGAAGCTTTTCTAGAGATGTGTCATCATGTAGTACAAGTTTGGAATCAGCCAGAACTTCACACACAGATGGCAGTAGGTTCAAGCAGACACTGTCCATGGCTTAGTGATGTAGGTAACTTTAGCAAGATAGCTACAAGAAACAATAATTACAATGTTACACTTAAAGAAACCATGTTAAATTTTTGTTAGAAGAAAGATAATTTTTTAAAATTACATGCCTTTCCTTAAAAGGTTTTAACATTATACACACACACACACACGTGTATATATACATTATATATATATATATATATATATATATATAAAAAATTACCAAACTGAGGGAACAGATTTTGATGTCAAGCCTGCTAAAAATGATGACCAGGTTGCCATGTTCCTTTTATGTATATGAAGGCTATTTATGTTCTTTATCTTGACTGATGCACTTGTTATAATCTGTTTACAAAAAAATAAGAAACTGAGCCTTTGTAATTTAAAGTCAAAGTTATTTATATTGATATCGGGATTATATTGTATCGACCGGAATATATCGCAATGATTTTGGCCATATCAAGCACTAGTTACATACACAGTACAACCGGCAGTGAAATGTTTTTGACCGTCAGTCCACAAAAGTAACTATGAGAATAAATATAAAATCTAAGAAAATATGAAAAATAGAAATACACATCTAAGAATAATTAGAAGAAAAAACTAAAATATTTAGAAGATATTTACAAGTGTAAAGTGTGCAAAAATGTGCAAAGTGGCTGGCAGAATATCTTTTTGTGCAATGTGTGCAGGGGTCCGTATGTCCAAAATGCAGTGGGGATGTGCAACCAATGAAATTTTCCAGCGAAATTGCCCATAGCAGTCACACAAGCTGCTGTGTTTGTGTTTTTGCGCCCCCTAGTTTTGACATTGATCTGACGCCATACAAGTGTCCTAAGGCAATCTCAGGGAGGACAGAAACCTCCTAAAGAGAAGAAGGCCAAAAGCTTGGCTGAACTTGATTTTCAGAATTATCATATTTCATCTGTAGATATTGTAATAACCTAATAACTGATATCTATTGGTTTTATATACTACTTATTATTATAGAAATATTTTATAATGTGTTGAATTTCACTCCCCATTAAATACAATTGACAAATACAGAGATTTTGGATGCCATGCTCCCGTTAGGCCAGTTAATACACAGCAATAACGTTTCCTAGCACAGTTATGCAGATGACACTCAGATTTACATCTCACTATCATCAGGTGAAGATGGATCAGTGGATTCACTCTCTCACTACATTAAACAGATTACTGTACAGATGCAAAACAACTTTCTTCAGATAAACACAGACAAGACTGAAGTAATCAATTTTAACAGCCATATTAAATCTATAATATCAGCTGCTTTTTACCATCTCTAAAGCATTACCAGAATCAGAAGCATCCTGTCTAAAGCAGACCTAGAGAGACTTATCTATGTCTTTATCTCCAGCAGGTTAGATTACTGTAACGCTCTGCTCACTGCACTCACTAATCCAGCTCAAATCTGGAATAATCTCCCTGAAGATGTTAGGCTGACCTCCACTCTCACACTCTCTCAGTCTTTAAGTCCAGATTAAAAACTGTTCCTTTCAGCTGTACATAGGACAACTGATGTGTTTTCATCTGCACTCTTTATTTTATACATTTTAAACGGTTTCTTAATGTTCTTATTGATTGTGTTTTAATTGAAATTTTAACTTGAATCTTATTTCTGTAAAGCACTTTGAACTTCCCCGTGTATTAACTTTTTTATTAACTATTAATTATACAGATAAACTTGTCTTGGCATTTTCTTAAACTCTGCACAGTAGAATCACTTCATAATTTACATGTTGATAGTGTGATCTTAACTGATATGTCTTGATTATATAGATTAACCTCTGAATTGATCTTGGTTTTATGGACTATTTATTAAAAATATATTATTTATCACGCGGTGATTTTTATTTCTGACCTGAAGAGTTGCTGTCAGTTTTACCGTTAAGTGTGTAGTATCCGCGCACTCGCTTTGTAACCGTGTTTTGGTGAAAGGTGGCTGGATAACCGCAGTTCAAAAACCTTTCAGATGAAGTAGAGTCATGGTTGTGTGTCCGGTCCTCTCACCAACACAAAGTCAGTATAAGATCATCGGATATATATTACAGATATATGTATTTTAAGATCTATGCTAATATTGCTAACCTGCTGTTCCGTGATGAAGTTTATCACTGGTTAACTCCGACACCGCTTTTCGCTCTGAAACCCTGATCTGTATAACATCTACAGAGAGGTTTTAATCTCAGAAGAGGATATTGTTAAAGTATTACTGTTTAAATGTGCTGATATTAGCCACCTGTGCTGGCTCTGCTGTGTCCTCTTCCTCGTGTCTCTTGGCGGGATATGTCCGCTCCTGTCGCTGCGATGCTGCCACCATCTGTACTGAGTTTCCGCTTTACTCAGTCAGCCGTCATGACGTCACATGGCGGAGAGTAACAGTCAGTATCTGCGTCAGTGACTGCGTTGACTTAGCCCGGTCTGACATACCGAGGCTGCGTCCGAAATCGCATACTTCCGTACTGAACAGTACGCGAAAACAGTACACGAGCGTGACTAGTGTGTCCGA
>JAOVVF010027304.1:0-13028 GCA_028565595.1 Duopalatinus emarginatus | reverse complement strand
TTAATACACACACACACTATACACTTAATACACACTCAATACACACACACTATACACTTAATACACACACACACTATACACTTAATACACACTCAATACACACACACTATACACTCAATACACACTCAATACACACACTATACACTCAATACACACACACACTATACACTTAATACACACTCAATACACACACACTATACACTCAATACACATACACTATACACTTAATACACACTCAATACACACACTATACACTTAATACACACACACACTATACACTTAATACACACTCAATACACACACACTATACACTTAATACACACTCAATACACACACACTATACACTTAATACACACACACACTATACACTCAATACACACTCAATACACACTCAATACACACACTATACACTCAATACACACACACTATACACTCAATACACACACACTATACACTTAATACACACTCAATACACACACTATACACTTAATACACACACACACTATACACTTAATACACACTCAATACACGCACACTATACACTTAATACACACTATACAGTCAACACACACACACTCAAAACATTCACCACACAAACACACACTATACACTTAATACACACTCACTATAAACACACACTATACACTCAATACACACTCACTATAAACACACAATATACACTTAATACACACTCAAGACACACACACACTATACACTTAATACACACACTATACACTCAATACACACTCACTACACACATACTATACCCTGAATACACACACACATTATACACTCAATACACACACACAATACCATCAATACACACTCAATACACACACACACTATACACTCAATACACACCCAATACACACACACACACTATACACTCAATACACACACACTA
This sequence comes from Duopalatinus emarginatus, assembly GCA_028565595.1. Taxonomy (NCBI): domain Eukaryota; kingdom Metazoa; phylum Chordata; class Actinopteri; order Siluriformes; family Pimelodidae; genus Duopalatinus; species Duopalatinus emarginatus. Next base: position 12,124 of record JAOVVF010027304.1, on the reverse strand, counting down.
TACACTTAATACACACACACACACACACTATACATTCAATACACACACACTATACACTTAATACACACACACACACACACTATACATTCAATACACACACACTATACACTCAACACACACACACACACACTATACATTCAATACACACACACTATACACTCAACACACACACACTGTACACTCAATACACACACACTATACACTCAATACACACACTATACAGTCAACACACACACAGTCAAAACACTCAACACACACACACTATACACTCAATACACACTCACTATAAACACACAATATACACTCAATACACACACAATACCATCAGTACACACTCAATACAAACTCACTATACACTCAATACACACACACACACACACACACACAAACTATACCATCAATACACACACACTATACACTCAATACACACACTATACACTCAATACACACTCAATACACACACTATACACTAAATTCACACTTGATACACACACACTACGTATATAATCAAAACACACACTATACACTCAATACACACACACTATACACTTAATACACACACACTATACACTCAATACACACACACTATACACTTAATACACACACACACTCAAAACACTTAATACACACACACTATACACTCAATATACACACACTATACACGCAATACACACACTATACACTCAATACCCACACTATACACTCAATATATACACACACACACACAATACACTCAATACACACACTATACACCCAATACCCACACTATACACTCAATATATACACACACACACAATACACTCAATACACACACTATACACCCAATACACACACACTATACACTCAATACACACTTAATACACACACACACACACACACTATACACTCAATACACACACGATACACACTCAATACACACACTATACACACACTATACACTCAATACACACTCAATACACAGACACACTATACACTCAATACACAGAGACACTATACACTCAATACACACACACTTTACACTCAATACACACTATACACTCAATACACTCTATACAGTCAATACACTCTATACAGTCAATACACATTACACACACACACAAAACACTTAACACACACACACTATACACTCAACACACACACACTATACACTCAACACACACACTATACACTCAACACACACACACTATACACTCAATACACACACACTATACACTCAACACACACACACTATACACTCAACACACACACACTATACACTCAATACACACACTATACACTCAATACACACACACACTATACACTCAATACACACTCAATACACACTTGATACACACTCGATACACACACTATACACTCAATACACACACACACACGCACACACTTTATACACTCAAGACACAAACTATACACTCAATACACACACACACACTCGATACACACCAATACACACACTATACACTCAATACACACACACACACAAACTATACACTCAATACACACACACACACACTCGATACACACCAATACACACACTATACACTCAATGTGGATGGATGATGGATTTAATTGTAAGAGTAAAAGAGGACAAGAAACGAGAGAATTTTCAAGCAGGACACCAAAACAAACACAAACAAACAAACAAAACAACAGAACACAATTAAAGAGAGCATAAAAGAATATATATATGGGTCACATGACCTCCCCTACACTTCCCGTCTCAAAACCGGTGCTGCACTTACATTCTCTCCCACCAGATGGCTCCACAATGACACCATACGATCCTTCCTGCATCCCTCCGCATCAGCCTGTATCCTCACTCGACCCCTACATCCATCCATCCACCTGCCCGTTCCCAATCTCGCCCACTCTTTACACCCCCCCACCCCCACCCCCCCCTCCTCCCGCACCTCTGCGGCATGACACGGAGGCCCGACACCTCCTGCAGATGACTCGGACGTACGAGTAAACTTCACACCTACAAACACGGTGGAGAGAAATAAACACGCCCCAGAGCCTCTGTCCCTCAGGATGGGTTCTCAGCACAGACGTGAGGGTGGGAAGGGGGTTCGGGAGGAGTTACGTAACCGTGATGGAGCTCTGCAGAACATGAAGTTCTGGTCAGTGTTTGTGTGTGTGTGTGTGTGTGTGTGTGTGAGAGAGAGAGAGAGAGAGAGAGTGAGAGAGCATGTGCTGTAGAAGGAAGGTGTAGAATCTGAATCTGGCAGTGAATCTGAGTGCCAGTGACATTGACAGCTGACCATTTTCAATACCTGAGTGTCTGAGCTATTTACACATTCCTATTTACACATTCCTTATTACAGTATAATGATGTACTTTAAGGTGAAAGTGAACCACACAGTGATTCGCATTAACCCATCCATGCAGTAAAACACACACTAGGGTGTCGCGAACACACACACGCCTGAAGCAGTGAGCAACCTTCGGTCCACGTCACCTGGGGAGCATTTGGGGGTTAGGGGTGTTGCTCAAGGGCACTGTGGCAGCTGCTTCTCCTTTGTTACACACTTCAGTCGACGCTGTGTATATCGTTTACGTTTCATTTATTTCAACATATAATATAATACAAAACATATAATAAATACAAAATAATATAATCAATTTTAATAACATCTACAATATATATATATATTTAATACTAACGGCTACCACAGGCACCTCAGTCATGTCTTGTCAGTTGTGGAGTTCGGTTCCACTGCTGCCACACCATATGTGTGGTTGTGCTTTTATCCGTTTATAATTACATTTTCTGATGTAAAACCTCTACACAAGCCTTCATGCCGTTTCCTTTTGCTCCCCTTTTGGTCCGTTCCTTCACCAGCTCCAGTCTTTTCCCTCTGTCTGGAAGTCATTAAGACGAGTCTGACTGTAGACAGTTTCTGTACATTTTAATTGATCCATCTCGTTTTTAGCCACACCGTATCTGACTTCTTCCTCCACACACACTTCAAAAATAGAAGAAGTGTCTGTCTGTATTTCTGTAGGTGGATAATTATTCATGTTTAATAAGCGACATATCTATTAATGCAGGCTGTGAAGTTTAATGGCCAGCATACACACACACACACACACACACACACACATTCCCACTTTTGCCTTTTGCTTTTCAGTATAACGTGTATGCTGAAAGCGTGCACGCACACATACACACACACACACACACACACACACACACACACACACACACACACACACACACACAGGATCATACACGATCACCAAGAGAGTAAACCCACCCACACATTGGCAGGATGGATCAGTGTCAAAGCAGCTACGGGTCACGCCATTCCTCCCACAGAATGGCCTGAATGTTCAAACACTCCGCACAGTGAGAACACACACACAGAGAGAGAGAGAGAGAGAGAGAGAGAGAGAGAGAGAGAGAGAGAGAGAGAGAGAGAGAGAGACCACAGCCATGGAAATGAATTTAAACTTGTTTTTAGATTTTTGTCAACAGATAAAGACAAGAAAGAAAGAGAAGAAAGAGAATAAACAAATGATAATACACACCTGGACACATACACAACAGTGTGTAGTGTGATGTAAGCACACACACACACACACACACACACACACAATGGATTTATGCTTATGGATTATGTAGGAAGTCTGGCCACCAGTTACGTCTACTATGTTATGTTTAACAGGACCACATGACCACAACTAGGACCACGTGATTCTTTATCCTTCCTGTTTATTTTTTCTTTGTCTCCCTCCTAGGAGAAGCATTAGTGTTTCATAAGCATGTTTTTGATATTGATAATAAAATCCTTATTGTCAGTTGAAGACACAGACAGCGGGTGGTGGAGGGTCCACATTAAATAAATAATTAAACAACCCAACAAACAAACAAAAGCAACTATTGTTGGTCCCCATGTTTAGGTGCACTCTGTATATGGTCTCCACAAGTTCTTCTGTTTGCTTTCAAAAGGTCCTGGCAATGAGTATCTAGTTTAGGTGTAAATATATCCTCTAGCTTATTCCCCATAAGTCCTTGTATTTGGTCCTCACAAATCCTTTCATTGGGTCCCCACAAGTCATAATTTTTGCTTCCAACAAGTCATCATTTTTGGTCCTTACAAGTCCTTCTATTTGGTCCCCATAAGTCCTTCTATTTGGTCCCCAAAAGTCATCATAATCGGTCCTCTCAAGTTCTTGTATTTGCTACCCACAAATCATCATTTTTGGTCCTCACAAGTCATTGCATATGGTCCCCACAAGTCATATTTGGTCCTCACAAGTCATTGCATATGGTCCCCACAAGTCATCATATATGCCCCCCACAAGTCATCATTTTTTGTCCTCACAAGTCATCATATCTGGTCCTCACAGGTCCTTGTATTTGGTCTCCACAAATCATTTTTGCTTTCAACAAGTCATCACATTTGGTCCCCACAAGTCGCTGTACTTGTTTTTATTCTACTTTGTAATATTACTTATCTATTACTGTTATTTCTTTATTTAAAATATATAGTGAACCAGTGTGTGTGTGTGTGTGTGTGTGTGTGTGTGTGTGTGTGTGTAAGTGTGTGTGTGTGTGTGTGTGTGAACATCCTCAGGCTGCTTTAGAGGACCGCTGTATAAATCTTCTTCCACAATCTGAATGTGTGAGGGTGTGTAGGCTGATGTGTGAGCACACAGGCATATGTGAAGGGTTTATATATAGCAACACATACACACATTAGTTATGTCATTAATTATCTCTTTCTCTCTCTTACACGCACACACGCACACACACACACACACACACACACATTAGCACATATGGCAAACTCTATGTTTATGCTCAGCTTATGAATGGCATCATGTACATTGGACATAAGGCAGGAGATTTTTTTATACGTGTGTGTGTGTGTGTGTGTGTGTGTGTGTGTGTGTGTGTGCGCAATTAATGCTAGTCGTTTATGTAGTGCTGTGTGTAAGAATTTGTTGCTACCTTCTGTTCATTTGCATATGTCAGTGTGAGCGTGTGTGTGTGTGTGTGTAAGGTGTGAACAACCACCAGCATGTGTTAAATGTCATATTGAGACTTAGTGCTGGATAACCTTTTGACCCTAACATGGCAAAGCAGAAGGTGAAATCTGTCTCCAACAAGGGTGTGCATACATACACACACACACACACACACACACACACACACACACACACACACACACACACACACACACACAGGGCCTCTTAGTTCCAGTGGGGAAAAATTGTAATGCATGTTTAAAACCTTTGTGGTAACAGTGTGACGAAGAACCTAATATTGGTGAGATGGTCGGGGATGAACATGGCCATATACTGTTGCTAGACAGACAGACAGATGTGTGTGTGACAGACTGATATGAGGAGGTAACAGGTGTAAATGAGGTGGATGTGTGTGTGTGTGTGTGTGTGTGTGTGGGGGGGTGTTTCGTCTGATCTGTTTCAGTGGTGAATGAAGTGTGAACACATGTGTAATGAAATGCACTCAGTGTGTTCTCCTCCCTGTAGAGCTCAGAGATGACAGGATTATGCAGTAAATAAAATCATGATAGCAGGCGGGAGGTTCAGCACACGTCTGTCTCGCTCCGTCCCTCACTCTCAGAGGCTGAGCTGGAATAACACACTCTAATGGAGGAAGTGTGAAGCTGAGTAAAAGTCCATCTGGAACCAGATTTGGTCCTCATGTTGTCAGGTTTAGGAAATCTTAAAACTGCACAGAGATTTCTGATTAATGCTGAAGATTTGAGGTTATTAAAAGAAAATTCGGGGTTTGTACCACATCGTCTTCCGAGTTAATACATTAACATATACATACACTTCAAAACTGGGTTCTTTAAGGGTTCCTACTAGAGGTCTGCAATGTGAAATGTGGGTCCCGTGGGAATTGACGCAAATCTGGCGGGAACGGGCGTTTTGCACTTATCTGCGGGCGGGAGCGAGCGGCTAAAACAAAACACTGCGGGATTATAGACTATAGCCTAAAGGTAATTCCAAATAAATAAAATACAGAGAATGAGAACAGAATATGAAACTGACTTTATTTTATTTAAAAACTACATGAAAATGATGAAATAGGAGCGCTATTCCTGACAAGTGCGTCAAAAGCTGCAGGCCAAGAAAACGAAACAAACCCCACGAATCTCTTTATTAATAATATCTTATATTAGGTTTTCTCCTGCGGGAAGGAGAAGACACAAAATCAGTGCATCTCTATCAATGTGCGGGAATAATTTCGATAGTTTTGCGGATTGCGGGTGGGAGTCGGCATACACATCGTGGGAATGGGTGGACACGTTTCACACATGTTGTGGTCGCGGGTGGTAATGGTCAGAAATTCAGCGCGAGTGGGATGAGAAAACAATTCTGCACAGTTCTCTAGCTCCACCCCTTTCTTGGAAAACACACCACTTTGTCACAATGACTCCGATAGTCTCAGTGAAGCCTCTCTGCCATGTGGCCTTACCAAATTACGATATATAAACAGCATGAATGGAAACAAAGCCCCGGGGTTCCTGCTAATGGCCGTTTGCAGTGGAAATGAAAAATGGAGAAAACGAGGCACCATTAAAATCACAAACTGTATTTTGTAGCAGTTTACAAACATGTTCTACATGAAATATACTGAAAAAATAATATATATATAAACGCAACACTTTTGTTTTTGCTCACATTTTTTGTAAGCTGACTTATTCTGTGTACACTAAAGAATTTTTTTCTCAAACACTGCTCACAAATTTGTCTAAATTTGTGTTAGTGAGCACTTCTCCTTTACCAAGAAAATCCATCCACCTCACAGGTGTGGCATGTCAAGATGTGGATTATTGCACAGGTGTGCCTCTGGCTGGCCACAATAAAAGGCCACTCTAGAAGAGTAAGTTCACACACACACACACACACACACACACACACATACACAACCTGATACTAAAATTAACAACTTAGCATGAATGCTAATGTGTCTAGCTTGTTATTTTTATGAGTGCCAGTATGTGTATAAAGAATGATACAAAAAAATTCTCAGGTTTTGTTAAGGTTTGATGACTTAATTTATAATTATGATTTTATTTCTATCGGATGTGCTGAAGTTATTTATACGACAATTACAGTTACAGTTAAGGGGGTTGTTTTTAACCAGGGAAGTTTGCAAGTAAGCTTTCTAAACTTTACACATGTGCAGAAGCCTTTTTTAAAAAAATTATTACAACGCCTGCAGCGTTACATTTTTGTGATCGTTTCTGTCAAACTGGTAACTGTAACCCAGGACACGACCCCTTCTGTCCAGCAGAGGGCACCGTCTGTGGAATTCAAAGTCAAAGTTCAAAGTCAAAGTCGGCTATATTGTCAATTCTTACTAGACATACAAACAAATCGAAATTTTGTTTCTCACTATCCCTCGGTGATGACAAGACAATAAAAACAATAAAGACACGAGCACGACAAATAACACTGACACTAACAAACAAATCCCTCGTACTGATACTAAGTGACAAAAAAAACAAAACCTTATGGTTACAGATATTTGATTCACCATCACTGTCGCTGCTAATTTATTTTTGATTATTAAATTAAAGGAGATGGTGAGTTGGATACAGTCAGATATATTACAACAATCTACTATTATAGTAAATGTTATAAATACACAACAGGAAGGCTCTTTTTCCCCATAACATTACATCATGCACCTCAATGGAAAACGTACTGAATGTTCCGGTAACGTTTTCCACCAGACGAGGAAATTAATAACAAAAAGAACAGCGACTTCATGGACGTGTTGTAGTATGTTTTTTTTTTTTTCACATGCCCAATTTAACTGCATTAACACATGTTAAGTCATGCTGCATAAGAGATACAGAGCTCTGGTTCAGTAGGTACGGCTACATTTCTCTTCTGAGGGGGAAACTCAGACCTGTCATGCAAAAGCGAGTGTGAAATCATACAGCAGTGACCCATGCTAATAGCCCGACCCCTTCATCCAGGCTGAAGAATTGTTCTGTGTGAGAAAACAGGGATCGGAATGAGGATGATGCACTCAGATGAAAAGCAATACGAGTATGATACGGTTTAAATCGGTGGTTTTCAGCCTCCGCCTGCACGTGTCAGTGTTTAACACCAGCTCTAACGCACCTGGCTGGGGGATGAGATGATGAGATGAGTGAGGTGAATTATGTTTTTTATCACTGACTATGAGGGAGATTCGAAAGCAATCAGTCTTCATTTTGGAGACCAGAATGGACAAACAGAGTAGTTGTTAATGTGAAACGCGACTTCTCGCCTAAACCTATGAAGTCTTATCTGCTTTTGGCTCCCCGTATCAGCGCTGGCCTTGGCCAAGGCCGCTGCTGGAACAACAACTCGTCCAGAAGAACACTGCAGCACGACGCTCTTGTATCCCTTCCCTGATTTCCCCTAGACACCTGGTCATTGTTGACTCTGCCTGGGGCCTGATCTAGGTTGGTTCCATGGCGACTTGCTGTGTTATCGCTATGACCCTCTGAGGGCTGAGGAAACCTAGTCTGGGATGCCAGGCGAGGCGACATCTCCGGGACTCCCCACTATCCCCTTGGGGTTTGTTTCGTTTTCCTGGCCTGCAGCTATTTTATTTATTTGGAATTATTTTTAGGCTATAGTCTATAATCCCATTCCCGCCCACAGATAAGTACAAACCGCCCGTCCCCGCAAGATTTGCGTTGGGTCCCGTGGGACCCAGCAGGAACCAATCCCAGTGCAGACCTCTGGCCTGCACCTTTACTGTCTCTGTACTAAAGATTCACTTCACTGACATGCGGAAAACCCAGAGTGGACTTTCAGTGGTATGTGTTTTCTCGTATTGATAAAGGGGAATGGATTCCTTTGCGAAGCAACCGAAAAAGCACTGGGTAAACTAATGTTTCATGTTAAATTGGGGTGGGGGGTTTCTAAAGAAAGAATTATGAAATGCGAAGCGGCGACGCCTATGCAAACAATCATCATCAACAATCAGCTACCCTATCAGGCTAAGCCTACGTCATTGTTTAGTTGAACATTAATGTAACGTGGCCTTAGGTTAATTTTGAGGGCATATAACAAAAGAATAAGTTAGGTACTTTGTGAGGTGGGAATAGGACTAACGTTACCTCCTTCAGTTTCGGGCAGCCTGCACCGTTACTGCTGTGGAATGAATTCTTTCGCGAAGCATTAGAAACAGTGCTAGATGAACTAATAATATTTTATATTAAAAGTGGGGGGGGGGGGGTCCAAACGAACAATTATGAAATGTGAGGGGGGTCTCGTATCACTCACGTTCAATAGTGGCGACGCTCATGATACTAACCATGATATACACTATTAAGCACCTGTAGATGTTCATATCAGCAAATTATATTATTATATTATGATTTATTATCTCATATTCATGTTTTGTTTACTGAACTAATGGATAGATTTGTAAATAATCTGCAGGTGAATTCTCAGAAAAAATAACTCCATATATTGAACAATTGTATTTACACTACTGGATATAAAGTGTCTATACAGTAACAGCAGCTTATTATCACCAGACCTGTGTGTACATGTGTGTGTGTGTGTGTGTCGGATAAAAACTCATCTGTTCCACCAAATTGAGCAGTGTCTATTGTTTGCAAATTGTATTTGTCTTTTTCTCTTTTTCAGCTTGTCCATAGTGACTACTGTACTTATTGTCTTATGCTCTCTTCAGCTTGTCTATAGTGTAGGAAAGCTTTTGGACTTTGGTAAGTTTTATAATAGACAATACACAGCTCTTTTCTCGCAGTATTCTGTCTTCGAGTTCTTGAATCCTGGTCTATCTGCACTAGCATTGGATACTCTAAGTAACTGACTACAGTCATATAATGAAATCAAGTGTATGTCTTGATGCACTGGTGCAATGGCTAAGCTGCATTTTTGGAAGATTTTGCTCAAACCATGTTTAGTTGGCATTCTTTCATTGTTTAGTTGCCATTTTGACATTTCTAGCTCACTGTAATTTTTACCCTTTATGGAATTTTATGATCATAACTCAAATGCAAATCAGCTATGCTGCGATCATGCTCGGGACTTTATGGGTCCTCGTCATTCATCGACGTACATTCATTAAAACAGTCGGTTTTACCGTTTCAACTGAGCCTACATACAACTTTCCATACGTCCTGATTACAGACTAGCATTTCTAGAAATGTTTCACCAACCTTTGAAGCAGCATATCCTGCCTCTGGATGAATGTTTCGAGGGACGCCAGCAGACGTTCTGTAGAAGACTGCGTGGTTTCACATCTATGATGTTGTGTGCCTGTTTTATTAAGAAACAGTCATCTTGGCTAACGCCTACTGTGCATAAATGTAATGCAATACACACTACATAGCTGTTGATTACAGTTTAGTAGATCTAATCTCAACCCCACTGGAGGTAAATCAGCTTCAGAAAGTTACCATGGAGTGAACAACTCGGATCTGAAAAACAGTAAATGATAAATCAGAGAGATTTGAACTATACGAGAGTTGACTAAGTAATGTGGAGGATGTCAGGCATAACTGGAGGTGAGAGCATTTTTATGTTGAAGGAAATGGAAACCACGCGCGTGTGTGTGTGTGTGTGTGTGTGTGAGACAGTGAGAGAGGCACAAAGAGTGAAAGCAGGAGATTGTGTAGGCTGTCATGAAGGTTCACTCAGTAACCGTGACTCCTGACTGAAGTGTTGAAAATGAACCTAGCTTGATGATAAACATGCTTTTCGTTATAGTTTGTCCTTCATTCAACATGGCTAGACCTGATCCGTTTTTTATCCTGGTAGTAAACAGTATACTTGTGATTTTCCTTCACCTCGTACCTGTAGATACACAAGGTAAGTCCACTGCTTATTGTTTATGTTTGTGGTTTTTAAGGCACAGTGAAATCATTTAATCAGTTGTTCAGTTGTTGACTCCACTCTCAAGGCTTTCATTTACACCGAGGGCTAGGGTTAGGGTTATTTATGTCACTGAATCCAAACTGGACGTAGTATGATTTTATAGGCTTATAAAACAATGCTCTGTCCTCATGTGTCTGTCCGCAGTAGCTTTTTTGACATAGCCCAAAACCAAAATACTATCCTCAACCATACTCAGTGTGTTTTTCTGCCATGGAAGGCCACAAGTTGCTTTTTGGGACAAAACTTTAGCAAACATCATGATCATGATGTATTTTCTGAGCATGAGAGTCAGGAGACGAATAGCAGACCCGGCTTTTTTTTGGTGCATTTCATCTAGTGTATACCCACAACATGGGTAACAAATTGAACTGTAGAATATTGATAATTTATTTTAATATAATAAAATATAATAATAGTAAAAACAACATTAATATTAATAATCACAATAAGTACAAAAGTATTATTATTATTATTATTATTATTATTATTATTATTATTATTAATAATAATAATAATAATAATAATAGCTATCAATCTCTCGGTTGACTGAATAGGAAATGTGTTTATACTTGGTTAAACCTTGATTTAAACCTATTTTGTATAAACAGATTTTTAGACTCTTGTTGCAGTTTTATTTGGTCCTTGTGTCTCAGGCACCACGACAGATCATAAACTGATGAATTGTGCTTTAGTTGCTTAATGTTAATTTCATGTAAAACTAGTCACAGAGTTGCAGAGGGTTAATAGTGAAAATTTTTACGACAACAAAGTTCTTCGTATGAACATGTATGCAGATCTGGTGTGGCTATATGCTTTCCTGCACATGCTCCCGTTGTGGGATCACCACAGAAGGTCATCCAGCCATGTATTAGATTTGACCCAGGTTATTTGCCGCATGTACTTTCTGACTTTATCCAGGCTTGGAATTGACACTACAGTAATTATTCCCCAGAATACACATCCTTAGTGGCCAGGTTGGTGCCCAACGTAGGGTTTAAATCCAAATTCCTGAGATTATGAGTCTGATTATGGTTAGAGTCTCATATCCAACCAGCCACGGCTGTATGCTTGTGATCATGTGTAAAATAATTTCGTGGCTCTAGGAGTAAGTTATTACTTGGAGTTATTGATGCCATTTAGCCTCAATTACTTATAAAGTACTTTATTACTTTTAATATTAAATTATTATATATATATATATATATATATATATATATATTCAATATAGGGATGC
>JAOVVF010027170.1:0-13040 GCA_028565595.1 Duopalatinus emarginatus | reverse complement strand
AAATTATTCAAAGCAGAGCTGGATATGTAAAGCAGGTTAGACTTAAATTGTGTGTGTATGTGTATGTGGTTGTGTTCTAGGTGTAAACAGCTAGAAAAAGAGCAGGCTGTTCTGAAGGAGAAAATCCATCACCTAGATGACATGCTAAAGAGCCAACAAAGGAAAGTGAGACACATGATCGAGCAGGTAGCATACACACACACACACACACACACACACACACACACACACACACACACACATATGCATTATATGCATGTTGTATCTGTATGTCAACACAGACACAGAGTGATACCCCAAGTGACCCCAAATAAGCAGATAAATGAAACACACATTATCAGATGAATTATTATATTATCATACATATTATATTAGATTATATTATATCATATCATATACTGTGTGAATCTAATAATATTTTGTGCCCCTCAGCTGCAGAACTCTCGGACTATGATGGAGGAGAGGAACCGTCTGATTGATGATCTGGAGGAAAAAGTAGCCTTTTTAGAGGCAGAGGTTGGTTTCAGAGTTGCTGAGTCAATATCGTGAGTCTCTGTAATGAGGGTGGAGTTTAATTCAAATCTGAATTTATTTGATGTAGCGTTTATAGTCAATATTCAGGAAGCACATATAATCAGTGGACCTGGCAACAAAGCAGCTTGACAGAGATACACTGCGCAAAAACGACACATTCGATTTTTTTAAGTTGAAAAACTTTACGTATATAAATTGTGTAATTCGTTGATAACAGATTGACATAACAGTGGTCAGTGGAAAACAAAATCTTCAACCCACTGAGAGCTGGATTTATAATCACACCAAAAAATCAAAGTGAAATCACAGGCTGATCCAATTTGTGTGAATTTCACCACTAATAATCAGTAGTGTTAATGGCCCCCATGTGCCTATATGAACACACAACACAACTCACTGGACCTGCGCCTCGTAAGGCAGCAGAAGTTTTCCTAGGGGATCACCTTCCAGACCTGGATCAGAGCATCAGTGAGCTCTTCTCTGACACTTGACTTGTTTGAGTCAAACATCACTAGTGGCTCCATTTGATTGGTGAGATACGGTCATGTGACAGAGCCTCTGTCGGAAGTCGCAACAAAACAAAACAAAACAAAGAGACCATGCATTGGACGGATCGATAAAAATAAATAAAGAGTTGTGAAAAATAATGTAGCTTAATGTAACGGAGTAAACGCTTCTTCTTTACAAATATACTCAAGTAAATGTAAATTGTATGCTGCATTAAAACTACTCGTATAAGTACAATTTATCCAAATAGTCACTCAAGTAAAGGTAATGGAGTTAATGCGTTACTACCCACCTCTGTTAATTCTGTGGGTTAAGTCTCCTAATGAAGGTTGTACTAGATGCCCAGCAACACAAATGGCTTTTCAGGGTTTATAAGAAGTCCAGGATTACGAATGCAACTCTGCACCAAGTGGTGTTCTATCGACAGCTCTGCCCCTGCTGTCCAAATCATATGACCTCAACTCTAATGATCAAAAACTTGATTACTGACCTTTGGTCCAAGGTCGTCTTGTACCAAGCACACTTAAGCAATTTAGTGTTTATAAAAATGGTTATTATTAATAGTACATTACTGGTCTAATAGCATTCTACCACTAACTGTCAGGAGGACAGCCAGGTTCCTCCCAATCACACCTCTCTAATTATGGCTGCTGTTTCTGCTATCTTGTATGAACACTTGGCTATCACACCTAATATGTGCTTGTTAAAAATCCCATTCCAGATGTATTCTGCTTTTCTGGGAAGTCTTTCCACTAGGTAGTATTCTGCTTTTCTGGGAAGTCTTTCCACTAGATTCTGGGGGCGTGTCTAGGGCTATTTGTGATCATCAAGTTAAAAGCGCTATCAAGATCAGACACTGATGTGTGTGGAGGTCTAGGGTTTAGTCAGTGTTATATGTATTTTACACTCAAGTGTAACCTCCAACCTCAACACACTATGTCTTCATAGAGCTTACTTTGTGTACAGTGACATTGGAACAGGTCTGGATCTCTTAGTTCCGAAGACACCATCAGAATCCGTTTTATTTGCCAAGAACATATAAGGAACTCAACCCCGGCTTCTGTTTACTTTTTCATTCACACAAACAACATAGACACACACAAATTCTTAGATCTGGGTAGAGATGGTGAAAATATAATATGCATCAGCTGCCAGTGGCTCATGGTGGTGGTGGATCTAGTCATTGTATGTCTGTGCATTCAAAATGCCATCAATAAAATGCACCTTTGTTTTTGTCCATTATGCTTGCCCATACCGTAACCCCACCACCACCATGGGCCATTCGATTCACAGTGTTGACGTTTATAACGAGGCCCTCTGGTGGACATTCCTGCAGTCAGAATGCCAATTGCACGCTCCCTCAAAACTTCTTGCAACATCTGTGTTATTGTGCTGTGATAAAACTGCACATTTTAGAGTGGCCTTTTACTGTGGCCAGCCTGAGGCACACCTGTGCAATAATCATGCTGTCTTATCAGAATCCTGATCTGTCACACCTGTGAGGTGGATGGATTATCTAGGCAAAGGAGAAGTGCTCACTAACACAGATTTAGACAAATTTGTGAACAATATTTGAGAAAAAAAGGCCTTTTGTGTACACAGAAAAAGTCTTAGATCTTTGAGTTTATCATGAAAAATCGAAGCATTTATATTTTTGTTTAGTAAATTTTATCCCTGATGAGAAGCCAGTGTAGACAGTTTCAAGAAAAAACTCCCTGAGATGACAAGAGGAAGGAACCTTGAGAGGTACCAGACTTAAAAACAAACTCATCCTCATCTGGGTGACACAGATAGTGCAATATAAAGTTTTTATATCCTGATATCTTCATAGTCAATGAAGAACACATATTTGGTTTAGGTGTATTGGGAGTTGTGGGAATTGTAGAAGATGTGGCACAGCACACTAGAATACTGCGCGGGACTTTTTTCTTCATCTCGGTCCTGCCCGCTCCCGCTGAATTTCTGACCATTACCAGCTGCGTCCGCAACGTGTCCTCCCATTCCCGCGTTGTGTATGTCCACTCCATGAAGCTATGAGAATTATTCCCGCACATTGATAGAGATGCATCGATTTTGTGTCTTCTCCATCCCGCAGGAGAAAACGTAATATAGGATATTAATAAAGAGATTCTTGGGGTTTGTTTCGTTTTCCTGGTCTGCAGCTTTTGACGCACTTGTCGGGAATAGCGCTCCTATTTCGTTATTTTCATGTAGTTTTTAAATGAAATAAAGGCTGTTTTATATTCTATTATCATTATCTGTATTTTATTTATTTGGAATTACCTTTAAGCTATAGTCTATGATCACACAGTGATTGAGGTTAAGGTTTCGTTTCGACAGACATAAAAAAGAAACATTAATCAGAACACAGATTAACACACAATACGTTTAAATATAACTCTATTTTATCAAAAACCTTGCACCATCACATGGCACATAGAACAGCCTGCTATGCAAAAATAGGCCCAATACAAAACATGACAATTATTGAATAGAAACATTCTAACTTAGGCAGCATGTAGGCTTCTCAACCTGACATCATCAGCCTCTTTATGTAGGACCTAATTAACAACAGCTGTGAATGGCGCAAATAACATGAATAAATAACATAAACTAAACAAAGGTAAGAAATTAATGTATCCAACTGAATCACTTACAATCTCGCAGTGTATTATTTTAGCCGCCCATTTCCACCCGCAGCTAAGTGTAAACCGCCTGTTTCGGTGAGATTTGCGTCAGGACCCAGCGCAGACCTCTACAGCACACCTTGATTACACACACACACACACACACACACACACAAAGATTAGGTGTTAATATACAGAATAATAGGTTGTAATGAGAAACAGGTTTGAATAATGATTAAGAGTTACAAAGGTGGCACAGGTGGGAAAAACAAATCAAACAGGAGGCTTGTTTGTTTCTTTCTTTTCATTAATCTGAGACAATAAATTATTTGTTTTTTTTTCTCTACAGAACCGAGAGATGCGGGATCAGATAGAGTTCTCTCTGGGTGATCAGGCACCCAGCTTTTATCAGTCAGAGAAGGAAGCTCAGATTGTTTACAGGTAAGTCTTCTCATAAGAATACCCACTACAACATCCTACGGGGTGAGTCAAAAGTCGCAGGACGCATGACCACCTTCTCATTGGAAAAACCTGCTCCAGAATAACCAATCTATGTAGTGAAACATACACACCAGTGAACACGCTTGCCTGGAGCTGGGGGAAACCCCAAACCACGGCACCCGGGGAGCAGTTGGGGGAGTTAGGTGACTTGCCCGAGGACCCTTCAGTCATGTCTTGCCCTGTGCATGGCAAGAGAGAAAGAGAGAGAGAGAGATCTGAACGTAGCTGACTGATTTCATTCAGAAAGTAAAAAAGGACTTTCATATAGTTTCTCACCACAGCTGCCAACCAGTCATAGTAGATACACAATTCTGTAGTAAAACAATTCTGTAGTAAAACTGCAGAGTAATAAATCTATATCACCTCCACCAGCAGGCCTGAGAGAGATGTTTCAGTTCTTCTCTACATACAGGGCTTCCTTTCTTTTAGTGCTGTACGTTGGCCTTATGGAAGCAACCCAACTGAAGTTTAAGTTACAGTGACATTTTAAAAAGTCTTAACTTGAATCCTCTGATTAACTTCCAACATTAAGCTTGATTCTGGAGATTTGGTGACGTCTAAATACAACATGGTGTAATTTTTTATTAAATACTTCACCACCTCCTGGATATGTCGTATTAATAGGCTAGAATATTGAGAGGCGGGTTTTTTAAAGCACATGTTGTCCTGGTGTAATCAACAATAAAATTGTGTTACACTGTTTAAAAGAATGTTACACTGTTGAGGAACTTTTTGAAGGTTCCTTAGTTTGAAACTGTGGAGGAACCTTCTTAGTTATATTCCAAATAAGGATCCTCTAAGAACTTTAATTCTAATGTGCTCTTTGAGGAAAACATTCTTCCAGGCACCTCTGAGAGCTTTGAAGAACATTTGAGTTCTTGGAGTAACCTATGAGGTTTTTCAAGGAACTACAAATTTTTTACAGTGTACATGATAAATAAGTGAAAATTTATATTTCTTTTAACTCAAGAACCATTTTTTTGCGGTTTGCAGCAAACCTTTGACACCAACGAGTCCCGGGAACAAATCTCTGCCCTTCATCAAAGTGATCGAGATCAAGACCTGAACAGATACAGAAAGGAATGTGTGAGGCATGCATATCCGTGTACATCACATGGCTGTATAGACATGTTAAAGAAGGCCTTTTCAGCTTCTTTAGTAAAATATATACTACTTATAAAAAACAGGTTTATTTTAATTATAGCGTAATTTGTTTAATCTATTGTCATTAATATTAAAACACCCCAGAAGGCCTGGTTTTAATTGAATACAAGTAAATAGAACTTTGTGTGTGTGTACATTATGAAAATAATAATACTGGTTAAATAAGTGCTAAACCCAGTTATTCTGCCAGTTACCCTATCAAATGTGAAATACAAATCACTACTGCTGTAAATAGAAGTTGTACAGTTAATATTTTGATATATTTGATGTAGTTCTGTATTTATATCATGAATTTTGTGGGTCCAAATAAAAATTGTGTACAGATTGTTTTGTGTCTTTTATCTGTACATCATGTAGGTGTTACATCTGAATAAAACAGATTAAATTGTAGTTAATACACACATATAAAACACAAGGCAAACTCAAACCAGGTGAACATAATCAGGGTAATCAACAGTTATCGCTATATGCGCGTTTACGCATTAGGTAACACATGCTTAAACTACGGCTGCGTCCGAAATGGCATACTTGAATACTACCTACTAGCTTGGAGTAAGTATATACTATTTAACCGCTAATCTAGTATACAGTTCTAGTATGCGAGCATGTAGTATGCACACCACCTCGGACGCACTCGATCCGCCATCTTACCAACAACCTTTGACCAAAAATGTCACACCACTTGACTCCCGCACAATTATTATTAATAGTTTCAAATGAAATTAACTTTAAATTTCGTTTGTAATTAAAAATGTTACCTCAGCTCAGCCTACACGGATAATTATAAACTCTATCTGTCTCGTTTACAGGTAAAACAGGCTCTCAGTTCTCTCGCAGTGAATTATGGGATATTTCAGGCTCAGATAGTGTGCTGAGGGAGCGTACTAGAAAATCTTTCCTGACCTAGTAGGACATCCGGCAACCTTTTACATACTACCTGTTACATACTAGGTATTCGGACGCACTACATCGTGTCGCATACTAACTAGTATGGGAGTATGGCATTTCGGACGCAACCTACATCTTACCTGAATAGATTTTTCAGAAATAAAGTTCTGAAAAGAGTCTCATATACAGCATCCTTCACTCCATTCAGTCACACCAGTACGATGACATGTAGCCACTCTGTTACTTAGGTACGTCTGTGATATCTTTGCTGTTGCAGGTTGCACAGTTGAGGAGCTTGAACTAGGGCTGTGCAATATGACCAAAATTTTATATCCCGATGTAGGTCTATTCATATCCTGATAACGATACATATCACGATATAGCACGTTTTCTGTAAATTCTGTTAATTTTTTAAAAATAAAATGTCCACATGAAAAAAAAACATTTCTGTACATTGAATTAAACAAAGTCAAACAATTAAAGAGGTTTTACGTGCCTCAAGTTTCCTTGACAACAGCCACTTCTGCTTTTTCTGTTTTTGTTTCATTGTTTTGTGAAGAAACAAAAGAGATGATTTGCTTTTACATTTTGTATTTGTTATTTTTGGCATTTCTTGTATTTGGATTTTGAAGCGAAAATCAATTTATCGTTTGGTTTTCTTTTTTAAAGTTCCATTTCTGAAATGAAAATCGAATGACCAAGTGACGGACCATATCGTGTCTTGAAAAAGCAGTATCTAAATACATGGATGTGTCCTGGATTCAGCGGAGCTAGAGCTGAACACCCAATAATGAAAGAACACACCGTATATACATTAGAAAAGGCCACCTTCTACCAAAGCTGCTGTTAATTGCATTTGCCCAATTTTGCTGTGGTCAGTTTAAAATAATGCTGTCTCTGTTGTAACTATGATGACTCAATGGAAATTGTGTACTGTCACCTTTAAATCGGGGCCAGTTCCTGTAGTCTCTGATGGTCGTTAATCTTCCAGTCCCACAGTGAGAGCTGTTACAGCCCTTTTAGGCTTGTTTTTTTGTATGCTGAAAGGCCAAATGGACCTCGCCATCTTAAGGGAAGCCTCCCTGGTTTGGACCTTTTATTATGGCAATGGGTTTGTTGAGTGTGGTGTGAAAGTCAGTGTCTTCGGGTCCGTACTGTAAATTCGTACAGTTCTCTATGGGTGTTTTGAAGGATTGGGGAAGTTAAGTATGAATGGTGTTAAAATGATTTAGGTTGTTTTTTTTCATTATTTTTTTAAATATCCCAATATCTCACATCATTGTACTATTCTCATGACCTCCTCTATGTACTTACCTATTAAAATGAATGGAATTTTGAAAAACGAGGGATGAAAACAGGCATGGCAGATAAACGAGTACAAGTTTGCAAAATCTGTATAAATGTCCATATCTCACATTAATGTATCTTTCAAACACAAATTTTGCAAGTCCCCATTGAAATGAATGAGAAACAAGTGTGGGGGAAAAAAAAACCCAGCTGTGGCCAGTGAACGAGTGCAGGTATCCAGAAGCTGTATACCAGCTGCAAGTACACTAATAAGACATTATACATAGTGCTGAGGGGGAACCTACCAAGACATACAAATAAATCCTATCTATCACTGAAGTCAGCAGAGAAAAACGGCCACTGCCATGTGTCTGCTCTACTTGTTTTAGCTTCTTTCTAGATTATGAAACTAGTACACCTTTCTCTGGGGCTTCTTTGGCCCAAATAGTGACCTTAGTATATAGAGCAGGTTTCACAGACTATGTGAGTTCAGAGAGTATGAAGAGTTTGCATTAGTACTTCCTTGAAAAACCTCATAGGTTACTCCAAGAACCTAGGGGCTCCTCCAAGAACCCAAATGTTCCTCATTGCTCACAAAGGTGCCTGGAAAACTTTTGGGATTCCTTAGTATAAAATCTGGTTCCTCGAAGAGCCCATTGGAATTAAGGTTCCTATAGGATCTTTATTTGGATATAACTGGGAAGGTTCCTCAAAGCACCTTTGGAGGTTCCTCCACAGTTTCCTACTTAGGAACCTTCAAAATTTCTTCAAGGATCTTCTGCTTTTAACAGTGATAGGCATATGATGAGCAGTCTATCAGCGGCTGTGAGGTCTTGTAAGGCTTGGGAGTTGTCCAGACGATGATCATCAACACCCTCTACAGCGAGGGTAGGCCTACAGAGGGTCAATGCTGGCTGTTCTGAGAGAGCTGTATCTAAACACTTTAATGGACAGTTGACTTGAAGTGGAAAATATGTTAGGAAAAGGTGTACAAGCAACAGGCATGACCACAGCGTTGGTGTCAGTGGTATCAAGAGCCACCACACACAGACATCTACGAATGGGCTCTACGATTGCCGTCCTCCTAATATCAATCCACTCCTGAACCAGGGACAATGTCAGAAGTGTCTTACCTGGGCTAAGGAGAAAAAAAGATAAAATAATATTTTTAATTTCATTTGGAAATCTGGTCAGGAGGAAGAGTGAAGAACACAGAATCCGGAGGTCCAATGTGACGTTTCCAGTCTGTGATGGTTTGGGGTGCCATGTCATCTTCTGATGTTGGTCCACTGTGTTTTATCAAGTCCAAAGTCAGTACAGCCATCTACCAGAAGATTTTAGATCATGTCATGCTTCATCTGCTGACCGGATTTATAGAGATGCTGATTTCTCTTCCCAGCAGGACTCAGCACACTGCCAAAACTACTACCAAACAGTTTACTGACCATCGCATTACTGTGCTTGATAGGCCAGCCAACTCTCTATTGTCAAGAGGAAGATAAGAAACACCTGACCCAGCTATACAGATAAGCTGAAGGCTACTATCAAAGCAACGTGGGGTTCAGTAACATCTCAGCAGTGCCACAAGCTGATTGTCTCTATGCCAAACTGCACTGAAGCAGTAATTCATGGAAAGGAGCTCCAGTATTTAGTGTATAAATGAACTTACCTGTCAAGACATCTCTGTATTTTTATATGAAATATTCTAATAATCTATTAGTAAAGATCCTGAATTTCTGGTTTTCATGACTTATAAGCCATACTGTTAAAAAAAAAAAAGGCTTGAAATGTGTTATATTATATGTAATAAATATAAAATGTATGACTGAATATATGAATAATGTCCAGTAGAGGGCAATATGCACATCTACATACAGCGCTCCTTTGAACAGAAAACAACTGCATAAAAAATAAATAAATAAAAGAAACAACTTCTTGTTTTAATAAAAACTTTATAAAAATCTTTTGTTCTTTTGTTTTTAACTGCTAGTGGTCACCCCATGGTTTTTCCACAGTTTTAAAAGTTTTTCTCACAGCCCCAGGCATAAATTGTCCAGCAGTGTGACATCACACTACAGTAAAATATATATTTTTTTAAAAATACATAAAAAATAATTTTATTTTAGATAAATACGTTATGTGAGTTATAATTAATAACTTGCATTACCTGTTCTCTTTATAGCTGTTTTTCAATTTTATTTTTTTTTTCTTTTATAGCTCACATTATTGGAACTGTTTTATAAAATGATAATATTCTGATAGAAATGCTTTGGGGTTTTTATAGTTAAATTGTGCATTATGTTTTATGTTTTTTCTAAAATACATGAGGACTGGATTAACTGAATCTTTATAAAATACATTTAATTTCATTTGAAGTGATGTCACACCACATGACATAATGTCACACAATAGAACATGATGTCACACCACATGACATGATGTCAAACCACATGAAATTATGTCACACCAGAAGACATGATGTCAAACCATGATGTCACACCATATGACATAATGCCACACAACAGGACATGATCTCAAACCACATGACATGATGTCACATGACAGGACATGATGTCACACCACATTACATGATGTCACACCAAAGCACATGATGTCACAGGATAACAATGTAGAAAATAATTAGTTACAATATTATAATTTCCAGTCTGTGGAAATGATCTGAATAAATTCAGATAATTTACAAAAATGGATTCCAATGTTTGTAAAGAACACTGATAATAATCAGTGTTCTTTACAAACATTGGAATCCATTTGTGTAAATTATCTGAATCTGGGACAAAAAAAATCTCATTACAATTGTAGTATAATAACAATAACATTATGAGAATTTGACCAAAAAAATGTGTTTGTTGTAACACTTGAGTGAGTGAAATAAAAAATTCTCAGAAGAACACAAGGCTAGGACACAAGTGAAGGGAAGACTTTTAATAGAATCCTAAAATGAACATAAACAGTCCAAAAACACAAACCGAAAATCACCATGCAAACCAAAACAATTTACATTAAAAGTTGATACGTAGCCATAAACAAGGCACATTAAAATGAATGACAATTTTGACTTAAAATATCTAGGATTTTAACAAAGCATTTTAATAACATTTTGATTTGAATTTGACGCGAGTTTGGACATGTAACAATGGTTTTAACACTTTAAGTTCAACTTGAGCCAGTCCAGGTTTGCTAATTTAGCTGCTCTACAGCAGGGCTCAGGCTCTAAAATGTCCTCAACAATGTCACATTAACAAAAGTAGATTTGTCTTTTTTAAAGCCATCTGAAAGCATTTTTCGTCCTTTGCTGTGCCATACAATTACCCTCTATTTCATCTCCATGAACGTTCAAGATTTGGCTCACATATCATGTTCAAGATATGGCCCATCTTGCTCACATGTTTCACCTCTGCAGCGACACACTCTTCAGCTTCTCATGTGTGATATCTGCCCAAGTGCTGTCGAAAAGTTCTAGTGTGTTCAGTATCCATTTGACAGCTGGTAACACAGGAGGAAGGGTGTCTCAATGTATTTCTGCGGCAACTTTCCTGTTACATGGTCGTCTGGTTTAATGACAGACAGACAGACAGATAGATAGATAGATAGGTCATATTCCTGAGACATACCTGGGCATTCACCGGATGGGGAGTTACATTTCAAATGGCTATTTTTATACACAACAAACAATGGTTGAATGGGGTTAAATGCCTTACATACAGTATAGCCCAGAAATAAGAACACCCCTGTGCAGTTTCGCTTAGAGGAACACTCATGTGAGTTTGTGGGACAGCTCAGGAGCAAGCGCTGCAAATAGGGGCTGAACACTGCTCTCTAGAGCGTTTTACTACTGTGTATGTTTCACTGCATGGATGGGTTAAATGCAGGGTCAAAGGAAGAGTTCACTTTTCTTTACAGTATAGCCCAGAAATGAGTCCACCCTTGTGAAATTTTGCTTAAATGTCAAATCATTCAAAATTGTATCACTTTACAGTAAGTGCATTATTTCTATGTTGAACAGTAGGTATTTGCTCTTATGTAAAAATTAAAAACTAACCATTTAGATTTACTATATTAAAGATCCAGGCCTCGCTCTAGGAACTCAATGCACCAAAAGTCAGTACACCTTTCAAATGCATGAGATTCAAACCTTTAATTTTTTTCAGCGTGTTCACCTTTATTTTTGGATGGACTCAGTCCTCCTCAGCAAGGAAGATACCAGTGTTGCGCAAAAATTCTGGAGATTTTTTGTAGAGACAATTTCTTCAGTTGCTTTTTGCAACTCTTTAAAATGCCTTCTATTGGATTCAAGCACCAATAGGGAATTATGATCTGGCCTATACTCAATTTTGTTTTACTAGTGTGACAATGCTTAATGTGGTAGGATGTCAGCATTACCAAGCAGACTATTTGTATAATGGCTTCCACCTTACAGCTGATCGGTCACATTAGTTATATGATGTGTGCATGATTTATAATCTGTTATATAATTCATTTCACTACAGCTGTTAATTCATATTGGTCCTAGCTGTCTGTTCACTTGATCTTTTGTAGAGTTTTGTGGCCATCTCTACATGTGAGATGAATCAACATATGCTTACAATGAAATTCTGCATTTTGTATACTCTTGTAAATCTGGCATGGTTTGGCTAACATTTACACACTAGTTATTCACAAAAAAAATTGTAACAAAAATTAAAAGCTAAATATTTAAAGAGTACAGTTTCAATCCATGTAACTCATGTTTAATATTATGTTTAGTATTATATAATAAGATAATATTAGTTTAAACTATTTTTAATGTCTTTTTATTTGTGCAACACTTTATACAAAAAAAATATTTAAACATTCTTGTTGGTGTGTTCTTTCTCTTTCACAAGTCAGTATTAAACTATCGAGAGAACTATATAGAAAAGTATTTAATTACATTTTGTAAATGTCCATAAAATCCTGCCTTATAAAATAAATGACTATTATGACTGAACAATGAGTTCAGTTACTAGGTTTGATCCTGGCATGTGGTGACTGTCTGTGGAGCTTTACATGTTCTCCCTGTGTCTGTGTGGGTTTTCTCTGTGATCTTTGGTTTCCTCCTATTGCCCAAAAACATGCCAGGAGGCAGATTGGCTATTACTAAATTCTCCTGGGTGTGGATGGACTCAGGATGTATTCCAACCTCACTTCAGTACTCCTGAGAAAGACTGCAGATTCACAGTGTCCCTAATACAAGATATTTAAAGGATAGATCGTCAGTCGTCTGAGGTGATATCTTCTTTATACTTAACTTAGAGTAGATTTAACAAAGAATTAAGCATAAAAGATCTATATATAATTAAAAAAGTCTGTATATTATAAGTTGTTTTTAAACTAATTGCTCCTTTACTAATGAGTTTAATTGTAGGGCTGTTCACATTATATGTACAGCTGTCTGAAACTGAATTATTTATCAATCATGTAGAAATTTATTTAACATAAAGAAACTTATTTATCATGTAGAAATTTATTTAACATAAAGAAACTTATTTA
>JAOVVF010027016.1:0-13051 GCA_028565595.1 Duopalatinus emarginatus | reverse complement strand
GAACTCATAAAATAAATGTCTATAACAAAAGTTGTACTAAACACAATATAGGGTGCCTTAGACTTTTGCACAGTACTATATATATATATATGTGTGTGTGTGTATTACAGTAATACATTCATAATAAAAATGATAAATAATTACAATAATTTTATTTTCAGCAACAGTAATTATTTTCAATAATTCCTGATTATTCTTATTACAAGAATTATATACTATTACTACTACTACTACTAACACTAATAATAATAAGTAAAAACAAGTCACAAAACTCTCTCTGTTATAATGTTTACCACAGAGCTTTTCTCAAGGAAAGTAACCAAATGAGCTGAAACTAGTACACAATTTCCTCATTCCAATATAAGAAAATAGTCCAACTGGAAGTCGTATCTTTAGGGCAAGGGGGAATATTTAATATTTTTCTGTCTTGTGCAGTATAATCATTCTGATCACCTCCTGTTTCCATTGCAGCTGCAGTGTTCACCATCCTTATGCTCCTTGCGAGTCTGAACAGCTGTGCCAATCCCTGCATCTACCTTGTCTTCAGTGGCCCAGTACCCAAGCCACTGTTAGCACTGATGTGTATGAGCCACAGTGAACGTAAGGGGTCTGTGTCTGAGGATGCCACAGTGTCAGTTCTGTCTACCTGAGCTTAAAGAGTGTCTCATAGGTAAAAGCCCTGGTTTCACACCCATGGAGCTGCTGAAGAGTCTAATGACTATGTCATAGCTAATATGGTTCTAGCCAGATGACTTCAGGGTGGACCTTTAGGATTCACTCTATTCATAATACTGTAGGGGTTCTTTGGTTGCCTTAAAAGCAAATAACCATTGATTTATCCAGTAAACATTTAATGAACTGTATTTAAAAAAACATTTTCCAAAATGCGTATTACAATCAATGTTGCCACCACCACCTCCCCCACCCTGCATTACTTACTATAAGATACTAGAACTAGTACTTTTCCAATAGATGTGGATATACTTGTGAACACCAACACTCTAAGTTATCCAGAGCGACATACAAGGTTATTGGTATTACATGTAGGCCAACGTAGTGTTAGGAGTCTTGCCCAAGGACTCTTATTGGTGTAGCACTGGCTGCCCAGACCGGGAATCGAACCCAGGTTGCTCACATGTTACCACTGTACCACACTATACATGTATTATATAATTTAGTTTAGGAGGTTTGTTGTGCAACAACTGTACAAGACCATACTTTAAATTATACAGGGTGAGTCAAAAGTCACAGGACACATGACAACGTTCCCACTTGAAATACTTGCCATTAATCCAATATGGCAGCTTTTAAGATGGCGGCCATGTTACAGACGTAGTCTAAAAGATAGGCCTCCTCACCCATTACTCACCCTCATCCACTTCATTCTTGGATTTTCTAAAAGTATTACTATGCTAGGGGTGGTATTGTGGTGCTGCAGGTAGTGTGTGTGTTATGTAGCTCCAGGGAACTCTGCAGCTCCATGCAGCTTCAACTCCTCTGTCTGTGATCAGTTTTATATGTTCCCCCTGTGTCAGCATGCATTTTCATTGGGTGCTCTGGTTTCCTCCCACCTCCAAAAAACAGTAGAGCACATGCTTTAGTAAACTGAATCCTTACAGTGTCCTGTTTATTTACTGTAATGTCTGGCATATACCACACAACAACCTCTGTTGTCAGGAGTCATAAACAATATATTTTATAGAGCCAAATTACCAGCTAGTCAATCCCACACACAATGGATGTTATCTGTCATCCGCTTTCTTGTCCTGAAAATTACATTCATATTCTACAGGATCTCTACCTCAGGAACCATGCGTTAATCAATTCTGAGTAAATAATAATAAATCTAAACTACTAATCTGGGCAACTAATCCCTCACTTCCAGTCACCAGAGTATGAAGCTTTTAGTTTAATGTTCACATTGTCCATTCCACCTTAAAATAGCGCATATTTTAAAACATTAAATTGAAAGCACCTAAAAACCACATCTCCAGCCTGAAGCCTGTGTTGCCACAGCAGCATTTAAGGTGATTGGTAAAGTCGAAAAATTTAATCTAACATCTTCATGTGAGTGACTTACTGAAGGTAATAAAGTGTATTTAAGAAAGCTAGATAGCAGCTACTTACATGCAGAGCCATGGCCTGTGTAGCTTGCAGTGTTAGGGAAGTTACTTAAAAAAAGTAATCCGTTACTGATTACTCATAACGTAACTAAAATTCTAATGGAATTACTTCACCAATTACTTATTGGAAAATCCGATTACTCATTATTTTACTTTTAAGTAACATTATATAACCCAAACAAATGTACTGGAATAAAATCGAGAATGTCCAAAAAAATTGATAAGACAAAAGTCCTTTCAATGATTTATTTAGGAACAAAATGTAGCAGTAGCAACACCAAACATGTATAAAATAAACTTTACTATTCTTTATGGTGTTGTTTTCTTAGAACAAATCAATCTGTGAATAAACATTAAAAAATATAGTCCAATTAATGCTTTTTCATAGGTCCCTCAAAACATTGTCACCATTGCAGGCATGTGGACAGGCAAGTATAAGAATGGAAAAATTATAATTATATCAGTAAAGGCAAAAAAAAGTCTCAGAAAAGTTTATATTTACAGGTAAAATCAAAATGAACATTTATTTAGAAATATGCATATTAGATTTATTAATATGTTTATATATTTACAATTTACAATTACAATAATTTATTGTATATTTACAATAAATTATTATTATTATTATTATTATTATTATTATTATTATTATTATTATTATTAACTAATATGGATGTTTCCTAATTATTAAAGTTTAAAACTGATATTTATAAAAGTAAAATTGTTTAAAGTCTATAAAGGATATGATTAGAAAATACTTCCAGCATTTAAAAAGATATTTTAAAGAATAATAATAGTCCTTGTCCTTGGCAGAGGTTAAAGTAAACCCCTTTTGTCGAGTGACATGTCTTTTTAACACTTTTTTCCTTTTAAGACCACTAAATCTATGAGATGGTGCAATTTTGATATATTTTTTGTGTTACAGGGATTGTGGATGGATTGTGCAACAGTACAAACTTGTAATTTAATTTTAGAGAGATATAAAATTTGTGTGTGTTTGTGTGTGTGTTAAATTGTGTCAAGTGCCAATAAAGTGTTTGTGAATCAGATGTGTGAATGTGTGAATTGTTGTACAATAAACAGCATTTGGTATAAAAATGCACACTTTCTAGTGATTGTACAGGATTTCTTACACACATTTCAAGAATCATCATGCTCTGAATGCTCTGACATGCTTCTAAAATAATACTATCTAATAATAATACTAATACTGAAACTATCCACATAACCCTATAAATAAAAGAAAGATTTATACTCACTAGCTACATTAATAGGAACACTTGTACACCTACTTATTTGAGCAATATCCATTTAACCAAAAATGGTATTTTAGAAGTATTTTAAAAACTGCTGATGTCCTGTGATTTTTATTGTCCTCTAGAGATTACAGATAACAACGCAAATGTGTGTGGCAGAAATGCTTTATTAATGGGAGATGTTAGAGAAGAGCAGCAAGACTAGGTCAAGAAGACAAGAAGACTGGTAGGCCACAAATAAGCACATTTTACATTCTGAGCACAAAAGCATATAACAACAGAAGACCATATTATGTTCCATTCCTGTCAGCTAACAACATGAATCTGTTTCTATCACTGGCACAAATGCACCCAAACTGGCAGCTGACAAAAAGACCAGATGATTTTTGAATTTGGATGAGTCTGTGTGATAGCATCAGATTAGTGTTCTGGACCTGATGTCTTATGCTCTGCTGTTTTATCCTATCCACCTCAAAGTTCAATGTTTTGTGCATGCTGATATGCATTTCTGCTCACCATGACTGTAAAGAAAGATGATATGAGTTATTATATGTGTCCTTTCTGATAGCGTAAAAACCACCTTTTTTTCTATTTTGAGGTGTTTCCACCCACAGAACTGACTCTTACTCGTGTGTAACACACAACTCAATTCTGTGTAACACACAACTACAGGAATAAAACACAAAATAAACACACTGACCAACTAATTAGCTTTAGAATCACTCACATCAGAAATTTGCACTATAAACATATTTACTGTGTTTATATGAATTCATCCAACATAACCCTGAAGATGTCATTTATGAACGATTGGAAGACAGCCAGAGCGCTAGATACTCCGTAACTCATGATCTGGTACTCGTAATGTTCCAGAGTGGTGAAGAAAGCTGTCTTCCATTTGTCCCCATTCCGTACTCGGATAAGGTTATAGGCAGTCCGGAGATCTAACGTGGTGAAATACTGCGCCCCCCTCAGCTGTTCCAAGGCCACCGGAATAAGTGGCGGGGGTATGCAAATGTCTTAGTCACCGTGTTGAGGGCATGGTAATCCAAGCGGGATTTTAAAACCCCATCCTTTATCCTTCTTTCTGACAAAGAAGAACCCTGTTGCTACTGGGGACATTGACAGACAGATAAAGCCCTGGGTAAGAGCATCGTCTATGTAATCCTCCAAGGCTCTCTCCTCCTCCTGCTTGAGGGGGTAAATATGTGACTTAGGGAAGCTGGCACCCTCAGTGAGTTCAATGGTGCAATCATAGGGTCTATGTGAAGGCAACTTAGTGGCATTGACCTTTTAAACACCTTGGCATACTGCTGCAAAAAAATCGGACTGTCCCTACTTAGTGTGGTCAAAAACCTGATGGAAAGTTGATAAGAACTTGGTGTCTTACTCTGTCCCAAATGGCTGTAGCCCACTTGAGCTCCTTTCTGGACAAACGGAAAACCACAAAAGCAATCCTAACCTGATCATGACTGGGTGGTAAGTTATTAAAGAACACTGAACAATGAAGCAAAAATCCGCTGTACTTATCTGGATCTCCTTCAAAATTTTCTGGTTTGCTAATGGGGTAACGAGGAGTGTCCTCCGTGGTGGCCACGGACTGAACATGGGTGGAACTAGTGCACGGAACCTGCAAATGCGTGGTGAGAGCTTCCATGCTCATCCACCAGTGAGTGGGTGTATGTCTGGGTATGGTGGACAGTAATGTATTCGTATCTCATTAAGGGTCTATTTTTGCCTTATTCCCATTGTTCCCAGGACATGCTCCACATTTACAGCGACCCCAATCAGTATCAAATGAATTATTTAATAGGAATTAATGAAGATGAGATGAGTAGATGAGTAGCCGCTGCTGAGTCTTCTTGATGATCACCGTAGTATTCTCTGTCCAGGAGATGTCAGCGGAAATAAGGACACAGAGGAACCAGAAGGTGTGGACCCTCTCCACACACTCGACACTCGCCGTTGATGTGAAGCGGGGCTAGGTCTGTGCCTCCTAAAGTCAGCAATGACCTCCTTGGTCTTCTTGGTGTTCAAAGCTAGGTTATTTTCTAAACACCAGGCTGCCAGCTTCAGGACCTCCTGTCTGTAGGCTGTCTTGTCTTCCTTAGAGATGAGTCCGACCACAGTGGTGTCCTCAGCAAACTTGACAATGAGGTTGGAGTTGTGGGCCGGACGGTAGTCATGGGTGTAGAGACAGTACAGTAGGGGGCTCAGCACACAGCCCTGTGGAGAGCGGTATGCAAACTGGTGGGGGTCGAAGTCTGGAGGGAGATTGATGTGCTGAAGAACCAGTCTCTCGAAGCACTTCATGATTACCTGAGTGAAGGCCACCGGGCTGGTAGTCATTTACGCTGGTGATGGGAGTCTTCTTCGGCACTGGGATGATTGTGTCTGATTTTAAGCAGGATGGGATGACAGCTTGGGCCAGGGAGAGGTTGAAAAGTCTGGTGAAGGTGAGGGAGAGCTGGTGGGCACATGCCCTAAGCACCTTGCCAGGTACTCCATTGGTGTGAAGTTTCAAAGCGTGCAAAGAAGCAGTTTAGCTCCTCTGCCAGTGGTGCACTAAGGTCTCCTGTGGGCACATCACAGCCTCTTTAGTTTGTGATGTCTTGTATGGCCTGCCACACCTCACGTGCATGGTTGGTGGACAGAGAGGCCTCAGAGAGTAGTTAAGACAGCACAGAAGATCATCGGCTGCCCTTTCCCCTCCCTGACAGACATTTACACCTCACAGTTCCTCAGCAGAGCGGAAAATATCACCAAGGACAGCTCCCACCCTGCCTTTGAACTGTTTGACCTGTTGCCATCAGGGAAGCGCTATAGGTGCATCAGAGCAAGGACAAACAGACTCAAGAACAGTTTTTTCCCAAAAGCCATAACCATTCTGAACACACACATGCACTGATTCTCTCTCTCCTAACCTCCCAACCCCCCTGTACTTGTTACCCACCTAATGTGCAATACATAATATATTGAATCCTACTACTGTGAAATGTATTTATGCCGTGAACACTGGACTTATTACCCACCTAACGTGCAATACATTAAATCCCAATACTGTGCAATATATTTATATACTGTGTGCAATATATTTTGAACACTATCACTGCCCAGTAAAAAACAGTATTTTCTACCTTTACTGTGCAATACTTAAGAGTGCAATACAACTGTATATACTGTATACACCGTTTTATTTATTTTTTAGTACATGTTTGCACTGTGAAGAAGTGGTTTTTAATCTCATTGTACATATGTATAGTGACAATAAAGGCATTCTATTCTATTCTATTCTATTCTATTCTATTCTATTCTATTCTATTCTATTCTAGATAAGGATGAATTACTGAATAAATTAACAAATGGATGAACAAACCTGCATGAATACCCATTTTGGCCCAGTGTCATCAAGTAGAGATTATTAGATTATAAAGCACATAATTTATTGTGGGATTTTCTTTCATTCCTGTGCTATCTGCATAAATGTTTTGATGAATCCATTTGTGTGGTTATTTGTGCCTTTCTATCACCCTTCCTTTACAGCAATCAGATCTTTTTTTTTATCTGTGTTTGGAATAAATAAAGATACTGACAATACTAAGGTCACTGAAGTGCTGAAAGGTGCCTGCATTTCCAGTTTTCATACAGACAGAATTACACTCAAAATTTGACATTAAAGGCTCTGTGTGAGAATGACTGTTTTTAGTACTGAGTTTAGGATTATGACATTGTACAGTGTGTTTGCCCACAGTCAAAACTAAGTGTTACACACTGCCTTTATCTAGGAATGTGTGATGTATGAAAGATATTGTAGATATTTATAACAAATTTGTTGATTTCACTATAGACGGGCAGAAAGAGAGAATGGACACAGGATAGATACAGACTTACTGTAACAGTTGTCAATTTTTTTTCCACCAATACCTTATTGGCTTATTCTATCTTATTATACAACCTATGTTCTACTGTATATACTGTATAAAAATCCATTACCTTTTAAATAGATGCCAAATGTACCTTCAGAAAAGACTCCAACACCTTATTAACTGTTTCCTGTCTGAGTGGAACATTATATTTTTAGCATTAAATATATGTAATTATACTGTTTGTATGATTATACTGGCTGAAGTGTATCTGAAAGGTAAGCCAGAGTACAATCACACTAATGCTCCATAACAGACATGATGAATGCCTTATACCAAACTCCATGCTTTCAACTGAACCATTACCAAAAGGTACCTTTCATCTCAGCAAAAAATGGCTTTCCCATTATACCCCATGCCAGCCTGAATGATCAAAAAAAGCTCTAATGTTCTATGGACAGTTTTCGCACTGGCTTTCAGTGACGCTGTTGAATACAAAATCAATTGCCAATGGGTATAAGCGTTTCAAGAAAACAGACCTCCTGAGGCTTATTTTTGTGCACTGATGGTAAGGAGGATGCAAAGAAAGAAAAAGGTAGTAGGCTAGACAATTATTTCTATTTCTAGTGTTCGTTGGGCTCATGTTTTTGTTCCAGGGGACGAGAGGCCACACTGAAATTCTGCAAGGAGCTAAAAAGGCAAAGTCACTCCACTTGATGGCCATGTGTGAGCATGCATGAAATCACATATACAGATCAGACAATCAGATGCAGAGCATTAATAAAGCGTCGTTCAGCCTTCATCACTGCCAATTAGTAACATTAGAGTGACTGATAGAGGGAGGTGACAAAGGGAGGTTGCACAGGAGATTGTAAAATATTATCTCCATCAGTAGGTATCAATAGCAGCCTTGTCAAACACTAATTTATTTAATGCTAATGTAACATAATAATACATATTCTATTGCTTACAAATAGTTAACATCTAATGCAGTTATAATTCTGATAAGTCTCAGAATCTTTGAGACTCAAAGGGTTGATAGTAGGCAAACTCACTTCATGTAAATGCATGCACATGCATGTGTACTCACACTTAGTCCCATTAGTAAGAGCCTGGGAGTGCTTTGATTCACATAACATAAATGTGTGTGGCTGATGTAAAAAGCATTGAAGAGTCTAATACATTTTCATCATTTAATTTAAGACAGCATCTAAAAGAGTGTATTTTAGTCTTGCATTATACTAATGGTTAAAAATAAAACAACTTACAACTTATATTATAATAGAATATAGAATTTATAGAATAAGTAATAAAACCTGATAGCCCTCAGAGCTCTGAACTCAGGTCAAGTAAATCTGACTATTTTGGCAAAATGTTGTTATACATTTTATTTCATGGCAATCAATATACAGTGTATAAAGAACCCCCACCCTAGCTACTTGCCCAAACAGGATAAAGGGGGACAGAATAAAGGGTGGGAGCTTTAATAACAGGAGTCAGGATTCAGGCAAACAAAATCCAAATTACTATTAACTTTACTTTTTGGCCTGTGCTTTGGTTTATTGTCCTGCTAGAACCTACAGTCAACTTAAACAATAGCCCCAGGTGAGAACAATAAAACACATTTCAACATGAAAATGAATGACCTCTAGACGGTTTTGATTCATTATTTAGAACAGCTTAGCTTTGACTGTAGTAATAATATGTGACTGTAATAATAATATACAGATACAAATGTCTTGCTATTTAACAAATGAAAATTCATTATCGCTGATTATGGTGGTTTTTCTGTCAGGAGGCATTAAAGAGTGCTAAGTGTCAGTGCTTTGCAGCAGTGCATACATTTTCCCCTACAGGGAAATTTAGATGTCAGAGCTTTTCCAGTTGCTTATTTTGTCTTAAGAAAGATAATGTAAGTATGGTCACAGATTATAATTCAAATTTAGATTATAATTTTAAATAGCATAGTCAGAGCCCAGACCTAAATCCAACTAAAAACTAGAAGCTAAAAGCTCTCACAATTTTCTAAATCTAGAATGTTTTAGCGAGAAATAGTGAATGAGGGAGTGTTCGCAACAGTTATTTGGTGTACATATGGGAAATAGGCCAATGAAAGCCTAGTGGGCCATTAGGGTAAATATTTTTGTTATTTGGTTATGCTTTCAGTAACATAATTTTGTTACACAACAAAGGAATACATGTGTTAATACATAATTGATTAATTTGTTCTATTTTAGCAAAAACATTTCCTAGAATATTCCTGAAACCTTTTATTCAATGAAATCAAAATGGATTCACATTGGGGATCAGATAATGAAAAAACCTTGTTTTGCTCAAAGATAAGTGAATTAGCTCAATTCTATATATACATATATTATAGGCTCTAGTTTTTCCAGTCAGAAGTGTGGGAAGTTTTTATTCCTTTTCCACTTTGTACTCGTTTTCTTTACTCTGTTCTTGTCATTCTGTTTCTCTTACAGTGCTCTTACATTTAACTTTAGCCAAATGATTTGGTTGATTAGGTCTTGAGATCAACTGCAAATTCCATTGTATACTGATAACAGAGCATTTGGGGTGAACCGCTTCCTGAGGGTCCTCCAAGGCTTATCAGGGCCTTTAATATTCAAACACCCACACACCAAAACACTATAATATGTTGTACCATGATTTATTATATATACAAACTGTCCATTGATTTCCTCTGGGAAAAATTGAATATGGGATTGCAGTGGTGACACCACACTGTTTGCCTATTAAACATGCCACGTGTGTCATTGCAGGTTAAGATTCTGGTTGAGTTTTACATGACACATAATCTTTACAGGCCTGAAGAGCAAACACTAGACAACATGACACTATTGAACTGGGAAGGCACTCTCCTTTCTCTCTCCCTCCCTCCCCCCCCCCCCCCCCCTCTCTCTCTCTCTCTCTCTCTCTCTCTCTCTCTCTATCTATCTATCTATCTATCTATCTATCTATCTATGGGTCATTTTAACATTTGGAGGTTTGCATTTGGAGATTTAGCATCTCTGTCCTGTTAACATTATAGTTAATAAAATACATAAAATCAACTGCATAATTATTTTCTATTTGTCAATAAAAACACTCATTTGTTTTTGGAATATTAAAAAATCAATCAAAAGTTGCAAGTGGGGTAAAATGGTATGTCCTTGGGCTTGTGTCAACAACTAGCAGTTTTTACCTTAAAATGAACTACTAAATAAAGTTTTTACTTTACTTATAAAATGATAAAAAATATTTTTTCTATGACTTTAAGGAAGTGACTTCATTTCATTAGAACGAAGAATTCCTTATCACGCAAGGATGGTAAGCCAGTTCCCTGTCTGTCAGATTTAAACCATGTTTTTGTACACTAGACACATGTGGACAAACTGAACTCGTCAACTCTTTACCCTTAAATTGCTCACCTTTTCTTTTCTCTTGGAGGAATTTTCTCTGTATTGGAGAAGTCGCCGCGCCATTACTTCCGGCCTATGGGCCCTATCTCTTTGGCTGCGTCTGAAATGGCATACTCCCGTACTAGTTAGTATGCGAATCTAGTATGCGACTTGATGTAGTGCGTCCAAATACCTAGTATGTATCAGGTAGTATGTGAACAGGAAACTTTCACATGTCCTACTAGGTCGGAAGAGATTTTCTAGTATGCTCCGCCAGCACACTATCCAAGCCTGACGTATCCCATAATGCACTGCAGGCGAACTGAGAGCTAATTTTATCTGTAAACAAGATGGACGGAGTTTATGATTATCTGTGTAGGCTGAGCTGAGGTAACATTTTTAATTACAAACGTTAAATTTAAAGTTAATTTAAATTGAAACTATAAATAATTATCGTGTGGGACTTAAATGGTGTGACATCATGTGTCGAAGGTTGTTGGTAAGATGGTGGATCAAGTGTGTCCGAGGTGGTGTGCATACTACATGCTCGCATACTAGACGTGCATACTAGATTAGCAGTTAAATAGTATATACTTGCTCCAAGCTAGTAGGCAGTAGTCAAGTATGCCATTTCAGATGCAGCCTTTCACTGGCTGATCCTCTACCAGTCCAGAAAGGACCGCCCCTCACTGCCCCTCACCTCCCTGACTCTCTGCTGCACCGGCTTTCATGCTCAATGGTGATTCGCTCCTCGCCGTGGCAAATAACCGCATTTGTTTAATTGCCACATGATCAACCCTCCCTCTGTCATTGCCAGGAGAGGGAGCAGGATGCTCATCGCAGATACTTGCGCAGCAAAGCGTCACTCATGCTCTGCCTGTCCGTTTTATTTTGTGCTCTCAAGCACTTCACATACTCTCACAGATTGGCTGTTCTGCTTTGGTCCCTCATCTGGGCTGGCGTGCCGAGTTTGAGTCCACGCCAGTGGTGAATCATAACACAAGCGGTACTATATCACAAAGTTTTTACTATTTAATACCAATCTGTAATTCCAGTGCATTTGTATAGAGGTTAGCTTTCAAGTACAAGTGTATACAAAAGTGCATCACTTTTAGTTTTTTAAAAAACATTCTGTTTTTTTCAACAAAACAGAATACCAGGAAGATGTCCTTAACAACAGAGACAGATAAAATCAACAGAAACACAAGACGAGTTATCACATACATAGAAGTAATTAGAATTTACCACTGCAGAAAATATCCACAGTGTGAAGAAGCATAAAGAAGGAACATGAACTGGCTTATTTAACAACATCAAATATAAAATGATTGGATTAATTAAAGAATTTCTTGTGTGTATATGTAGGCACTATGACATTAATTATTTTACATTTTCAATCTTTAACCATTAAATGGTCTCTCTCTCTCTCTCTCTCTCTGTGTGTGTGTGTGTGTGTGTGTGTGTGTGTGTGTGAGACAGACAGTGTTCAAGATTTACATGCATTTATGGCACATGTGTAGTGAATACAAATCTGAACATTAATCCTAAATTGCTCTTAATTCGGAATGCATAATTGCTTGTACATTATTTTATGTGTAATTTTTTCCAACAAACCCATTGTGAACACTGTGTCCTTTTGAGTAAATAATGCTACTTTAAGGGACATCTATTTTTAAAGCCTTCCTCTTCCAGTGTCCGATGCTATTATCCTCATCAGGCACTATTACGTATCTAAAGGAAGTAAGTACCTTACATAAACTCAGCTCCTGTTAACGTCTCAGACTAGTGGAAATAATTGCAAGCTCACAGTCTGCCTGTGTTGGTGTACACAACTTCACTCACCTTTGGTGATTGCTATTATCTGAATAAACATTCCCCCAAGGAAAATGGGGGAAGAAGGGGGAGAAAAGGAAAACTAGAGAGGTGCACTTCCTGCAGAAAATGCAAGTGTGATTGCAACTATATTAGGATTAGCAGTTAGCAATTAGCATTAGCCGTTAGCATTATCAATTAGCATTTGCATAGCAATTAGCATTAACTGTTAGGATGAGCAACTAGCATTAGTAATTAGCATTAACAATTAGCATTAGCATATCAATTAGCATTAGCAGTTAGCAATTAGCATTAACAATTAGCATTAGCAATTAGAATTAGATATTAGCAGATAGCATTAGCCTTTAGCATTAACGATTACCATTAGCCATTAACATTAGTAATTAGCATTTAAATAGCATTAGCCGTTAGCATTAACAATTAGCGTTAGCCGTTAGCATTAGCTGTTAGCATTATCCATTAGCATTTGCGTAGCATTAGCAATTTGCATTAGCATAGGAATTAGCATTAGCAATTAGAATTAGCAATTAGCATTAGCAATTAGCATTAGCCATTGGCATTAGCAATTAGCCGTTAGC
>JAOVVF010026839.1:0-13062 GCA_028565595.1 Duopalatinus emarginatus | reverse complement strand
TAACTGTGTATCATCAGCGTAACAGTGAAAGCTGATACCATGTTTCCGAATAATATTACCCAAAGGTAACATATACAAAGAAAATAATAAATAAAAAATAAACTTCATGCTAGCTCATTTATACCAGCAATCGTCATGCCAAGCAAGTATCCTTTAATATGGTTTAGAATTTTGGATCATGGAAAACAACTTATACATGGTAATGCAACAATGTTAGCTCTTTAGTTAGTGCAGCTAGCTAGCTAATTTGTTGATAACAAACAAAGCTGGCCAGCTATAAACAGGGAGCAAAACAGGCCAGTTAATGTACTATGATAAACGCTAATGCTAAAATGGAGCATTTTAAAACATAAACTAATAGTCACAAACCTTTATCTAGAAGAATAATATAATGTATAATATTATATAATGGGTGTTAGTTATTTATTTTAAATTTTAGATTAGAGAAAATCCTGTCATACACGCTAATCCAGCAGTATTAGCTGTTTAGCTAGTGCATCAAACAAGAGCTAGCAAGCTGAATTTTGATACGGACGGAGCGTCATTAAATATAAACTAGTTAGAAAAGAGCTTTCTCTAAAACTATAATATAATTCTTACACTATTATATGGTATTGAAGCTTGCAGGTTTATGTGAAGTGAGGTTTTATGTAAATTTTTTTTTTAGCTTAATGTTGTGTCGATTCGTTTGTCAAAACCTTGCGGAATTTTAACCAGACTTTAAATCCTGTTGGGACACAGGGTTAAAGAGCGCTACCTCAGACTGTTACCTCAGAACTAGTTAATGCTGGACTGACCTAACAGGTAGCAGCTTTAGCTGCGTTAGCATACCTTAGCTAACATCTGGTTCAGTGGAGTCTCAATAAGCCAGAACCTCTTACTGTATGTAAGAGGTAAAAAAAAAAAAAAAAAAAAAACTGGCAAAGTTTAGCCGAACAGCTAAGCTAGCAAAATGGTTTGCTAATGTATGGTCTGACTTCAAAACATGACTCTAAGTTAGTTCTTGGATTTATGGTCACCTTCACATCGTTATATTCGTAGTTCTGATGTCATATGATGGTTCTAATGGCTGCATGCCTTCATCCCTGCTCAGTTCCTCCTTTATTAATTCAATATGGGAAAGAAGATCATTCTGTGATGTACTGGGGGAACTGTATTTGGGTTACAGTCTATGAAATATTCATCCCAGTCCTATTTAAGAATATGATTTGTTCAGCTGTGTGTGTGTGTGTGTGTGTGTGTGTGTGTGTGTGTGTCTCCATGTTTAATGACTTTATCCAGACCATGTGGTTAGTGGGAACAGAGATACAGATGCTAGCCTGATTTGAAGGATTTCACATCAGACCACGGTCTGCCTCCAACCCTCAGAGACATCATTACAGAAAGAGGGATGGCCAGATAGAAAGAAAGAAAGGTCTATAACTACAGTCTCGTCCACTCGCCACCTCGGGAATAACTGGACAAATATTAGCATTTTTCAAGACGGGCACCAAGACAAAGATCAAACACTTTGAGTGAATTGTAAGATAGAAACCTTCAGTTAGGTCAATAGTAATGGCACCCAAAAGTACTGGTTTGTGCTATGTAGCGTCTCGGTAACATAAAGCTTCATTGTTTTTGTCTTGTTAATGTCAACTGAGACGGAAAAAAAAGTGTCTGTACACGGAACGTCTGTTGATAGCTGCTTTAATACGAGTCATTGTAGGTAACTTCAGTTAGGTCAAAAGTAATGCCACCCTTTATACAGTAGTATGTGTTTCTCTATTAGCTGATGCGCTTCAGTGGCTGAGCTGCATTATTGGAGGTATTGATAGGAATGCAGAAAGGTAATGAACACCCCACTCCCCCCCTGCAGAACGGTCCACAACTTTGCTGTGTTGAGATCTGGTGACTTGGGTGGAAATGGCAAAACCCCAAATTCAAATGAGTGTTGCTCTAACCATAATTTGGTTTCTCATGACATACATGGCGGTGCATTGTTCTGTCGGAAGAGACCTATTAATCAGAATGTATGCAGGACATGAACGGGTGTAACCAGTAAGAAACGGTTGTAGACGTAACCAGAATGCCAGCTAAACAAACCCCATAGGTCACACAGTATTAATTTAGCTCCAGGTTTGGTTGGTCCGTTCAACTAAACCCACTATAAAGTCTTCTCCAGCGCATCCCAATACGTGTCAGGAAAATGATTCCTTATGCTTTCTGAATCACTCATTCACAATTCGAGTGAATTGTAATGAATCTCGGAATTGTCATACTGGAAAATGTCCAGGAAGAAAACAAATCTATAAATGGTGTATTTATAACCTGCTCATTCAGTACATTAAGATTTTTTTCCACATGACATCCCTGGGCCTAATGCTGACCTGTCAAAGCAAACCCAGATCATTATACTGCCTCCAGAAGCTCTGAATGAGAATGGGAATTTTTTTTTTGACCAGTCTATAACAGGCAGCTATAAAGTTGATTCCTCATAAACCCCTTGTTTTTTTAGTTAATAGGGCTTATGATGTTACTGAGAAAACATCAAGCCCTCCGGCCATGTCGGAACAGCTCGGAACGCTTATCATTTGCGAATTAAGCATCTGTAAATGTAAACATTGAGCTGTAAGCAACAATGCGTGTGTTTCTGTAATTAGACATCATTTTTATACAATGAGTGACCTTGAATTAAATTTTCATCCATAGTCATTGTCTCATTTCCAGACTAATCCAGGAATACGTTGTGAGGAGAAAGAAATCTGGTTGTCTGATTACTCAGACTGCAATAGAGACGTTTTGATTTCTATTGATTCGACTCTGGGTTACTGTCAGACATGGTTTATTTACAAAGCTCATTTGAAATAAAATCTGCTTCTGAAAGGGGAACCTCTATTTTTGTCTATTTCTCTACTACAGCTTTGAACATCGAACATGAAAAAGAAACAAAGGGAATAAGGTTGTAATCAGAATTCTGGTTAAAGTGTGGAAAAGCCATTGTGATTCAGAGCAATATTTTTAATTTTACGCCTAATTTCAGGGAAAAATCAAAGCTTCAGGGGAACAAACTTATAGTGAGAGTTAAGGCAAATTTGTTGTTAATTTAAAAAAAAAATGCCTTTTTTTGAGTTTGGGATTCACTAACTGGTTAGACATGCTAATAAAACTCAATTATAAAATTATAATTTTCTCAATGCAAAGACAAAACAACAAAACACATGCTTTATGGCTTGTAAAAGGTATTGCTGACATTACTTTGCTCAGACAAGTGGCAGACTGTTTGACAGGCATGGGTGAAAAAATAAAAAAAGGCACCTAGTGCATGACACGGGGCCCCACTAGCATGCCAAAACTTATGATGAAAAATAGTTTTCATCCTTGATTTATTTAAATTTAGCATGAGTGGTCGTGTTTTTTTGTTTTCGCCTGAATGCTACAGTCTACACTACAGTCCACATCAGCTTTTCTTAAAGTCTAGCATGGTCGTTAGCAAGTGAGCGGGGCAGTTTCCCACTTGCCTTTGCCTTAGCGCTAGCACTAAGTGCTGAATGATATGGCGATCCATCAACCACAATAACATCCTTAACAGACACCAAGTTTTACAGCACACAACACTACACCGTCATTCCAAAAAGTGTCCCAAAACCCAGAGACAGGATGGCGTTATGGAGTGGCGCTATTCTCAAAGTAATGTGGGTAGCGTCTGTGTTTTTACAGCACTAAAACTAACTCCACTAGATGGAGCTGGGTTCAGATGTCATTCTTTTTGTTCAACAATTCAAAGTTTTATACAAATATCTTTAAGTATCTTTGGATAGCATCTACAGTCTTATAAACCTTACTCTAACCTTAACTCACACCTACTGTTTTTTGTTTTTTTTTCCACCCAACTTGCCTTGTGCCAATGGTGAATAGCTGATGCTGTTGTTGCTGTACTGGGTTTTTATCATAATGTTTGGAAGCAGCTGAAGTTGAAACGGTAGTCAAATGTGAGTAAATGTCTCTGCTTCTCTCAGAGATTTAAATGATTAGAATGTTAGAATGTAACAACATTCTAATTGTCATGGTAACTGACGATGATGTCATGGTAACCTAGACAATGTCATGTGGTCTATTCTCCTTGATTATGATTGTATCACTCATAACCTCTTTATTACCCAAGCAGATGTCACCGGATTTGTTTTGTTATAATCCTTAGACTTTATTTCTGTTTTGATTTGTAAAAACCTATGTAGCTGCCAGACTCAGCTCAGATCTGGCTCATTAGCAGTTCTAGTGATGGGGCAAAATGGCTTTTCTTTTCATTTTCTGCTGTTTTCCTCACCCTGCCCTCCCTGCTGAAAGACGTCAGGATAACGGCTCAGTTATTTGTGGCAACAGAACATTCTAGAGAAGGTTCAATTTCAATTCAATTTTATTTGTATAGCGCTTTTAACAATGGACATTGTCCCAAAGCAGCATGTGTCGGTTAGGGTTAGGGTTTTATTTTTCTAATTTAATTGAATGGAATAAAAGTTTTAACAATGGGAATGAGAATTTGATATTTTATTTGTACCTACCGTAATCTAATCTATACAGTTAACCTAAATACAGTTGTTGCTATGGTATAGGTGTTGGTTACATGTTGGAAATGTGGGACGATTTATGTGGCAAAAATCTGGGAAAAAAAGATGATAAAGTAGGTAACAATATATGAGATTAAATCAAAGTATATCGTTGGGTATTAACCTAATTTAGTGGATCCTTAGAAGAATTAATACCATGTTTTTGGTGTGCAAATCTCTTGGTGTCTGGCGATTCGATTTCATTTCGATTTTTGGGGTGACTATTCCATTCTGAATTGATTTGTCCAATCAGGAACGATTTTTCTATTCACATGGTCTATAAATTTTCTTTAAATTATGTGATTGAGGGACTTCCAGGTTCTGGGCAGTATGGCGTAGGATGCAAAACGCGCAAGCTCCACAGTGCAAAATTAATAATAATATATAGCATACTCCAAACTTGATTATTTTTCAAACAAGACGAGCTATTAAACTTTGCTTCTT
Source organism: Duopalatinus emarginatus (assembly GCA_028565595.1). Classification (NCBI taxonomy): domain Eukaryota; kingdom Metazoa; phylum Chordata; class Actinopteri; order Siluriformes; family Pimelodidae; genus Duopalatinus; species Duopalatinus emarginatus. The sequence continues at coordinate 8,035 of JAOVVF010026839.1, read as the reverse complement.
TGTGACATTCATCTTTGCCAGGATGCCACCAGAAATCAGCAAGGCTTCGACTTCTTCACAACCAGCCCAGCTCTGGGCGTGTCCTGCTCCAGATATAACTGTTATTAATATGTGTAATGAAGCCACAGTCATTTCTATATATTCTTTCTATTTATTGCAAAATAACCATGTGAAACTGGATCTAGAGTGATTATATAATGAATATATGGCTTTCTGGTGATCCTGGTGATCAAAAAGTTTCTGAGGAATGTTAAAAGCTTTTATATCACAACACTGGTAAAGTTTAAATTCTGATTGGTCAGAAAGGGGTGATTACGTTTCTCTGCTCAGACGATCACTTGTACAACAAAATGATCTTCAGCTGAGAGAAAACGAGAGTCTGGTGCGGGAAAAGTAATTAGAGGTAACTGTAATTATATCAGAAGTAATGGCACCCTTTACACAGAAGAAGTGTTAGTGAGTTGAAGAAAGTTCAAGAATTCTAGTGTTGTCGTGTGTTTGTAGCCATTGCAGAGTACAAATGTGTGTGTATTTGCACAAGATATAAGCAGTGTTAGGGAAGTTACTTAAAGTTGTCTATTACTGATTCCTCATTACTGAAGTAAAATTGTATTGGGATTAATTTACTGATTTACTTTGTGGACGTGTGATCCAATTACTAATGATTTTACTTAGAAGTTTCATTCCAAAACCCAAACAAATGTACTGGAATAAAATCTACCAAAAATCTGAAAAGTACAAAAAAGATCATTAATAAGACAAAAGTCATTTCAGTGGTTTATTTAGGAACAAGATGTAGCAGCAGTAGACAAACCAAACATGTAGAAAATAAACTCGACTTCTTTATGGTTCTGTTTTTATAGAACAAATCAATCTGGTATTAAACATTAGGAAACTAAAGTCCAATAAACACTTCTTCAGGGGTCTAAAAACACTGTGGCATTACAGACATGTGGACAGGCAAGTATAAGAACTGAAAAATTCTAATTATAAACTTTAATAAAGTCTTAAAGTTTATATTTACAGGTATTAACAACAAGAAAATGAATTTAGAAATATGAATATTAGTTTACAATAATAAGCTATAATAATAACTACAACAATAAAAATAATAATAATAATAATAATTATTATTATTAAGTATTACAGTTTTAAATGTCATATTTACAAAAGTAAAATTGTTTAAATTCTATAAAGGACATGTTTAGAAAATACTTCCAGCATTAAATCTGACAGGGATTTTTATTTTATTCTGTAGTTTTTTGTTTTTTTTTTTGAGTCGTCTTTTTAACACTCTTTTTTTTCCTTATTTGACCACTAAATCTAGGACATTTGATAGCTAGCTGAAACTCTTCTGAAGCATTAGTGGTGCAGTTCTGATTTATTTTGTGTGTTACAGGATTGTGGACGGATTGTTAAACCGTAAAAATTTGTAATTGATCTTTATTAAACAGGTATTTTAGAGAGATGCCAAATAAGCAATTATATTTGACTACAGGTGACTACGGATATTTTTAAACAAATTAACAAAAAGTCACTTATTATAAACCATTTTTTCACTCTAAAACTCAGACTAAACAAAAAACACTCTAGAAACAAAAACACAACCCATTTAACCCGTTTATACTTCTAATAACAGAAAAAAAATAGGACCAGAGTCGCTTACAATTGGTGAACCTGGCAACCCATACTGGGGCAGCAGTAACAGAGAACAGCTCGGGAAATCTGTTTTTATGAAGTTAATAAGACACAATATTGAACTGTAATCCTTTACATTACATGAACTGTAATACTTTACATTACATAAGTCATCAGATTACCCCCGCCCGTCTTCCCCGGAAACACTGGACATGAGTTATGACGATTTTAACTTGTCTGCATGGCCTGGAGGACGAAACTCAGCCTCTCGGTCTTAGGCATCAAGAGCATCTATGGTATCTGATGCTCTGCAATGGCTAAGCTGCTTTTTTTTTATTTTGGAACTTTTAGTGCACTTTTAGTATTTGGCAGCCGCCTTTTTCTCTGGTATCACTACTTACTACATACATCACTACTTACTACATACTGTGTGGCCCAAAAAGTGTCCCATACAGATATTTTATTTGCTGTGGCACTGCATCAACAACCTTACGCATCATCACAAGATTTATTTCCATGCAGAGTTGCATCAGTTTTAGGCCAAGGTGATGGAAGAGTCGAACCTCCTCATAAACTTTTCCAGCACATCCCAAAGACTTTCAACAGGGTTAAGGTCAGGACTGTGCGTGAAAACGATTCCTTATCCTCCGTTAACCTCTCTGATAATTTGAGTGGTTCCTAGAATATACCTGTGCCTATATCAGGGATGGAAAAAGGATCAATTTATATCAATGCATTTATAACCTGGTCATTCAGTACGTTCAGATACTGACTTCCTTTTAGCTGCTAGCTCACATAGCATTTACACAGCTGTTATAACACACTAATGAGAGGAACTAGCTTCTAGTTTACAGTTGTAGGTGGGTCTTGTAATTGGGTCCATATGTAGTAATGGTAGGTCTGAATGTTAGGACCTAGACTGTAGCTTTATGTAGATTTACGATATAAGGTATAGTAAGGGTTTGTTTGGTTGTTGGGCATGTAGTTGGAAGAGTTTGGCTGTTGGGCAGTTACAGTAGAGGTAAATTTGGTTCTTGGGCAGATGTACCGTACAAACTAGGGGTAGGTATGGTGCTGGGCAGATGCGTTATATGGCCACCTGCACTTGCTGAAAATCCCATTCCAAGGTATTCATTTGCTGTCATAATAAACTGTATTTTACTTGGATAATATTAAATGTAACCATGAACGGAAAATCAGTATAGACGTTAGCATTGACCTACTGGTATAAGAGGGATAAAGCACTCGTAGAATAATAATAAGAGCATGCCCTTGAGTGTTTTATTCCTTGAGACAATGGCGCATCTTTATGAAAGCCCATGTTGAGGATTATACATATATGTAAGACGATCAGTGTTTCTGTATTAGTAGCTGAGGAACAGATTGATGTATATTCATTTGCTTCAGCAGGTGTAAAGGAGTCCAGTCAGCACCCTGGACCTGGGGAGAAGCGTTCCTCATGCATGTAAGTAGGTTACTTAGAAGCCGTAGTGCTTGTTAAATCCTCGCAACACTCCATTGACGGCGTGTGCGAGAGAGAAGCAGAGGCAGAGAAACGCTGCTCGTCCTCCGTGCCTCGTGTTTCAGAGCTGTCTTTGTTTTCGGTGAAAATCTCTCGGCTCAGACAAAAAAAAACCTTTGTCATTCCTTACCTGAAACACCCAACGTTTGGGTGTACAGTCCCATAAACATTACTTAACAGCATTATTGTTGATACCTCACTTGCATTGGCAGACGGTCAGCTGCCTGCAGCATAAGCGCACTGTGGAGCACAAAATGGCTGCTGTGATTTGAGAGTCTTAGTGTGTGGGAGAGAGAGAGAGAGAGAGAGAGAGAGAGTGTGCGTGTCTGCCCAGTCTAATCTGTAGTCTCCATCACGCTGACCTTGTCTCCGCCTGCTTGTTATATCTTCATAACTGAGTGGCTCTCATAGTCTTCGAGAAGAACAGAGCCAGAGTAACCCTGGTAGGTGTGTGTTGGTACCACAAATCCTGGTTTGTAGGGAAATTTCTTTAACGACTTCACTTTATATGCAGCTAACATGCTCCTGTCTTTACCGCTGACATCCGGGGGGGGCTGCTTTAGCATTCCAGACTGAAAGATTAAACAAGTCCTATCTTAGATCAAGCTTTATAATGTCTGTCTATAACGTGAAGCTAAACTCACATGATTCATTAGGTCCACATTTGTCATTTACTGTCTTGACAATACTCTTCCTATTCCTGACGCTGTATCTTATATCTCCGACCCCTTCTGATTCCTTCAAGTCCCAGCCGTTTTGAAGTGTACTACCTATTGACACATTGGAACCATTTGGGTTAAGCTCACAACCGACAGCCTGCTTGTTCATCCCACAGTTGTTCAGCGTGGTTGAGGACAGGGGTTTTGTGCAAGCCATTTGAGTTCTTCCACTCCAACCATGGGGGTCTTCATGCCCCCCCGGACCACTTAGTGACTCATCATGCTGGAACTGGTTTGGGCTCCTTAGTTCCATTGAAGGAACACTGTAATGCTACAGCCAGACATTCCATACTACATTTTGAGGATGAACCACATATGGGTTTGATATCCAGGCTAGATCTGGTTATTTGGTAGATATAATAGGGGTAGGTTTGGGTTTTGGGGTTGTTTAGGATGATGTTAAAGAGGTATCATTTTGGCAGGGGTTTAGAGGCACGTGGACGTATTTGAGAGGCAGATCTTTAGGGGTAGGTCTGGATGGTCCTAAGTGGAGATTAGTAGGTCTGTAAGTAAGTAGGTAAGCTAGCTGCAGGTTTTGCAGAGATATAAGGGACAAATTTGTTTGATAGTGCTGAGAAGACATAAGGACAGGTTGTGTTGTTGGGTAGCAACTGTACATGAGCGTAAAAGTTAGCATGATACAATAGGGCAGATTTGATAGTGGGGCTGACAAAGTGGGGTGTGGACTTGATAGCTGGGCAGATTCTATCCGAGGAAAATGGCAGGGCAGATTCTGTGGTGTCGGCAAGATATAGCGACAGGTTTTGTCATTGGAAAGAAACTATATAAGTGGTACGTTAGCATAATGCTAAGTAGATACAATGGGCCAGGTGTAGATTTGTTAGCAGGGCAGGTAAAGGAGACGCAGGTTAGGTTTGTGTTAAAAGCCAGGACAGGTTTTGTTGCATTGGGAAGACGTAACGACAGGCTTTGTTGTTGGCTAGTAACTGTAAATGAGTGTAAATGTTAGCATGATGCTAAATACAATAAGGGACATTTGATAGTCAGGCTGTTTAATTCGCTGACGGTTTGTTAGCTAGGCAGATCCAGTAGAGGCAGGTTACATTTATGGTGCAAGCAAGGCATAGGGACGGGTTTTGTTGTTGGATACGATCTGTACATGGGCGTAAACGTTAGTATGACGCGAGAAAACAACAGGGCAGATTTGCTAGTCTGGCTGATGAATTAGGTGTAGATTTGATAGCTGGGCAGATGCAGTAGAGGCAGGATCTGTCATGGTAAATGTCAGGGCAGGTTCTATGGTGCTGGGAAGAAATAGTAACATTTTATAGTCGCATAGGAACCGTGAACGAGAGTAAACATTAGCTCGGTGCTAGATACAGCGGGGTGACTTTGATAGTCTGGCTGCGGAATTAGGTGTAGATATGATAGTTGGGCTGATGAATTGGGTGTAGATTTCATAGCTGGGTAAATCCAGTAGGGCAGGTTAGGTGTGTGTTAAAGGGCATGACGGGTTCTATGGCGTTAGCAAGGCACAAGGACATGTTAGCATAAGTCTAGGTAATAGTAGGGCAGATTTGCTAGGTAGGCTGATGAGTTTAGGTGTAGATATGACGGCTGGCCAGATCCAGTAGAGGCAGGTTCTGTTTGTGTTAAACGGTAGGGCAAGTTTGATAGTGTTGGGGATATGCAGAAGGGGACGGGTTAGGACCGAGCAGAACCAGTAATGCATTTCAAGTAATTGCTAAGTCATTCTTGAGCTGACCCCTTTGGTCTTCCCGCAGATTTGAGCTCAGCCAGCGTCCCACTGCTCTTATGATAAGGTTAATGAAATGCTCTGCCTTGAAAAGCTTAGTGTTTCTTTTTTCAGCGACTTTCCCATTTTGCTCCCTTCTGTTATAATATCCTTTTGGCACGTGTCCTGACTGTAAATGTCACTAATCATTTTCCTGTTCAGGAGCTGACCTCATGGATCTCTGTGGCGCTTCGTTACAATATAAGTCACGGGCGTATAATCTCTTACCTGCGTTTTAGTATTCTGCACAGGTGGACGATGCAGAACCGCCACCATCCTGCTCATGCCCATAAAAAACTAATATGCACTGGTCTATGCAATATATTTGTGCATATGTACTTCTACGCCTGCAGTTACTTCCATTGTGCTGTGTAGGGATATTCTAGCCCTGGTAATACTCTGAATTTGATTTCGTCTGGCATTTTGATGTATTTTGAGGTTCTCTAGCGTTTCGGTTCACATTCATCACTTCCTGTCCTGCTTTCCACTGGGATGCATAGCACACAAATCTCCCAGAAAGCACCCCCAGGAAGCTAGGAGGAGTCGAAGCCCACGTCCACGAGCAGAGATTTATGCGTTATGGAGGCATGGACTTGCCTACGTTAGAATCACCCTAGTATCAACTATTCTATTTTGAGTAAGCAAGAAGGAAACATTTCATATATAATGTCGTACATACCATTTGTGCAATGGTGCTGCTGAGTTCCTGGAAACAAGTTAGTGTTGTAACCTTGTGTAGCGAAACAAAATAGCAACGTGGTAGCTATTCATTTGAAATGAAGCCTGTGGACGGTAGCCGTTTCTTAACATTGGCTGAGCACGCTGGGCTGCTGGGCTAATAATATGGCTGGAACATTATATGACTGTACTTAAAAACGACTCTGAAGTGCCAGAACAATGCGTACAGATGAGGTATAAAAAAAATACCTAGGTTGGTGGTGGCTCCATAACAGTATGGGGTTTATTTATCTGGCTTTCAATGTGTACAAACGTCAGGTGAACAGCGTGTGCCTTCTTTGTGACGAGTTACACCTGTTCATGTTTGGTATTCATGATGGGATTGGGATCACCGGAACAAATCTCGAGACAACAAGTTATGGTTAGAGGAACACTCGTCAGAGTTTTGCGCACCTAAGTTACCAAACCTTAATGTTCACTGAAGTGCCAGACAAGCTGGTACAACAGTCTAATACACCAGTCTAGCCCCCCCACCCCCCTTCAGGAGTGTAAAACTGCAGAAATATGGGAATATCTGGCATCCCAGATATCTTTGATAACGTTCAGATTTGGTGACTAAGGTCGTTCCTGTAACCACAAATTGGTGTCTCTAGATGTGTGTTTTGGCGAATTGTCCTGTTGGAAGAGGCCAAACCTATCAGAATGAATGCAGGACATGAACAGGCGTAACTAGTCAGAAAGGAAGTACACATGGTGTTCAACTGTCAAAGACGTTTGGAGATGTACCAGGGGTTCCATGGAATGCCAGCTAAACAAAACCTATACTATTATAGAGCCACTACCATCCTAGATATTTTGCATAGGCTCATCTGTACCGTTATTTTTATTTTTTTTAACCGGTACAACAACATACCATGAAATGTTACATGCTATTGCATCATCTCTTTATTCCAACTATCTGTTTTCAGTGTCTGAGATGAAAATTCAAGATTACATGCTTATTTTGTCCCTACCGTCAGAACTACAATCATGTTTACGTTAGGTTGCAGGAGACGCGTGTGCATCCTTGTTCCTTTCTGAGACGATCCGATTGCATATATTACGTGATGAATGGTGCGATGTATCAAAGATACATTTAAAGCAGGCATCGATTCGTGGAATGCGATTTAGAGCTGGCTCACTGCTGTGCAATCTGATGCTGTGCATCGTAATGGATTGTAATAGTAAACGGTTTGAAGAGCGTGAGGCCACGCCCACTCATTCATCGAGATTGTCAGCGGAGAACAGAAATGGATCTGAGAGCATTTCTAAATCATAGCATCCTAGTATTAGTGGAGCTTTGAGCTTCTGCCTGGGATATTGTTCGGTTCCGGGTGGGCGAATGTTAACACGTCTGATCTGTAATTGTAATGTACTACAATAACTGTTTTATCCTGCAGGTGGCACGGTAATGCGTTGGGGAGCACGGTTACCTGATCGCAAGTAGGTCCTGGGTTTGATTCTCTAGCTCAGTGGCCAGGGACCTTACAGTGTGGTGTTTGCATGTTGTGAAAGTGAAAGCTAACCACCTCATGAACACTATGGACAACCCTGTCAACACCGAGGGGAGCAACCTTGTCTGTTGTCCATGACCTCAGCTTCAGAGGGGCCCATAAATGAGCCCTATTAATTTATTTTATATTTAAATTCTATTATTTTTAATATAAATCCATTTATATCGCG
>JAOVVF010026790.1:0-13067 GCA_028565595.1 Duopalatinus emarginatus | reverse complement strand
TAATAATATAGATAATTAGATTTGCATTTCCTGAAGGAACTACAAGAGTGCTTGAACATGTGTGCCCTATTATGGCTAATACCATGGATTGTGTGTGTGTGTGTGTGTGTGTGTGTGTGTGCGTCTAGTCAAGACAAAGGGAACAAATACTACAGCAATTTATTTATGTATTCATTTATTTATATACATAACCTCATGTCTGTGAGACTCCGCCCCTTTTGTGCTTGTGTGTGTGTGTGTGTGTGTGTGTGTGTGTGTGTGTGTGTGTGTGTGTGTGTGTGTGCCACTCTCAAGTCTTAACTGTCACATTCTGAAGAAACGCTTATAACTCTTATAGCTTATAACTTAAAACGCTTATAATAAAATCTTTAACTTGTCGCTTCACCAAAGAGACAATATGAAAGAGGACCCCTTGGTGATCTTTGTGATTATGTAAAAATTATGTGGATTGAATAGAAAATGCCAAAGTGTTATGACAGAATTTATGCAGATGAAAAAAATGAAAAACAAATATATATATATATATATATATATATATATATATATGGCTTTGAATTTAACATTAAAGTGAATAGGGCACTTTTTTCTGTCTCATGCTGAACAAGTCCTCATAACTCAAAAAATAAAATGTGAAACGTTAAGATATTTTAAGAGTTCAGAGAACACAAGTATGTCTAAAATTTGAATGTTGTTTCTAGGTGAAAGTATAAGTATTTCAGATAAGATTGAACAGAGAAAAACTGATTTTAACCGAAAAATCACTTTGAGCTCGAGTGGACACAGCATCATAGAAATGAATGGATTGGAAATTAAAGAGTGATTGAATGAGAATGATAAGTGCAATCTGTCCGTAATTCAATTATGGGGTCCTGGTGGCCCCGGGTCCGAAACTTTCCATTTTTATGGCTGTAGCTTGAAAAATGACCAAGTTATGGTAGTTCTAAAAACTCCCCTATTCATTCTTATAGGAAAAATTTAAACTTCAATTTTTCAAAAACCATAAATCTCACCAACACCAAAATAAAATAGCACAGGTCTTGCTATGATTATCTACAAAATGGTGTTTGAACAGAGTCTGTACGTTAAGCGATTTGGGCTATATTAATTTCCGTAAATGTGCTTAAGAAGAAAAAAAGAAGAAGAAGACAGACGAGGAATAACAATATAATACTGTCCCTGGGTGCCGTAGAGAGACTGATTTGTGTGTGCCAGCACAGTAGGGTCTATTTACCCTAGTTTACAAAAAGGCTCTAACCATATTATAGACCCTAAGTTTAGCATCCAGACAACTTTGTGTTCTGGTTTGATTTCAGAAGACAGAAGGAGCTGCAGGACGAGCAATGGCTAAAGTGCCTGGCTACTGATCAGAAAGTTGGGGGTTCAAGACCAAGCTCCACCCAGCTGCCACTGTCGGGCCCTTAAACAAGGCCCTTGTCTTATCTCTCAGGGGCCGTGTCATGGCTGACCCTAGGCTTCCTTCCAAGGTGGGATTTGGGATTTGGTGATCAATTTAGTAAGCACTGACATTACAGATAACTTGTACGGAAGCTAGAAATAGAACGCTACGGCCACAATGTGTGTACAAGTGCAAACGTCACACTGAGAGACGGGAAGGGAAATGAGAAGTGAAAGTTAGAGGAAAGACGCTTTTAAATGTCAAGATTTGGAATATACGCGTAAATGTTCATCAGCACGAATCTATCACAGCTAATGCTGTTCAAGACGTACCAGTCAACAACTAAGTCAACAGTAATGGCAAATGTATGTTCAGTAAGGTGCTTTAAGTATGTAAACATATAAGTATAGTAATAGAATTTGAATGAACTAGTAAACACTGCAAAACCTCAGAAAAAGAAGGAGAAAAGGATAAATAACTAGAGTGTGATTGTAGCTCCGCGGTGGTAGATTCCACTCCGCGTAAATCATCACGATTAGCACAGAGTTAGTTAGGGTTCAAATACTTTTGCTCTGACAGACTGTTGTGCATGTACGTGTGGCAACTGGCATTATCATTAGCAAATTTCATTAGCACAAGCAATTAGCATTAGCAACTGCTAGCAATTACAATTAGCATTAGCAATTAGAATCAGCATTAGGGCTAGCGTTAGCAATTAGCATCAGCATTAACACTAACATCAGTATTAACAATTAGTGTTATTAATTAACCTTAGTTAATTAGCATTAACGGGTGAAAAGCAGGTGTATAACAGGTGAACGAGTGTGTGTATCCAACAGCTGTGTAAAAGCCAGTATGTTATTTACGGGATGACACGACATTTTAGATTTGGAATGGTGTCTGAATGGAGTACTGAATACTTGCCTACTACAATGAATGGGACAAAATTATTGGAAGAAATAAGTATTGCAAAAATAGCTGTATTAAAGCTTGTGTTGATGTGTGTCATCAACGGGTCAAACATTTTACAAGGGAAAGTGAACTATTTGTCTACCGTGCTTCCACAAAGGACCGTGGCCTCTGTATTCAACCCATCTGTGCATTGAAACACACACTAGTGAACAGTGAACACACTTGCCCGGAGTGGGGGGCAGCCCCAAACCACAGTGCCCATGGGTTTAGGTGCCTTGCTCTAGGGCACTTTAAGTGAAGGGATCAAAACCAGTCACAGGAACGGTTCCCTAACTACAAAGCCACAACTGCCTTGGAATGGAATTTCAAACACCAAAATTAATAATGAAAGAGAACTATTTGCCCACTGCGCTTGCACACAGAGGAATGTGACCTCCGCGTTTAACCCATCCGTGCAGTGAAACACACGCACACACCAGTGAACACTAGGGGGCAGTGAACACATCTGCCCGGAGCGGCGGGCAGCCCCAAGCCACAGCGCCTGGAGAGCAGTTAAGGGAGTTAGGTGCCTTGCTGAAGGGCACCTCAGTCATGTCTTGCCCTGGGCGGGGATCGAACCCACAACCTTGCGGTCAAGAGACCGGTTCCATAACCACTAGGCCACGGCTGCCCCCCATATATAATAATATACTTGTCTACAAAAAAAAAAAAAAAAAAATTGGGGTTAAAAATGTGTATGGTGGGTGAGTGGGAATGGTGTCAAAAATTGTGTAATAGCTGGACCAAAAAAATGTTAGGGTGGAATAAAAAAATATTAAAAATAAATAAATAAATAAAGAAAGAAATAATAATAATAATAATGTCACACTAATTAGTTAAACATAAACAGATAAAAGATAAATACTACAAACATATCTATATTATTTTATTGTGTAAAAAAAACATTAACTTGTACAAAACAGCAGAGTTAGCCAAATCCATTACTACATATAAAACTGTATAAAACATAATTTAATCAAAAGCTTAAAAAGAACATAAACTATGTATCCATTGCCCTATCCTATAAAATTCTAAGCATCTTAACTGTCAGAAATAATACAGAATAAATCTGCAGACAAGAAATTTCTACAGATGTCTCAGCAAAAAAAAACGCACACATAAATCTAAATGTAAAAATCACTAAAATGTGATATGATACGTACAGTGAAGTGTCAGAAAAACTGGTAGCGACAAGCCTATGCAAAACTACATAAACTGGTGGTGGCCATATAATCGTATGGGGTTTGTTTAGCTGGCATTCCATAGGAACCCTGGTATGTCTACAAATGTCTCTGACAGGTGAATGAGATGTGTTCACCAGTCCAGTTCTGATGGGTTTGACCTGTTCCAACAGGACAAACCACCATCACACATGGGTTTTGCCATTCACACACCTGGGGTGCTATTTAACGCACCTTGGAACACAGAAATCCTACACATCGGATTACAACAGAACTGTGGACCGTTCTGCAGGATGCATGGTGTTCAATGCGTAAAGGTAGGTGCTCCGTGGGGGGACCTACCAAGTATTAAACTGGTGTACCAGTTTTTCGGACACTTCAGTGTATTTACTTAATACCGCTATAGCAGTTAAATGTTCGACATCAGCTCTGAATTTTAAATGCTGATCAAAAATGGCTTCATATACAAGTTATAGGAAATAATCTTAGTTGCATCAGTAAATGTACTTATTGTTTATGTTGATAATAAATTATTCACACCATATACAAATTGAAATTATTTCAATAAATAAACTGCTTCTTTAATCATTTCCTAAGTGGATGATGATGTAGAAGGTACTTTCTGTGTAATCCGATCCTGCGTCCACGTCCACTAAACCGTCTTGTGTTACGTGGATGAACCAACCACTGTACGCAGCCGACTCAAAGCGACGGTGGTTGTCCTTCGTAGTTTTCAGGTAGAAAACGAATGGCCATGTGTTCGGGTCACCCTTATTTATAGACTGCAGCTTGCTTTTCTCGCAGCACTAAAACAGAAAACCAGCACATCAGAATTTCTTATCTGGATAACTCAGGCAATCAAGAATCCGTAATGGATCTTCAACAGTTATGAATTGAATACTACTTGACATTCAGCATGACTTGTGTTGTAATGTATATACACTCTCATGGAGGACTGAGGTGTTTGCAAGAACGTTCTTTGAATCCTATTCCTGGCACCTTTCAGAAGGACACGCCCATTCCTGTAGATCCTCATGATCAGTCTCGCCCATTCCTGTAGATCCTCATGGTCAGTCTCGCCCATTCCTGTACTTACTCATGGTCAATCTCGCCCATTCCTGTAGATCCTCATGGTCAATCTCGCCCATTCCTGTACTTACTCATGGTCAATCTCACCCATTCCTGTAGATCCTCATGGTCAATCTCGCCCATTCCTGTACTTACTCATGGTCAATCTCGCCCATTCCTGTACTTACTCATGACTAGCCCCACCCATTTTTAGTTGACACTCATGACTAATCCTGCCCATTCTATTGGACTCCCTTGACGTATTCTGCCTATTACAGTAGCGCTCATGACTAATCCCGCCCAGTCTCACTGACACTCTGGATCGATCTTGCACCCTCTGTGGAGACTCTTCACCAATCCTGCCCACTTTTGACCAATTATAGTAGTCAAATAACTGTCTACATGCTGTATGTATATGATGGTCATTGCTGCAGACACTTCTGACTAATTCCACCCATTTCCACACACATACTTGACCAATTCCACAACCTCCAACAGAGACTCTTGGCCAATGCTGCCTATTTTTAGGCACCCTTGTCTAATCCTGACCTCTACACAGACTCTCCAGTTATATAAGTCTATATTATATTTATATTTACAGCATTTGGCAGACGCTCTTATCCAGAGCGACTTACAAGGTTACTGCTATTACAGGTAGGCCAACGACCCTTATTGGTGTAGCACAGACTGATTGTCCAGACCAGGAATCGAACCTAGGTTTCTCACATGGGAGCCAATGATGTTACCACTGTACCACCAACCAACCATATTACACTGCTAGGTGTCTACATGCCGCACGCATATGACCAATCATTGCTGCAGACACTTTTGACTAATCCCACCCACCTGTGCAGGCACACTAATCCCACAGGCACCCTATTACCAATTGTAGTAATCTGCCAGATGTCTACATGCCGCATGTATACAACCATTTATGGCCATTGCTGCAGTCACTTCTGACCAATCCAACCTACTTCCACAGGCGCAACCTGAACAATTGCACCACCTCCTACAGCCACTCTTAACCAATCACAGCCATTCTCCCAGACACCATAGTCATATTCTGACCCCTATTCAGACACTCTTGACTAATTGTAGTCGTCTACTAGGTGTTAAATATATGGCCAGTCGTGTGACTTGCGCAAACACATTTCAGCACTAAGATAGCCATTGTCAAAAGACATCTTCCGCAACCTTCCACAGACACTCTTGCCCAATATTACCCATTCTCACAGACAATCACAGACCCCTTCATACAGTGGATTAATACTACCCATTTACATGGACACTTTTATCTAATCCCGGCCATTGGTTACCTTTGACTTTTGACTTTTGAGTAGTTTTTGATGAAATTCTTACTTTCTGAACACCCAGTCTTATGTAAGCGAAGAATTTCCACCATTTAACATTCATGGCATTTGTCAGACGCCCTATCCAAACAAATCATATACGCCATCACACATTTGTACAACTAAACCGTTGCAGTACCACGATGGTGCAGGAATATAAACACATCACCTTCCAAGACATTGTCCGCCATTGAGCTACCAATGCCCACAGCACTACTCTTTGTTCCCTAGGTTCCCAGTCACGATCCACACCTTGTACGCATGGCTTTGTTTTACTACACGTTTGGATTGTTGAACGGATTCTTTCTTACCTCAACCGTCAAAACTGGTTTCCCATTGTCGCATATGCATTTGAGAAAGTTTGTTGAGTGGCTGAAATTCAGAACGACAGGAACACCTTTGTCAAAATCATCCTTTGCATTCGATATGTAGTAGTAGATCGTGATTTCCTCTGTAAAACAGGCAGTGAAGGTAAGTTACTCTTCTGACCACCATGCAGTGAAACACACACATACACACTAGTGAACACTAGGGGGCAGTGTGCACACATGCCTAGAGCGGTGGGCAGTCCATTATCCGCAACGCCAGGGGAGAATTTGGGGGTTAGGTGTCATGCTCAAGTGCTTTAGTCAAGTCTTGTCGGTTGCGGGACCTTCTGGTGCCATAGATGGTTACTTAACCACAAGTCTACGGCTGCCTAAAGGTAATGCTTTCTTAAATCAATACATTTAATCCTGGCAGTAAACTTGCTCTAAATGTTCACAGCACAATTTTACTGCCCTAAAAATCTATTGAGCCAAGCCATGCTCTGGTGTGGGCTTCATAATAGCGTGGGGTTTGTTTAGCTGGATCCAAACGTTATGAACCCACATGAAAATCTTTGAAGAAATGCTGTCACAGGCATATAAATAACTCATAACAATAAGGTCACGTTTTTCTAAGACCTTAAGAGGTCTGCACAGAGCCCTGACTTTAACCGTAAGGTCATTGAACATCTCTGGAATTATTTGAAATGCTGACTGCCTCCCACACCAGGGTCTGACATTATATCCCAAATGGAGTGGAAAACCTTTTAGTAAGGAATGGAGGTTATGATAACAGCAAAGCGTGGATTAAATCTGGAATGGAATGCCTAACAGATACATATTGTGTTTAGGCACGTGTCTACATATTTTTTTTTTAAGGAATTTGATTCTGTACCAACCTGTGGTGGAACGACTGACGATGCAATCACCCTTTTTTCGTCTTGGATGGAGGATATTTTCCGGAGAGATGGGTTGTTGCAGCAAACTCTGGATCAAGACTTGACCTTTTTCGCATCGTTTTTGAATGTATTCCTTGCAGGCTGGAAAAAACAGAAACTGTATAATGGATGCGTGCATACAAAAATGACAACAAAGGACTGGTATATAAACTATATCGTAAATAGTTGCACAAATGGTCCAACAAGTTTCAGTACCTTCAGTAAGCGTGTCGCTTATATGAAAGTTGTGTTTCGATATTGCAGAAATGGTGTGTGTGTGTGTGTGTGTGTAATTTAGACATGCGTGCGAGTGAATGGTCTGTAAAAAGGTTTACAGAAGTGTGAAATGGCTGTGGCTATGTGGTATAACTGTAATACACACGCCCATCATTTTAGTT
Source organism: Duopalatinus emarginatus (assembly GCA_028565595.1). NCBI lineage: Eukaryota > Metazoa > Chordata > Actinopteri > Siluriformes > Pimelodidae > Duopalatinus > Duopalatinus emarginatus. Next base: position 5,481 of record JAOVVF010026790.1, on the reverse strand, counting down.
CAGAAACGAATGGACTGCAATGATCTTTGATTTTAAGCCCTCACCTGACGTGACCGTACTCTGCTTGGCGACGACGACGAGGTCATTGAAAGTGCAACCGCTGTCGCCGCAACTGTTGCAGGGGTTTTGAACATCACATCCTCTTGCTTGCATAATAGCTACACTCGTGTTAGTCAAAGACACAAGCAGCATGTCCTTGTTGGTGGAAGAATTGGCTTCCGTATCACAGCTCTCCCATTTAAACTCATCTGGCACTTTGGGATTTTCTTCGTCTTTATCCAGACATGCTTCATTAACCATGTTTAGACTGAAGTGTAATTGTATCTGTTCTTTGTGATAAGGTGTCATGTTGTCAGAATTTGGCCACGAGTTTGTTTCATCAACACTTGTCTGGTGCATAGTCTGCAAACACAAGATTAAAAAAAAAAAAATCAGATTTCTGTAAAGATTTCTCTTTTTGTCATCTCAGGGAGTGTTGCCTTGCCACTGTTACCTCTGGCTTGCTCTACATATTATTGTGAAGCTGCTTTGGGACAATGTCCACTGTTAAAAGTGCTATACAAATAAAAAAATTTAGTGGCTTATTATTATAACAGGCTTGATATAAGGACTCTGTTTCCCATAACACCACACGGCCTACAAACATGTCTGCCACCTCCAATTCTAATACGGACACATAAATGTAAATGCTGCAAAAAAAATTGCCCATTGTGGCTTACATCCTTAAATTACTTGACTGGAGTTATATAATCAAATCAATCAATCAATCAATCCATCAAATCTTGAATTATTTTCGACAAACATTACAAATAGATTTATATAAGCATAACAGGCTTGATATAAATTTACTGTCTCTGCAGGACTCCGTTTCCCATAACACCACACTGCTAACAAACATGTCTGCCACCTTTAATTCTAATACGGACAAATAAATATAAGTCTTTGTTCTAGACATACAGTAGATGCAGTCATAATAAAAGAGGTTGCCACGGCATCACAGTTTATCAACATTTACAACATTCTCTTTGATTTTTTTTTTTTATCCATATACCCTTATTGCATTATTTATTATGCGGTGTCAACTGCACTATGCACAATTTAAAATTGCACAACTTTTCATATTTGCACTCATATTCTGCACATTACCTTTTTAGATCTGCAGAGTTTTTCATTTGCACAGTTTCTACTATTTGCACTTCTGGTAGATGCTAACTGCATTTTGTTGCCTTGTACGTGTACCGAGCAATGACAATAAAATTAAATCTATCTGTCTATAAGGAAAGACGGAATCCGTCTGTCACATGAAAAGAATTACAGGATGACTTGAAAGCAGCAACACCAGCAACATGTAACCCTAAAACCGCACCGCAATCATCTCCTACGCTAAAGAAAAAACTAAGGGAAAACAAAAAATGATCTAGTTTGTCATGTTTGGAGAAAGAAGGTCTGGTTTCAAACACAGGGACGAATGGAAAAAAGCTACAAGGACCTTAAACATCCCAGTCAGTAAAAGTGGTCTTCTAATATGTCTTCAACCTGTCCAGATTTAGCCATGTCACTCCTTTCGCTGGTTTCCTGTATCAGCCTCGCCTACCAAGCTAAAAACAGTCCAGCTCCACCATAATTCATGGCAGTGCTCAAAGCCAGATCCGGACCCAGAGCCCTTTGTGCTTTAAAGTACAGCTTGGCTTAACCCTCCATTATTCAAGACACATGGGAGGCAAAGATCCAGACACCAAAGTGGTGGAAAAACTTCCCCTGGGTGTCCGTACAGCTTCAAGCACTTGAATCCTGGTCTATTTGCACTAGCTAAAGAATTACAGGATGACTTGAAAGCAGCAACACCAGCAACATGTAACCCTAAAACCGCACCGCAATCATCTCCTACGCTAAAGAAAAAAACTGAAGCACAACAAAAATTATCCAGTTTGTCATGTTTGGAGAAAAAAAGGTCTGGTTTCAAACACTGGGACGACATTAACATTAACACCGCCTGCCTAAACAGCTCTGACCTGTTAACATGTGGACCTCTGAAGGTGGTTTGTGGTATCTGGCACCAAGATGTTAGCTACAAATCCTTTTGTGGATCACTGATCACTTGTTGCCCAGTATACTGTACGTACCCCAATTCTTGACTGGTGCCACTGTAACCAGATTATCAATGTTATTCACCTCATCTAGTGGGTTTGTTATAGCTGACTGGTGTATGAAGACCAAGCACGCAGTAAAATATGAAGATCGGAGCTCATCATTACAGAAGTGAATAAGCAGTAAAGCAGTAAATCAATTCCATCAGTCCCACTTCTTGTTTTCCATTTTTGCTACTGCAGCTTTCACTTCCTTTGGTTTTTTATCACAGATGTTGGCCATTGTGGCTTACATCCTTAAAATACTTGACTGGAGTTATACAATCAAATCAATCAATCCATCAAATCTTGAATTATTTTCAACAAACATTATAAATAAATTAATATAAGCAGTTTGCTAGCTGTAGGCTTTTTGTTAACGATCCCCAACATCACATGCTCAAGGCACTCAATCGCCCAACTGGTCCGTGGGACACTGTTAATAGGGGCTGCCCCTGCCTCGGGCAAGTGCGTTCACTTCCTTGTAAGTGTATGATAATTAAAGTAGTATGTGTTTTACTGCACAGGTTGGGTTAAATGTGGAGGTCAGATTCGTCTGTGTGCAAGCCCAGTAGGCCAGTTGTTTGTTACTTTCAAAAAGGAAACTACATGTATTATGTGTTAGAGGACGCCAGTAGATGGTTAACTATATCAGTACTTTTTTTTATAGAATAATGAAATTATAATGTTGCATGTAATATACAATTGTGATATAATAAAATAATAGTAATAATAATAAATGTGTTTTAAATAAATGATTTTTTTTTATAAAATAAACCCCCCTAATTTGACTATTACACATTTAATTATACATTTACCTACTTGAGCTTTTACTTGAGATGCTGGAGGAGTGTTTAACATTTTATCTGAGTCATTTTTACAGTCACTTTCTATACTGACTCAAGCAACGGTACTTTTAGTCAAGTTGGGGAATTCTCCCCCCCCACTGAGCGGAATGAATATTCACCTTTAGTGTTTACATAAAATTCCAAGATGTTTGTTAGTTTGGGACAGAAATTTAAAATAATTCAAGATTTTTTTTTTTTTAACCTAATTTTAAACATCAAACAACAAAAAATACAATTATTATAATCCTATATACCTTTATGTCCACCCATATATTTATTAGAAATAATTTGTTGAGAGAATAAAATTTAAGGCAACATGATGCATTCAAATATTTTAATTATCTAAACAAAGATTTATTTGTTTAGCCAACTTAGATGTGCTCGTTCAAACAATTATGATTACTTTGTTTGCACTGTTAGGAACTTTATTCAAAGATAGCTACAAAATTTCTAGTCAGCAAATTGCGTTCTACTGCAGGACAAGAAATCACAACTTCCCTAAAACAATGAAATTGTTACTAAAGTTACTTTGCTTAGCCAACTTAAAATGTTTACTCAACTGGTACTTACTTCTACTTGCTAAATCTAATTCTAAATCAGGCTAAATTAAAGAAGCTAATGTTAGCCTGTCGGTGAAATCAAGATTAAATCTTACCTATCTAACACAAAATTGCTTTTTCGTAACATATAGAATCTTTTTGGTACAATATCAGATTGAAAAACAGGCTTTACTTGTTCACGATTACATAAAAAACGTAGTTACAACTTTTACATTTTGCTGTATATAAGCTAATAAATGTGTCAGTAATGAATTACTAGAAGTGTTGGGAAAATTTCTCAAGAATATGATTCATAGCTTATTCATATCATTCGCTCTGATCACTGCTGGTTTTACAAGTCATTCTGGTTGGGTGTTGAAGACAGAACCTACTCACCAGGACTGGCGACCCCGAGCTTAGCATCCTGGCGAGCATCCTCGGAGGCAAATGCTGAGTTTCGACATCGTTTACCATCATGAGCTTGTCCCCTTTTCTGCACAGCAGAAACCATAAGGTTTATACCACATACTACATATTACACCAACAGTTTATCAGTAATAATAACAAAAGACACCTTATTTGCTTGACATAATATAATACTAGAAATAAAATTTGAATTCAGTGTGTCAGTGTGTTGGGTTTTATTACCTTCCAAAATTGCTTGGCGTACTGGTCAAAACTTTACCCACTTCATAACAGTGCTTGCCGTTGACCACAGTGTGACACAAGGCAACACCTCCATCAAGAAAACTCTCCTAAAAAGAAACAAAACACAGTTTGAATTAGTTGAAGTCAACTCAAGTCATAAAGCACTGAAATATCAGCTTAGTCAGATAGTCAGACCTACCTGTTCCATGTTGCTACCTGGGCAGACAATAACGTCTCTAACAGCAACGCAGGATTTTGTTCAATTTATAAAGCATGAGCAGTGGGTTGGGCTTCAGTAATAACACTTGTGCAGTACAGTATGATGTCACCAGACACTAAGCCAAAAAAAAGAGGAAGTGGCAGAAAGCCACAGGGGGAAGAAGAATCTATAAAACAATATGTTAAGTTACAGAAAAGGAAGAAGCCAAGGTCAAAGGGGGAAAGGTACAAACATATGAATGAAAGTGTAGGTACACAAAAAAGGATGTAAGTGAGGTCAGAAAAGATTATATTCTTATTACCAGTAACAGTTCCTTTTTATTTATAAAAAGTTCAGATTACATTAAAATGTAAAATACAACCATGTCTAACCAAACACCAACTGTCACTGTTGCCATACAACAAGGTGTCCAAAAACACATGGAGTTCTACCACGTTCCTATGTTGATAAGGTTCTAGTAAAGGTGTGGTTAGGCTAGTATGAGTAAACAGGAAAGGATATGTCATAGTCATTAAACACAACAGAGGTGTAAAGGTGAGTCAAGAAGTCCCAAGTTTTATTTGTCACATATGCAGTCATACACGGTACAATCACAGTATATAAGATAAATAAATAAAAATTAAACAGAATAAAATGGAATATAATAAAGTAAAATATAGATAGTATGTGGACTTTTATATTTCTGCACAATTTGGACCAAAAAGTTTTTTTTTCCAACTTTAGTGGATAAAGAGAACTAAATAAACAAACAAAATTACACTCTGCCATTGATATATTGAGAAAAATGATCCAATATGACATATATTTGAGTGGCAAAAGTAAGTGAAGCTTTAGGATTTGGAGGTAAAATTTAAATCAGGTGTCGTCAATTGATAGGACGACAGTCTGGTGTGATTGGGCGCCCTGTTATATTTAAACAGGAATCTAGCAAAGTCTGATCTTCACAACAAGAAGTTGTTGAACATTCGGAGAATTCGACCATTTCTCTCAAGGGAAGCTGCCCAGGTACTAGTCCAGTCTCTTGACTGGACTACTGCAACTCTCTCTTGGCTGGTCTCTCCATGCGTGCCATCAGGCCCCTGCAACTGATCCAGAATGCA
>JAOVVF010026718.1:0-13068 GCA_028565595.1 Duopalatinus emarginatus | reverse complement strand
ACTCCCTTACCATTTTCTCTTGTCCCAGCAGTTTTTAACAAGTACTTTTAGCATAACATGTGTTCGCCATTTTAATTAAAACATTTCACTTTAAAGCCTTATTCATTTACATAGATTAAAAAAAATGATTAATTGCGAATAAATATGTGAAATTCTAAGATTAATCGCGATTAAAAATTTTAATCGCTTGACAGCCCAAATATATATTACATATACATATATATATAATCTTTCTGCTTTCTTAAGGACTTTTTTTATTTGTGAACAAGCTTGAAAATGTTTCAAAATTTTAGCGTAAATCTTCCTCCTCTTAGGAAGAAACTATTAGGAGAAATAAGTGCGTAGAACACTTGAAGTAGACTGCAAGAAATTTGTTGGTTGAGGAAACATGTGCCTGAAACTGAAACTGGGACTACAAAATTGGTTTTATTTCGGAATCAGAATCAGAAGGCTTTATTGATCCCAAAGGGATGACCTTCTTTACTCTCTATATATACATACACTATCTATCTCTAACAGTGTAAATGATGAGTTACTAATATGTTTATGTTTTTATATTTCTTATAGGTGTAAACATGGGATCCTCTCCAACCAAACCTGGTATGCAACCCAGACTGCTTTAAATTACATTTATTTACTTTATGATGTTGTCAACATTGGAAGCAAGTAGAATATATTGGTAACTACTTGGAAGCCCAAAGTAGCTAGCATAGTTAACTAGAGAGTATGATGACACAGTCGGCTGTATTTACATTGGACTACCTGTGTCCCAATCAAAGAAATAGTGTTATATACAATATACAAATACCATAAATTTCAGTAAACAGTAAGAAACTGAAGTGACTCAGGGAAGTCTGGATGCCTGTCTTTCATGATTCCTGGATGATGGTGGGTCAAGTCGAGCCACACTTGAATCACAGCGGGCTCTTGGTACACATCTGACTTTGAACTTTGCCATCAGGTTTAGTTTTGGTATTAGAGTTTTATATCTCATGCGGGCTCCTACAGAAAGTCAGTAAAGGGTTTAGAGCAAGGGGGTGACATGACCAAAATTATGAAGATTGAAGAAAAAGCCAAGCTGCTGCAGTGTAGATCAACTAAAGGGGCCTAATCGCCACATTTAGGAAGGAGGGCCAGGAGGGAGTTGCAGTAGTCTAGTCTTGGAACTAGTTATCTGTGTAGCCTCTTTCGAGAGAACTGATCGAATTCTTATCACACCTGATATTCAGCAACAAATAATAAATAATAAACAATCAATCAAACATCAGTGACCCCTGCACACACCGAGTACCTGATGCTAATAGTGGTTGGTGTGGTACAGTGGTAACATTACTGGGCTCCCATGTGAGAGACCTGGGTTTGATTACCGATCTGGGCAGCCAGCCTGTGCTACAGACTGCACTACTGTACTACAGACACCAATAAGGGTCCTTGGGCAAGACTCCTAACAATATGTTGGCCTACCTGTAATACTAATAACCTTGTAAGTCGCTCTGGATAAGAGCGTCTGCCAAATGTCGTAAATGTAAATGTAATGATGCACTCTCCAGGTACTATTGCAAGCCAGAGGTCTGCACAAGGTATTGAATCTAATATAATGTTGTATTTCACATATTTTTACATTTCAAAACTATTAGCTGAAATATACAAGTTTTAAATAAAATGAAAAAAAAAAAACAAAAAACTGAGCAACCTGTTAGTTAGGGACAAGGAGATTGCCCTGACGTGCTAAATTTGACGTGCTAACAACCATGCACATGAAAATAAACATACAGAATTAACTATTTAATGTCTTTGTAATTTTTTTATATCTGTCTAACAGAATTTGAAACCGTTTTAGCTGACAAACATGTTACATATGGAGATCATGTTACTCTCCGATGTGAGGCAAACACAAAAGATCTAACAGCAACGTGGAAAAAGGACGGCTGCGAATTACGTTGTATTGAGGACAAACACCGTGTGACAAAAGATGGTACAACATGTACCTTGGAAATTTCAAATGCTCAGGAGAGTGATGAAGGGAAATATACCATAACACTGAGCAATGAGTTAAGTTCTGCCTCATGTTCTGCCTTTGTCAGAGTCAGTAAGTTACATAATACAATTGTTTGAAATATCAAACAGCTACAGAAATACTAATAATGACTACCCCCCACCAAAAAAACCAAACATTTTTTTCATATATATATATATATATATATATATATATATATACACACACACACACATATACTATATAAATGTATATATAAATCTTCTATTAACAACATGCCATGTAATCCAACAGAAATAACGGAATGGAGGAAAGTGCAGTGGAGGTAAGTTTACAAACATTGCTGTTGTAATAATAACATGTTGTAATAATAATAATAATTATAAGAAATAATAATATAATTACCCTTTTTTATTTATATATAAGACTGCACATGTGCACTGCACTGGTTTTTATTTTTATTTTTATTAGATAATTATTACTTTAATTACTATCTAAAATATATGTAAATATATTAAATATATAACTTTACGTACATTTTTGTTACTCAGACAAGACAACATGTTAAACACTTTAAAGACATTTCAAATCTCTAACAAAGACCAAGAGCTCCGCTTCCTTATGTATGGACCAGTTGGTGCAGGAAAGTCCAGCACCATAAACACCATCTGAACCATTTTTGAAGGACGCCCGGTTGTCAGTTGTCTGGCTGCTGCAGAATCTGAGAAAAGTTTCACTCGACACGTGAGTCTATATAATGCAGACCTATGTGTATGACGACTGTTCACCTTCTATGTATGACACACCTTGCTGAAAATTGATAATCACATCTTTTTTTTTATCGTACTACTTTTAGTACAAACGATTTAGATTTGCCAATGAGAAGGGATTGTTTCCTTTTGCCTTTAATGATATAATGGGTGCAGCAGCAGAAGGTGGCGTCCGCATCATCAGCGCTTTAAAAGGCCATATGAAAGATCGTTACCTGGTAAGGCTGGTAACACCTTGTGGTTGGTTATTACTCATCCTTATAATACTATATGTAAATTGGCTTAACACACGTCACTCTAAAACCTACCAGTGTAACTGATATGTTTGGAATAGGATCCAAACCAGTTATGCCTGACCACATGAACACTTATCTGTATATCTCTCATTTTCAGTGTGAATCCACCCCACTACTGCCTGAAAACAAGCAATATTACAACCACAATCTCAGCCTGAGTGATCAGATGCACTGCCTGGTGTACGTCATACCAGCTGACAAATTTTTACTAATGGATGGTAATTTTATTAAAAAACTGAAGACTGTCAGAGAAACAGCAAGCAGAATGAGTGAGTCAACCCATTATCTCTATAATGTGTATCCTTGTCAGGCACAGTTCCATTTTTACCAGGAGTTATCAGGTCAATTATTTTGGCTAGAAAGGAACTACAATATGTGGTGCTACAATAAACTGTAATGCACAAATCCACTGCTGCAACTGACCTTTTAATAAAAAAAACAAAGGTCTAATTTAAATTATTTATATCATTTACATACGGAATATATATATAGAATTTATACATGCATTTATACTTAAACATAAACATATGGCTGCTTTAAACAACCACTATTTTATTATTAACAGAAAAAACACATCTCTTCCTTAGTGACCAGTTTGAAATCAATTCAGACTCAATTAAGTCATACATAGTCATACAATTTTATCAGTGAGTCTAACAGTCAGTCCCTGTTTTCTTTGCTTATGACTTTTATAGAATAATGTTATAAAATGAATTAATCTTAAACAATGTAATTGTCACACACGCTACATGGAGCTGGGGTGTGCGTGAGTGTAATTAAAAATACTCACAGGTGTGGGATTTAGGATGCATGTGAGGGGAAGCCTATTAATAAACTTAAAGAAATGGATAAACGTAAAAAAAATAGCAAAAGGGAGAAACTACTGGAGAATAGGAATCAGCAAACCGGAATCATCTGTATTTAGTGTCCATAAACATAACATCATCCTAATCAAGATATACATCGCATCATCAGTTCTCTCCAAAGAGTTTTGAGAGTTTACGGCTTATACAGTCTATCAGGCAATCCCCAGAAACTGGATTTTTGCATTACAGTTGACGCCTACGACAGTTTCCGAACAGCGCGGCTAAACAAGGGCAGGGCTAAACAACTGTCTTTTAAGCTGTTGAATTTCTTGATTTTTTTTTTATTTCTTGAATTTAGATTACAGATACCTGGCTACCTGCCCTTTTATTTATAAACACACTGTCTGTGTCAGCCAGATAAGGATAGGTTCCCTTATGAGTCTGGTTCCTCTCAAGGTTTCTTCCTTTTGTCATCTCAGGGAGTTTTTCCTTGCCACTGTCACCACCGGCTCCTTATCGAGGCCAAAACTTGAGGCTAAAAATCGAGGCTAAAAAGTTTCTATAAATGTATATTTGACCCTTTTTATTATTTCTGTAAAGCTGCTTTGGAACAATGTCAATTGTAAAAAGCTCTATATAAATCAATTAAATAAAAAAAAATGAAAATTTGAATTTGTAAAAAATAAAACATTTTCTGACTATCAATTATTACAAGTTAGGTACTCGAATTCCTCTGTATTAATGTCTTTCACATTTTCATATAAGTTTATCTGTGTGCTTCCTGTCTGTGTTACAGAAATTCCTCAAGTGGTTTTCATGACAAGAGTAGACTCAACATGTCCACTGACAAAGGAGAATTTACAAAACGTCTACAAAAGCAAAAAGATCAAACATAAAGTGAGTAATTATGTGTGGTTGAGATTGTATGGGCATCGCAACAGAAATGCATAATTACGATTTATAAATGAAAAAATGAATCACATCTTGTGTATATTTGTGTCTATCTAGATGCAGAAATGCAGTAATGCCCTGGGTGTGCCTGTGAACTGTATCTTCCCTGTCTTGAACTATAACAAGGGGACCCACATGAATATGGATATAAACTGCCTGATGCTGGATGCCTTAACACATGTTGTTTATTGGACTAATGACTATGTGGTTAAATCTTCCAACAATTGAAGTTCATGTTTACATTTAATTAATTGCACCATTGGCACATTGAGCAATGTCACAAGACTGTAAAAGAACTGGAGCGGCATGGACTGACACCAGCTAAGGATCCATTCACTACAGCTGTCTCTGGCTAAAAGTACTGACAGTTCAGTTTTAGACATCACCAGAAAATTTCTTGCTATTATAGTAGAAAAGACCAAGACACTGGACGGGTTGTTGTATATGAATACGTAAATTGTACTCTTATTATCTACTCATCAAAGTGAACCACTAAATAAGCATTATTCTACACTGCAGTACAACATGATCCAGTCCAATTCGATGTTGGTGTCATTCACTCATCAGTTATCAGCCTGAAGGGCAGTCTGCTTACCGATCAGGATTCCAGTCTGCAGCTTTTGCTGGACCATTAATTTACTGTAACGTAACGTAACATAACGTGCTTATGATTCCACCTTCACCCTAACCTACAGATTATAGCTTGTTTAGAACACTGCAGCCAGAGTATTAACTTATATATAAGGTCATTAATTTTTTTTTATTATTATTTATTTATTTTTTGTTCGATGGGAAGATGGTCATGTGTCCTTTGACTTTTGAGTCACCCTGTATATATTCCCTTTTCAGGACAAAATAAAACAGATTTCACTGTATTGCTATTTATCTAATAAAAACTTGACTAAAATTAGGCAGTGTATAAAATATCAAGTATACCTTCATTAATTCCAAAGAACTTATTGAGAGGATAAGTAGCAGCCAGGTTCTTCATCACCACCTTTATATAAATGCAGGCATTTGGGCAGTTTGCTGATCTGGAGCATGTTGGGCAATCAAAATATATCCAACTGTATAAAAGAGCTAGCTTTGTCTTTCTGTCTTACCACAACTGTGGTAGGTTGTGTTAAAATTGCTTTAAAACAACATACCGCTGAAGTATGACACCTGCTGCATCTTCTCCCTGCAACATGAAGAAATATGCGCTGACATCCCACACTTCTCCCGCATATGGATCCTACGTATGAAGCTGAAGAGCTGCCATTTCTGTACTCAACGTGACCTCGAAATCCCATCCGAAGGAAAGATCAGTCGCTGATAGCGAATCCCACTGGCAGGCTTTTGCATTTATAGAACCTGTGAGAGATATCACATCAAGGGCATAGGAGTCAGTTTTACATTTGCTAATATGAATCAAAGCCCACCCTATCCTGTAAAATATTGGCTAGCTAAATGACCGCTAGCTGTATGACTAGCTATAAGATGACAAAATTTACACTAACAATATAAAGGCAAGATTAACATTACTGTTATACAGTAAGGCTGCGTCCCAAACAACAACACACTGTGGAATTGTACATACTACATACTACGCTTTGTGATGAACAGAGTTAAACATCAGAGTTAATGCTTTGCTTGCATGTTTTTATAACAAGAACTTACACAAAAGAGGATTCCATAGTAAAAATTATCTGTTGCTGCCATCCAATGGACTCTCATTACTGACCTCAAGGTCAAAGCTGGTGTGCTAACTCATGAATTAAATGCTCTGATGAGGTAAAAGCTGAGGTCAGTGATTGGAGGATGTTTTTAAACAGCCATTAGCAAAGATTGCCCCAGTGCAAAATTACCCCAGTGCACCCCAATACATGAAAATTGGTTTGATTCACTGCCAATATGTGCTAACTTATTGTTGAGCTTTCAGAATAAAATATATATTTTCTTCCTCCCTGTGGTATAAAATTCAAAATCAAATCCAACTGTTTCCAATATCTCACCCAGTTCCTATGTCTTTGCATCATGGTCACTTTGTACCCATCAGCAGTGAATTTTGGTGCGAGGTATTAAAAAGGAGACGAGAAAACGTTTGTGATTCTCAGCCAGGCATTTTACACTCATGGTGCCCAACCAGAAATCCCAGCAAACATTGAATGAGTTACTAGTTGAATGAGTCTAATTACATACTCATCAAGACATAAACTGGAGTGCAAGCACCACAACTGTTAGGCTTATGTATTAGGGGAATGCAGCAGCATCACTGCAACATTAGCGAGCAGATTAGAAATTAGCAGTAGAGAAAAAACTGCTGCAGAAAACAAAATGTAGTGACCAGCTTAAGTTGTAACAAAACTGCGGTAAACAGTAAAATGAACACTTATTTAATTAATAGAAAAAAATACTAAGACAAAGATGAAGGTGGCAGCCAGAGTGTACTTGCACTGTGATTCGACACCCCTCTGACTGGTCATATTAAAGGAGCAGTTGATAGCCTCTTGAAAAGCTTACTATTTATTTATTTATGATTCATATTTTTTGTCAAACATTTCGATTTTAACAATGCAACACACAAGCAAATAGTGACAAACAATGCCTGTACCCACCGACTTCAGCAGCCATACCAGACAAAGAGGGGAAGAAAGAAAGAAAGAAAGACAGAAAAAAAGAAACTATGAGGTTAAAACTTATTGTGTTTCCCAGCATATTTATCTCAAATCTTCTCCATATACAATTTGCTACGAAGCTCATTCGGGCAGGTTTAATCTTGGCACAAGCCAAATTGCCACAAACCCTTGCGGCACTCTACCTGTACCACAGTTCCCTCTTTCCATCTCGCCACAGTGTATGAAAGGGTTTAAAGGTGTGTTTCTTACACTGGGGTTTATGATATTTAATGTAAAGATCTTATATTAATATTATTAGGATGTTTTCATATTGTATGATCCTTTCATTGTATGATTTTTGTATTTTGTATGTATTATATATGATCTTTAAATAAAAATATAAAATGACCCTGCATCTTTGATATCACTTAACATTTATATAATTACAGCTTTTAAATTACGGAACGACATTTTAAATAATGAAACTCACAGTATAATATTTAAAACATTTCCGGCTCTAGGTTCTACAGCTATTAAACAGATGCACATGTAAAATAAATTAAAGGACGGCCAACAAAGAATGTTACTAAAGTGAAATGGTGTACATCTTACAAGCTACAAGCTGGTAATGATGTGGATCTTGTTCAAGCTCAGAGACTCACCTGATCCAGTCATATAAGAAGCTAAGGAATTCAACAGAACACGGTGAAAATAGAGGACTAAACAAGCAGTTGACCAGGCTATCAACCATCTACCACACCAGGAGATAGTCGGATGATTGCAGCTAGGCAGACATGGGTGGGAACCAGCCCCAATGTGGTCAAAAGCCAGAAAGCAAGAAAGTAAGAAAAAAAAGAATTGAGTTGGTAGTTTCAGAAGTCATCAGAATGGAGTATGATACATTAAGGATCAGAGCTGTGAGTCAGAGGCAGCAAGAAAGGTGGAAAATCTAGGAGGCAGTCACCAACAGGGCGATACAGATGTTGCTATGACAAAGTGCTCTGAAAATTGGAGATATTGGAAGAACGCTGGAGCTCACCTCAACATCCCTTGTACAATGGGCAAGACTTTCATTGTTTTTACTATTATCAAACATGGGTACACTTTGGAGTAGTCAAAGGTGAAATAATTTTGTATTTTTTCTTTTTGGAAGGCCCTACCTCCGCTTGCCCTGCCTCTGTCATGACGCTCCTTCTCCTACTTACTGAACGCATGCTGTCCAGAGAACAAAAAACTGATTGGCTGACTGACGAACTCTTTGCAGAGAACAGGCCAACCAGAACCCTACCTGTTTTGTATGCACTTCATGAATATGCACACAAGGGGAGCGTGTTACCAAAGCAAATACAGCTTGTCTCTCCCTCTCTTTCCCACACACATTTAGGAAAAAAAAAAACAGTCTGTTTCCTGAGTGTGCGTTTGTGTCTGCTCTTGGCTGCTCATTCTAGGGAGATTCCAGGAGATTTTATCTGACTTCAGGCCATCAGGGGGCCGCTATGTATATGCGGGAGACTCCTGGAACTTCCAGGAGACTTAGCATGTCAAGTCAAGTCAGGTCAAGTAGTTTTTATTGTCATTTCAACCATATACAGTGGTGTACAGTACACAGGAAAACAAAAGAGCGTTCCTTTAGGACCAACGTGCTACATAGAGCAATAAACTACACAATAAAACGTAAAGTACACGCGTGCAGTAGCATGTGCAATGAAGTAAGACGATCTATAATAAATACACAAGACAATACACTATAAATACACAGGACAATTTACAATATACAAAACAATAAACCATAAATACGGGGAGAGGACAGTGCCGATTGCCCACTGGTACCAAAAGCAGTAAGGTGCAGTTTTCTCCATTTTTTCGGTAAAATTGTAAACACAAACATTACGTTTAGCGGCAGTTTGTACATTTTGGTATGGATGTAAACATTGTACTCTTACGTTTGTGACAGTTTTAAAGAGGAGATTGTTTGTGTAAACAGTGTGTGGGGTGTGTGTGGTCATTGACAATGCCGGTTTCTTTAGGAATGCAGCGTGTGGTGTAAATGTCTGTGATGGTGGGGAGAGAGACACTAATTATCTTCTCAGCCATCCTCACTACCCGCTGCAGGGACTTTCTATCTGATACGGTGCAATTCCCAAACCAGGCAGTGATGCAACTGCTCAGGATGCTCTTGATGGTTTCTGTAGAATGTGGTGAAGGTGCGAGATGTGCTTTCCTCAGCCTTTGCAGGAATTAGAGATGCTGCTGGGCTTTCTTAGTTATGGTGCTGTTGTTGAGGGACCAGGTGAGATCCTCTGCCAGGTGAACTCCAAGGAACTTAATTCTCTTGACGATCTCCACAGCAGAACCATTGATGTGTAGTGGAGAATGATCATGCCTTGTCCTTCTAAAGTCAACAGCCATCTCTTTGGTCTCACAACCCACCACATTCATGTCATCTGCAAACTTTATAATGTGATTCGAGCTGTGCATTGCTGCACAGACGTAAGTCAGTGAAGTGAACAGCAATAGAATGAGCACACAGCCTTGGGGGGCCCCAGTGCTCAGAGTGGTGATGCTGGAGGTGTACTGTCCGATCATGACTGACTGATGTCTCCAGTTAGAGAGAAGTTTTCAGGCCCAGCTGATCCAGCTTTCTGATGAGGTGCTGGGGAATGATTGTCTTGAATGGTGAACTGAAGTCTATGAACAGCATTCAACAGTATTCTTATTGTCCAAGTCAGTGAGCACCAGGTGAAAAGTGGTGGACATGGCATCATCCATTGAGCAGGTGGGACGGTACGCAAACTGCAGAGGGTATAGTGAAGAAATAAGCAGCGTGCTCAAAACAGTCCTGAAAAGCAGAGATGGCTCTTGCTGGCCATGTTTTCTCCGGGAGAACGTAAACAGTGATCTACTGTTACTATCAGTAAATAAAAAGATCTGCATCTGATGCTCATAAACTCCACTAGGTATGAGCAGTAACTACAGACTGATACAGAGTTCTTGCACCATTCTGTGTTGATGTAAACACACAGTCCTCCACCATGAGTATTACCGTACAGGGCTAACTTCTGTCGGCTCAAAACGAAGCTAATCTCTTTAGTTGGATGGTGCTATTGGAAACTGTTCAGGGACATCTCAGTGAAAACAAAGACGTAGCAATCTCCAGATTCTCGTCAGTCTCTAAAGTCAGATGCAGTCTGGTTTATTCTCCAGGAAGCAGATGTTTGATAGCAGGATGGATGTGAGAGCTGGCCAAGTTGGCTTTGTTGTTAGCCTAGCACTACCTCCAGCCCATTGACGTGTTTCTGTAGTCTCAGGCACCACTTCCAGTGTGCCCTTTTTCAGCTGCTGGTTTCAGGTGAGGCCATGTTTGCAATAGCAGACCAAAACCGTGTAGCATGTCATTCATCGGTTGCTTTCTGTAGTGTAAGCAGCGTCTGACTGTCATATACATATACATTTTTTTAAAATGTTAAGTACTTCAAATGTCTACTAAAATCTGTGTGCCAAGTTGTCTTTCAAAAAGAAAAACACTTAGAGCCAGACTCAAAGATGCTGCATTCAAGCCTTCAGCTTGACTGGACCAATTACTCTGCTCATAGTGATGCATGTGCACCAAATTTGATAGGCTACATTAGAGTCTTCTGCTAAAAATTATTCATTTGCATATGGCTATGATATTGTTTCTAAAATCTAGTGCTCACTGACTGGAGGACAGAAAAACAGCCTGGATATGTCACCAGTCCAGTACTGGGCAGACACCTGGACAGATTTATACACACACAAGTTGAGAACATTTTCACATGAACTTTACACAACAGCAAAATGTAAATTACTTCACACATGATGTCATGTCATGTTGTGTCAGGTTATCTGATGTCTATGTGATGCCAGCCAAGCTTGTTGTCCTTAGATAACATTTTTAATTATTGTGATTGTGTAAAAGTGTACTGTTTGATGTTGTGCACAGGAGCTGAAAGCCTGAGGGAGCAACTGCTGACCTCAGGGCTGAAGAGTTCTTTTTTTTTAAAATATATATTATTGTATTGTATTTGTGGTGGTGGTAGGAATCTTTCTATCGCTCTCTCTCTCTCTCTCTCTCTCTCTCTCTTTCTCTCTCTCTCTCTCTCTCCTGGGTGGCACTGTTGACTGCAGTGACTCTGCCTTGCACCAGGTTTATTTGTTTAGTTTCCTTGGTGTGTGTCTTTAGTGTTGTGTTTGTTTAAATATTTCATTTTTTATTTTCTTTTTCTGTCTTTTTATCATTAAAAGTTTTTTTTTCCGAAATGGAATGGTTTCAAAAATTTCTAGATCAAGTCATATTAACTCATTTTTGTCTGTTCCCTCATAATGAAAAGTTTAAGCAGAAAGAACATGTTTGATAGCACATGAGTCCTTTAATAAGAATAACTGTATTTGAATTGTATTTGTATTAGACATAAAAACCAGATCAATAATTGTATCATATGCAAATATGGACACTTCAAATAAAAGTGTCCACACCATCAGTATGTAGTGATGACTTCATGAATATGGTTAATGATAAAAGTTGAAAACATAAGGCACAAAATTAATACTATTAATCTAAACCCAAGCGATCTGATAACAAACCAACTACATGTCCATATATTTGCATCAGCGATTAGAGTCTTGTAAACATGACAGAGTCATTTTTACTAATTTCTTCATTAAAATGGTGTATGTATATGTATACTAGATCTCGTACCCACATTTCCTCAAAAGATACTACTAGAAATATTCAAACCACTTTTAAGAATTATTTCTTGCTTAGTACTGACTATGTCCCTAAATCATTTAAACTAGCAATTATGGTTAAAAAACCCTGCACAGAAATAAGATTAAGTTTATCAGTCAGGCCACATCATAGCACAGAGACAGTGCTGGTTAAAGTTGTCAATGACCTGTTACTGGACTCCATTGATCATGATGTTCTGCTTCATAGACTAGAAAATGTTGTTGGAGCTAAAGGAACAGCCCTGTCCTGGTTCAGGTTTTATTTGAGTAACCATTATATATATATATATATATATATATATATACAAACACACACACACAGAGAAAAGTCCCCCCCTGCCGTAGAGAAGCATAACTCAGGATATGAATCTTAAACAGTTGAACAACCATTTGTCTTGGTGTTCGAAATGGACCCAAAAGAGGGTCCTTCCCACCAAGACCCCCAGATTATTCTTAATGAACAGTCCTTTACTCAGTTCTACCTATCCACCACTCTTAAAAATGGCTTTGAACATGATGCCCTCCTAGATACTACAGCTGACATCACTTTGATATCAACGACGCTCTTCAGGCAGGTATGAGCCATATCCTGCTGAGACAATCGAGAGTTGCAGTTACAAACCTGCTCTGTCAATGTACAACCGTATTCACACACTGGCATCACCTTACAGTCTGTAGTCCTAATCCACCTCACCATTGGACCAATGAGTGTTGTTCACCCATTACACATGTCCCAATTAGAGACCACCACCTCCTGGGTTCACCCCAACCAAATCAAGCCGCATAAATACCCATGGGACTAGCCGGGGACACCAGTGTCCCAGCTGGAAAAAAAGTATTATTACTTTACAGATTTTCTACAGTAGTAATATATTTTTGTTTCTACAACAGAAAGGCTTTATCTGT
>JAOVVF010026659.1:0-13073 GCA_028565595.1 Duopalatinus emarginatus | reverse complement strand
CATATAATGCCTCGGTACATACAGACTAAACAGTGTAAAATATCTACAAAGTATGTGCTGATGATTATTATGGTCAGCCACTTGAGTGTGCCATACTTTTAATTCACCTTTGTAATTGAATATAATAATAGAATTATGCTTAGAAGTACAATGGATTTGGAACGTAGTTACATGTGTTTGTGAAATGTTTGTAAGATACCCAGTAATAACGGTAAGATACCCAGTAATAAATACATATTTCTAGTATCATCCCCTTAACTTACGGTATCTTGCGCTGTACTTACTCTGTACTTACCCAGTAATATGCGGGCTGTATTTTAAAGTGTTACCATATATTCTATTTCAGCGATACACATCAATAAATTGGCACAACAAAATATACAGCATGGTGTACACAGACAAAAAAGTCAGGAACTAACACAGAACAGGTGAACACAATTAGGTAACAAAGTATCAGTGCAGAGATCATAGCTCCTGATAGTTTGAAATTTAATCATTTAAGATGTCACCTGAAGACAACACAACTGGACCACAAAGACAAGCCAGATGATTTCAAAAGAACGAATTCAAACTGTTGGACACAAGAAAGTGGATTTACTAAAGCTGCATCGGTGCCTTCAAATGCTCAACTCTCTCTGTATGAAGTTGTCTACAAAGAGTTGCTCAGTGTAAAAAGCCACACACTATAGCTAAGAGATTCATATTTGCTTCAGATATCGACATGGTTTCAACTATGACTGATGAAACAACAGCCAGCAATCAAAAGACAATTAAGGGGGAGCAGCTTGGCCAGGGCAGCCGTGGCCTAGTGGTTAGGGAACCGGTCTCGTGACGGTCGCGGTTTCAATCCCCACCCAGGGAAAGACACGACTGAGGTGCCCTTGAGCAAGGCACCTAACTCCCCTAACTGCTCCCTGGGCACCGTGGTTTGGGACTGCCCCCCGCTCCAGGCAAGTGTGTTCACTGCCCCCTAGTGTTCACTGGTGTGTGTGTTTCACTGCACGGATGGGTTAAACACGGAGGTCATATTCCTTCTGTATGCAGTAGGTAAGTACAGTAAGGCAAAATAGTTCACTTTTTCACTTTAATGACAAGGTAGCGGAAAGCTTATTGTCACTTTATTTTCTTTAATAAGACGGTACACTTTTGTATGAATTACACACACACACACACACACACACACACACACACACACATATACACGTGTATTGGGTGGTGGAGATATACTCTGCAATTGATGCACATTTATTTATCTATAGAACAGTGTTGTGTTATACATTTTTCTACACAGGAGTTTGTTAGTTTTGCATAATGTGCCGAGATGTGTGTTATTGCAGTCTGTCGATGTATGAGACTAATGTTCTTCTGTTTACCGCATGGACTTTGTATGCAGTGGACTGTTGAGATTTATAAGAAACATATCTAAGCTTTTTTTTAATGAACAAGTGCAAAAGTGCAGTGAAAAAGGGTGTTTGCAGCTCATTTTATATTCTTGCAAAATGAACCAGACATACTGTATGTTGCTTATCTGTATGAGTGGAATCATGTGAATTATTACAGTGGGGCTTGATGACTTTTACCCTTCACTTATTACTTATTAATTTATTTTATATTGTACAGTTACTGTTGTACATTTATTTAGTAACTACAGTAGCACAAATAAGAAAGGGACATAATTACAGGGTGAGAGATGTAAGTCTGGGCTTGGGGTACATGATGGGCTTGGGGTACATGATGGGCTTGGGGATATGATGCAGTAGTTTCTCAAAACAGGGTTTCTTCTACAACCCAAATATTATATTTCTATAACTACATTTTCCAAAGTGTTTTCCTCTTTTGCCATATGCAATTTGCCAACAATTACAATGTTTTAATCTATTAATGAATTCTTTCCCAATTTCATGGACTTTCATGGTATTGCAAGTGAGTGGGTCATTTGTAATGAAAGAATAAAATGTTTAAAAATGTTCTTTAATTATTTAATTCTGCTAAGTAGTTCGTACTTCATCTGACATATTTTTTAACTGGAATCTTAAATCTCATCATTGGTAGGGGACGGTTTAAAGTGAAGCAGGAGGCAAAAGGAATGCTTTCAATGGAGAATCAACCCCAACAAAAAAATCTTCAGAAGATGAAAATGAATACATGAAAACAAACAGAAAGACTAATATAGAATGTACGTTAGGAGCGTATCTGTCCTTGAGATTTTCAGACTTGAAATTTGGCTGTGGCATTCCAAGAATTTTTAACCATTTCTAGTTGCATTTAATGCTGTTTTATGTTTATAAATCAAGTTAGTGCCTGCAACAGCTGTCTGGATTAAGGTTTTAAATAAGTAGCAAGGAACAATACAATCATATGCTAGATGTGTGAAGTCCCATATCATCCCTTTACTTAAAGAATCTTCATGAAGAGTTATACAGACAGACACAGGACTGTGACCGCCACATTTAACCCATCCTTGCAGTGAAACACATACTAGTGAACACTAGGCTAGGTGCCTTGATCAATGGCACTTTGCTCATATCTTGTCTGTTGTGGGGTTAAACCCAGGAACTTCCAATCACAAGATAGGTTCCCTAACCACAAGGCCATGGATGCCTCTATAGTCATTTTTTCCAACTATTACAATTATTCTCAAATGAGAAGAGATTCTTTGCAGCAGAGCTATCTACTGCATCTACATCACCACTCTTGAGAGGGAAAAGTAAAGCTGAGACAAAATACAACTACAAAATCTTATTTAATATCATAATTGTAACCCTGACAAACCAAGCTTCTCACTTCATCCTCTCCCTCTGTACATACAATATTAGTTGATGAGATTTTATTTACATTTTTACATTTTAGTTTAGACCTACATTCCTGGTCTCAAACGCTTTAATTAGTTGTCATGTTTATATGCAGTAAGATAAAAGTGTCTCTCTCATTTGAAATGTCAACATTAAAAAAAGACGAACACATTTTTGAGTTTGTACTAACGCCACCATGCTTCATTAAAAAAAAAATTATATATAACACTATAGACTATGTTTGGCTCTCCAGTTATCTTGAATAACAAATAAGTCAAAACTTCAGCAGACATCAGGTGTCTGAGGAACACGGGTGTTAGATCAGGGAATGCTATGAAAGCATGCATCATTACCAGAAACTATCATACACTTCATAACGTTTTATGCATTGACAAATTTCTTTGCTATTTGCTTGTGAGTTATGATAGCTTTCATAGCATTACCTGATCTAACACCTGTGTTCCTCAGACACCTGACGTCTGCTGACTTATTTGTTATTCAAGATAATTGGAAAGCCAAACATAGTCTATAGTGTCATGTATTTTTTTTAATGAAGCATGGTGGCGGTAGTACAAACACAAAAATGTGCTTGTCTTTTTTCATGTTGACATTTCAAATGAGAGAGCGCAAAAATTACTCTTACCAAACTGAAGAGATGTGATTTGACTGTACTGGTCCATGTATGGTAGCACTTCCTTTTATACCTAACCACACATCATCACTGTCCATAAATGCAGCACAAATGGGCAACTGAACTATATTGTATGTCCATTAAGAAACAGATGACAGTTTTGGCTGGTTATGATGCACCTTTTCCTCTAGGAGGAGTTGGTGAGCAGCTTCGATATCACAGCTCATGACATGGTCTTTGTCCCACGGCCTCATGGAAAAATTCACAATTTGTATAAGCTAAAAACACCATTGAGATCACCAACAGGATGCAGAACATTTGTCCTTTCTGACTCTATCACTGTATCAGGAAGTTCAAATGTGGACACAAATCTGAACAGATATCTAAATTCTCTACCCCATATTTGGCATACTGGGCATATTAGCCAGGTTTAGTTATAATGATCACCTGACTACAGAGCGCTCATAGACCTTCAGCAGAGGTGCTGTGGTCTTTAGCGGCCGGTGAAAGTCCAGAGCCGGGCAGGCAATGAGTGAGTAACTCTATGGCAAGGACCGCACTCCTATAGCCAGGAAGTCCAGAGCCTTGGAAAGGAAGTGAAACAGGAAACAGGAAGTAGTTTTAATACATTTCTCATTCTGCATATAGAAGATTTTTAGATTTATTTAGTAAGACAACTGGCCAACTTAAACAATTAATCATGGTGCACCTTAGCAGGAGATTCACCATGGAAGCTTCCTGCTGTAATAGTGGTTCCTCGTCCTGAATAAACCAACTTATTGTAACAGGGCTAACGAGACACAACTAGAGGATGTATGGCTCTGCTGCATGTATATTATATTTAATTCAATGTTATTTATAATTAGCGCTTTTATTGTCCCAAATCAGTTTTAAACAAATATCAAATCTGGACCTAAATTTTTTAAATTAATATAAATGTTATTTCTAATGAGCAAGGCAGAGATGACAAGACCTGTCTGCTGTTCTCTGTTTACTGCACAATAATAATGCACACGTTACTCCGCCTCATTCACTTTGCATAATTAATTATCTTCTTTGCATAATTAATGTATAATATAACTGTCATTTAATTGTAAATAGGTGGTGATTTAGCAAAGTATGAATTCCACTGTACACTGGAACAACTTTTTATACTGTGACAGTTTAATTCTTAAGCCTTGAATTTTATTCTGTCTAGTCTCAAAAAATGCCTTGAGTTTGTCCTTCTTTAATCATTATCTCTATCTGTATAGATAAAGTCACCAGGGGGCTGTGTCCTGAGTTCTGGGAATGTATCGCTTAGTCAGCAAAAGAGAAGTGAATAAATGAATCAGCATTTTTTTCCCCCATGCATGATAACATAACATAAAGAGATCACCAGTGTAAAGATTTTTACCAAAAGTGACAGGACAAAATCTGTTGTGAAAGATGCTGAAAGCTAAATTGATACTGAAGTTTTATAGATTAATCTTCTAATTAACAAATAAATTAGGATACAAAAAAATGGGGTTTGCTTGCCTGCTTAAAATATTATTATATTAAGATATTATAAATAAGATATTAGAGTTGATCATAGTTATTAATATATGTGTGTTATGTGTCAGTGGCCTCTAAAACTTTATACAGAATATTTAATTACAGTTTTCTCCATATAACCAGATTTAACCATTTTATGATTTCACTTCTGGTTGGACTCTTCCAAAAAACACCATTTTATTCAACTCAATTGAATTGCAAGCTGGTGGTCACAGTGGCAAAGAAAAACTTCCTGAGATGAGGAGAAAGAAACCATGAGAGGAACCATGGGAGTAGGAGAACCCATTGTCAGGGGGGCCAAGGTGAGTCCCCTCGATGGACCTTTGGGTTTCCGGGAGTTGCCAGAACACAGGACACAAGATAAATCAGACATAGTTCTTTACTGACCTTAAAAGCTGTGGTTGCCTTGAAGATGCCTAACAGCCACGCTCTGCCTCGCAAAAGTTTTGGCAAAACAAAACCTCCTAATGCAGCCCTGCTCGCCAGTATGCACTGACATACCTGCTTAGCCAATTACAGGTGCTCTCATCACCTCCTCACCCAATAAGGCAGCCAATCATTGCACTTTTTACTTCTATGTCAATGTTTAAGTCATGGGTAATTTCCCAGTCTGTCATTTTTGCCATGTCTTTAAGTCACAAGCCCAGTGGCCTTGTTATTGTTATTCAAATATTCTGTTATCTTGCTATAAACATAACTGTTTGTCCAGAACACCGACACCGGACCCAAATGTCCATGGATCTAATCAACAGTCATGTCCTAGTTCTTATTAGTTAAAGTTCCAAAAATCAAAATCGCTAACACCATCCTCATTTGGGTAACAGGGCAATTATAAAAAAAAGTATAGTGATAGTTATAAGTCTGTACTCTGATTCATGGTTATTCATTAACATGGAAAGCTTTACTGGTTAAAAACTGCCTCTTACTGCAACTCTAGAAGTATAAAATATATTGAGATTGAGATGGTAGAAGTTCTCAGATTTGAGGAAGATTTCTTAAACATTCCAGGAGTTTTATATGCACATAAAATTAATAGCTGTGAATCATTAGAAATATGTATGGTAGAGTCATTATATATGTATGTTAGAGACATTTCTGAGTAAAATAGAGATGTTTCTTATAATATTCACTGCATCCCATATTGACGCTTATGACAGGAGTGGACGGTAATATAAACACTTACCAATGTTGAAAGCTTTGTTTGTTCCCCTCAGTGTCTCTAAAGTGAGAGCAGCGATGACATCAGCCTGTCATGTGATCGCTTCTGCTCTCTCCACTGCCTCAGCACCCAGTGATGATATCAGCTGAGTCCCGTTAATCAGAGACAGTCCCTGAAACGTAGTAACATGCTGTCACAAACAAAAAAACAAAAAAACATTTCCCAATAATGAAAAATGTAAATACCTCTTTGGGTTTCAGTGATATGGGACCCGTTTCGAACAGAAAAGAAAGATAAAAAATGTACGATTTGAAAATTAAAAGTTAACAATGTTTATGGTCATAATTTATGAGACTTTTTGCATGAGGAGGTGCATTGTGGGAGAAACAGTCTGTGGTCACCACATTCGTCCCTAGAGCCAGGTGAGCTAGAGGGGCCAGGTCTCTACTCGCCCCTACTGTACCTTGCTCAGGAACCCAGGAGAGACAGGAGAGGACATTTAAATAAGATCGATCGTTAAAAGCTGCCACCATTTTTTGAAGAGTTTCCAAGGAAACACCGCTATGACCTTTAGCTAAGGCATTAATCCTGAGAGCAAGACGCATCCGGGTCCTCTCTGGACTCAGTGGGGGTCCAACCCCTGTCACCACACACACACACAAAACACACACACACTAACCAAACACACAATAACCAAGCTGCAGGAATTTCACTGATTAAATGCCCTTTTGCATACATCAGTTCTTTCCAACATATTACCCAACAAATCAGCAATAGAGTTCACAGTCACAATCAAGACTTCACAGGTTTCCTCTGCTTTCCTCCCACCTCCTAAAAACATGCCACGATGTGAATTACTAGCTCTCAGTTAGCCCTTGATGAGAGATGTGGGTGTGTGAATGATTGTGTGCATGGTGCTCACTAGTGATACATCATCAACAAAACAAAACCACTCCTCTTACAGTCCTGATCTCACTGTGAGTCATTTTACACCAAAAGAAGCAACACTTAGCAGCACTGTGGGAGCGAAATCAGATTTTCCTGCAGATCCCTGAAAACCACACACACACACAATGTCAGACAGATAGACATCATATTCCCCATTGAGAGTTAATATCCAACGCACCTGCGTTGATCTTTTCCCACGACAGTCTGCGGATTTACCAAATCCCGTGTTAATTCCACAAACAACTGTAATAAAAACAAAAGAGGCAAAAGAATTAATTAACTTATACACAGTGATTTTGTGTCAGTAAACATTGGGTGTAAATGTAATCCTGCAAAACAATGCTTGGACCTGGTCTCATCATAAAAACACTGGTTGGAAAGATTTCACACAATAAGGATTATTCATGATACATTAATAGTAGAGGGGAAAAGCCTCCCAAAGTACTCAGGGACAACATTATGAAAGTCACTGGCCACTGTACTTGCACACTATTTAACTCATCTGTGCAATGAAATACACACACACTAATAAGCACACACTAGGGAGCACTGAACACCCTTGCCCGGAGCAGTAGGAAGCCTTTTCAACAGCACCTGGTGAGCAGTTTGGCGGTTAAGTCTTTTGCTCAAGGGCAAGATCACGTCCTGGCAATTGAGCTGATCAAACTGGTGATTGGTCACAAGGCTGGTTCCTTAACCACAAGCCTATGGCTGCCCATGTATAATGTATAGAACCACAGCTACTTATCCTCTGACAGGTGAATCACTCAAAGATTTCACTACCGGGAAGAAGATGGACAATGGAAGCAAGCAGTTGCTCGAAAATAGTAGCAGGATAACCTGAAAGCATCTGAACATCTAAAAGCATTTGGTATTTGATGCTACAGAATTTTTCTGAAAAGTAAGGAACCATGGGAATGGGTCAGCACATTGATACAGCAAATGAGAAAATGCACCAAGCATCAGGGTAAATACATGTAGAGCACATGTTGTCAATAATAAATACAAAAAACAAGAACATGTATGTTTACTGCCATTTACTTTTTCAGACACTCAATTTCATAATCATATTGGGGCAGCCTTAGGCTTGTGGTTAAGGAACCAGGCTTGTGACCGTAAAGTCCCCAGTTCAATCCTACACAACTGACAAGACACAACTCAAGTGCACGTGACCAAAACACCCAATCCCCTAACTGCTCCCCATATGCCATGGATAGGGTTGTCCACCATTCTGGGCAAATGCGTTCACTGCCCCCTAAAGTGTGTGTCTCACTGCATAAATGGGTTAAATGAGGAGGTCAAATTCCTCTGTGTGGACAAGCACACTGGTCAATGAGTCACTTCCTTTTACTACTGCATGACATCAGTGATGAAGTATTACACTTTGAGACTGTTGCCATATCACACACTGAGACCTACATGTGGGAAAAGACCACACCTAAATTTTCCTGATTCCCCTTAGATGAATTGACCTCTATGTCACTAGGCTGTTTCATCAACACTTTTGAAGCGTTTCACAGATCTGATGCCTCAAGTCAACACACAGTAGCTTGATTTTCAGATACAATTTTCTTGATGAGATCTCTGGCTGTAATCACACGTCTCTCTGCCTCAGAACTGAGCTGGTAAATAGAAAACAACTCAAATGAAACCCCACAGATTAAAGCAGTGACTGTATAGTACTGAAGAATTTCGGTTTGATTTCTGTAAAATAGCATCATGACATCATACAGTATCCAGTGACATACTACATCCTGAATGTAGGTAGGTTTATGTAATAATAATAAAATGAAACATATGTAAATCTCAAATAGTAAGTTTTTTCTATTTAAAAAAAATATTTAATAAAAAAAAGTTTGTATTTTATATGATTATTATTATTATTATTATTATTATTATTATTATTATTGACAATGTTCTTATATAACCCATTGAGACACATTAAACCTTAATGAATTTAAAGAAATTGAACGTGTTCAATGCCATTTACTAATGTTACTATCTGCATTGTCTATACTATGTTAATATGTGTTACAACAGAAACACTCCATGTGTCTCGATTTATGCAAAATGCTGTCAGATATGATCTCAGAGAAATTCTTATATGTTCCAAATTTACTTTTATACCTTAATCGTAAGTGAACTATTTGCCTACTGTGCTTGCACACAGAGGAATGTGACCTCCACATTTAACTCATCCATGCAGTGCAATACACACCAGTGAACACTAGGGGGCAGAGAACACACCTGACCAGAGCTGGGGGCAGCCCTAAACCTCGGTGCCCGGGGAGCTGTTGGGGAAGTTAGGTGCCTTGCTCAAGAACACCTCAGTCATGTCTCTTGCCCTGTGTGGGGATCGAACCCGAGATCGGTTCCCTAACCTCTAGGCCACGGCTGCCCTTAAAAATCTTATAGATGCCTTTCCCTAAATTAACCAGATCAGCAGTTGTGAGGCTGTTCCCATCTAAAAACAACTATATATATATATATATTAAAAAAAAAAAAAATCATTTAAACAACATTCAACACAGAACAGACAAATAAATCACTGTTAGACTCACATCAGACTCCCAGGTGTCTACATGAAATCCTGCTAATCAAGAATTTATTAGTTCATACACATATACAAAAACAATTAGATATATCTGTAGGACATATCTGGTGTTTTTTGACTCACCCCAATAAAGTCACTGTCATCAAGAACGCTGCCGATAGCGTTGTCCAAATTTAGCAGGGCCTTATCCAGATACTTTCTAAACAGGAAGCTTCGGTCAGCACTCACACCGTCACCATTGCAGGGCCTCAACACCCAGCCTGCGTGTAGGCTGAGATCGATCAGGACAAGAGATCACCAGTCATTCATCACAGATTTGAACAGACACCTGAGACATTTCTTTAATAAATACATGTCACCAGACTAGTTGTCCTCTAAATGAATCCACTTGTATAGGAGTTAAAAAAAAACATTCATAGGTCAAAGATTGAACTCTGAGCTTATCAAACCTCTGTCAGTATGAATTATAGCAGACGCAATCACATTAATAATGAATCTTAACATAGATGGTAGATGTAAGTACCTGAATGTCACAGATTTACACAGAGTATACAGATAGACAACAACTACCTATTATTGCATTAATTATTTAACAAAAAGCTGAGCTTATTGACAGACAAATCTACACTTGGGGTCTGTCTAAAACCTAGTTAACTCTTTACATAGACAACATTTACATCATCCTACATACACTCCCAGAAAGAAGCCAGTCACAGTTTTTAGACGCTTTAAAAATGCTGCCTATTGAGACACCTGATGAGTCCATCACCATATTTTCACATGTAAATAATCCTCATTTTTTTTCTAAATGTGTGCACATTTAATTTATTTGCGATTTTGAGTTTGTCAGTTACAATGTAACCGTATTTGACTCACAGAAAGAGATGTTAGCTGGCATGCCAGAGGGTTGTGTCTCCTCAGCTCATTGTTCTGAATAACCTGAGGCTAACTTTGTAAGCTTAGCAAGCAAGGCTCTGTCTAACTTGAGCGTCTCAGTAATCTGCCTTCTAAAGTTTGACAGTTCAAATCCTCTCTGCTTAGGCAGCTGACTTGTTAGGCAGTAGGCAGCAAGGTGGCTTACTTTGAGAAAGACCTTTAAACTGCAAGAAGAAAAAAAATCTTCTGGCATGAAATTTATAAAAACATTATGAGAAAAAGGGATATATCCATCCGAATTTCTGTATATTGCAAATTGTGCAATAATGTGTAATAATAACCCTAACCCTAGATAATAAAAATAATGCATATTTTTTTTAGAAGAGAACAGAAAGGCCAGAGAAGGAGGCTAGGTGGTCAGTACATAATGCACGCAAATCAAACATTCAACATTTAGAAATGTCCTCAGACTGGTGTGTGTGTGTGTGTGTGTGTGTGTGTGTGTGTGTGTGTGTGTGTGTGAAGGCTTGAGTGCTGCAAAGCAGGCCTTTAACACGATAAAGTATCTAGTCAGAGTACAGAGAGATGACGGGCCGTGAGCAGATAAAGAAGGAAAAATCTGCTGATGAAAATTACAGCCAGAAAGAAGTGATCACATGAGAAGAGAGGAGAAAGGGTCGGCTGCTAACACACATTACAGGAAAATAGTAAATGTACGTAATTATAAGTATTAGTAATAATAGTAATACTAGTAGTATCCAAAGCAGTACTATCCGCATTCTGTAGATCAAATTTATTTAGTAAATTCTTTTAACCACACTATGCCATTGAATTCTCAGTGTTTGACCTGCTCCTGTCTTCTGTCTGTTCCCACTGCAGCTGATCCACAATCACTGTATATGGTTTTGCACTACTCTACATCTGATAATGTAACAGAATACAATCGTTATGCAAGCTACACTGAAGTGTGAGAAAAACAGGTACAGAAAAGTCTATGCAAAATACATAGGCTGGTGATGGCTCCATAATGGTGTATGGTTTGTTTAGCTGGTATTCTATGGGACCCCTGGTGTAAACGTCTCTGACAGGTAAACGCTATGTGTGCCTACTTTCTGACAAGTTACATTTCTGCCGCTTCGGAGACACTCCTGCCTTTAGCGAAGAAAAACTCAGAAATGTTACAACTCAGCCAACTTCATCTGACTGCCACATAATATTGCTGAGGCTTGACCCAACCTATTAAAGCAACCCTAGATCATCATAATGCTTCTGTAGGCACCAAATTCAAACATGACTTTTGCTACGTGTAATAAAATTGCAATTAAATAATCTATTGAAAAAACAGATTTGACAACTTTCAATCAACACTAAACAAGCATGTCCCTTATTACTTTACATACAGTTTCTGATGGACTAAACAGGCCACTTGCCTATTTTATTTGCTAAAATTAAAAAAAAAAAAATAAACCAAACCCCAAATTATTGCTACTTTACAGGAAGCCAAATCCAAGCCCCCTTAATACTGCCGTTTTTAGATGTTATTCCTCTGTGGGATGCACAAAGTTCCCAATTTTATCTGAACAAGCACAAAGTTTGAAAGTGTGGTTGGGGGAGAGGTTGCTGGAATGTGCAGGATAAACAGCATGGCTCATGGGAGGACAGGGAGGCTGCTGAGAAGCATAAAAGCCCAAGCAGAGGATGCTCAGGTAGGTCATGTGTCATGTCTGTTACTTAACAACTAGTCATCATATCAGTTATATTGTGGAACATGATGCCAAATTATGCTTTAGTGGGCACAAATACTATTTACAAAACTACATAGCTCTGTTTTCTCATCAGAGAAACGATTTTAAGGGGAAGGTGCATCAAGGTAGATGTCATTCAGGCTTCAAATAGAAATGTACAACAAGACTTATTATGCAAAGGTTTCAGAGATATTTGCATACTTTTTGTGGACCAATACTAACTAGACAAGTTGCACCAGTTAACAGACATGGACACAGGAGCTAAATAAAGTCAAGTGGAATATCCTATCTTATCTAATACAACCAGCACATTCTATCACCATCTTTTCAGCCCAATGCAATCAAGGTGCACAATCTTTTCCCTACGTATTACATAACATTTATATTTATACCATTTAGCAGATACTTTTATCCAGATTGACTAACAGAAGTGCTTAGTGATTAACCACAATTTGAAGTTAAAGTTTAAACTTGAAGCTAGAATACTCCTAGAAATGAGGCATACAATATCTAATCTAATACAAAACTTACAACAAGTCTAACAACAGTAATAACCTGAAAGTACTCCTTAAAAACCTGTGGAGAAGATAAGACCGTAAATACACTAACTCTATAGTGCTGAACTAAGTTGTGTCTTCAGTCTTGCTCTAGGGCCCAACAGTGGAACCAAGAACCTCTTACACACTTTCATATTAATTCCCCTTGTATATACAGTATTGTGTAAAAGTCTTAGGCACATGTAAAGAAATGTTGTGAAGAGGTTTTTACTATTTAAAAGAAAAACCCCCACAATGAGCAGTAAACAGTAATAAAGTAAAGAAAGTCAGGATTC
>JAOVVF010026610.1:0-13075 GCA_028565595.1 Duopalatinus emarginatus | reverse complement strand
TCTGAACGTGTCTCTTATTCTTTTGTGCTTACAATTTTTTACTAAATAATAATAATAATAATAACAATATTAATAATAATAATAATTATAATTATTATAATAATAAATAATAATAATAATAATAATAATAATAATAATTATTATTATTATTATTATTATTATTATAATGCATTTGATTTATAACACACCTTTCATGTGGGTTAAAATCTCAAGGTGCTACGTGTAATCACAATGCAAAAGAAGCATAACATGCCAAAGACATAAATAAAACAACTAAATAAAGCACCCATCTGTATAGAATTTGAGAAAAAGCTTTTCTAAATAAAATTGTCTTTGGGCCACTTTTAAACCCAGTCAGTGCCTTGCAGAACTATCAGAAGGTCATTCCAAATGCAAGGGGCGTGAGCAAAATGTGCAGCTTCCCCAATGTAGGTAGTTTAGTTCTGGGAAGTTGGTGGAGGTTGGGTGAAACAAGGTTTGAGAAGTTCCTTAAGGTATTCTGGTGCATTTCCATGAACAAGTTGCAAGGTTAGGACAAGAAATGTACAAAAAAAAGGGAAGCGAAGCCAATGCAGAGAATGTACTACTGATGTAATATTCTTGTACCGCCACACGCTACTGAGTACCCTAGCCGAATATGCTTGGCAGATATTCCATTAAGAATTAATGCATTCCAGTAATCCTGTCTAGATGAGACAAATGCATGGACAAGCCTGTTTGCATCAGATATAGTAAGAGAAGAATGAAGCTTTCCTTTTTAAGCCTTTAATGAGGGCTTAAAAATTCAGTTGAGTGTCAGAAACCAAGATTGTGCAGGAAATTGGGATATCCTGGTTAGCAATGGGAAATGGTGAAATGCAGACATGTAGAAATCTCGAAGTCAAACACTTGGCTCCTCTCTGTCTCTTAACTGATCAACAACAAATCATGAACCATGTTAAAAAATGTAACTAAATTGACATCTGATTAAATGTTGAACACCTGGGTTCACTAATGTTTATCCAGTGCAGAGCATCATTATGTGCATGTCAGTCATCATATATTACACGTTTTCTGTATTGATTGTAAAAGACAGCACAGAGGCCTGGTGAGCAGCTCTGCTGCCTCACAGCAAGAAAGGATCGATTTTCACCCACACAGTCTGAGATCTTTCTTTGTGAACTTTGCATGCTCTCCTCGTGTTGCCTGTGGGTTTCCTCCGGGAGCTCTAGTTTCTTCGCACAGTCCAAAGTCACGTACTTACGAGATACTAAATTGCCCCTAGGCGTGTTAATGTAAGTCTGAAGATAGATCTTAAGGAGATATTAAATTGCCCTGCCTTGCGATGGACTGGTGACCTGTCCAGAGTGTTTCCCTGGGAAGTGTTGGGATAGACTGTAGCACCCGGCTTGACCTGGTAGTATGAGTGGCTTAGATATTGAATAAGTAAAAGTCAGTGTGGGATGATATAAATATAGATGAATGCAGCTGTTGATTGTTTGGACTTTATTGGTTTATTGGTTTGGTTTATTATTTTAATTTAGTTTGTTACATACTTGGTTACTGACTTATACTGATGAAGGTTGTTGTCGATATTACCTAAAATTAAGGGAAGCTTAATAACTCAAATAATGTCAAATGTTGTGGCTGTATTTTAAAGATCGCTCGAAGTCTTCACCTGTTTTGCACTAAACTGAACGATACATTAATAAAGCATTCTGTCTGGAGCTTTGTCGCATTATCAATTTCATGCACCCATGTCACATAAAATGTAACCTAATTAAGTTTAGAAAAGCACAAACGTGAACAAAGACAATTGAAAAAAGTAGATAAACTGTGGCATTTTTTTGTGATAGACTTTGGGTATATGGCCAAGGGTTATGCTTTCATGTCTGTGGTTGTTTGTTAAAGCGTGAATTGTCTTTATGCCGTACCCACAAGCCTTCAACCCAGACACAGACACACTCTCACACTCACACACACACACACACACACACACACACACACAAACAAAAAACAAAAGACTATAATAACCAAGGTTTAAATTAAACGAGACAAATTAACTTACGTTTAGTTACTTAAGTTTTGCTCAGTTTCTTAAACTGTCGATTATATAACATACATATATATATATATATATATATAACTATTGTGCTTGCACACAGAGGAATGTGACCTCCGCATTTAACCTATCCATCTGTGCAGTGACACACACACACACACACACACACACACACACACCAGTGAACACTAGGGGGTAGTGAACACACTTGCCCGAGGAAGGGGCAGCCCCAAACCACAGCATCTGGGGAGCAGTTGTGGAAGTTAGGTGCCTTGCTCAAGGGCACCTCAGTCATGTCTTGCCCCGGGCAGGGGTCAAACCCATGACCTTATGGTCATGAGAGCGGTTCTCTAACCACTAGGCCACGGCTGCATTTAAATGTGTCTTTCCTAATAACTAATTTTAGTTCGCTTAAGTTTTCTTCCAGTTTTGAAAGACTTTTTCCTCCTGTTGAATCATAAGTGACAATTAAAAACAATTTTCTTTCTATTTAATTATACACTCATTGTCTCCGTTAATAATTTACACTTTTTTAGCTTTTCAATCTTCAACGGTCCGTTTTCAGACACCCTGTATATGTTGCAGGCACAGATTTCTGTACTGAGCTGATAGATATGAAACCCTTATGTGGTCTTCTGCTGTTGTAGCCCTGTCTCACAGTTCGAAGTGTTGTGCATTCTGAGATGCTTTTCTGCTCACCATGGATGTGAAGAGTAGCTGTTTCGGTTGCTGTCGATTTCCTGTCAACTCAAACCAGTCCGGCTGTTTTTCTCTGATCTCATCAAGGTTTCTGTGAGACTGCAGTGTGTGAAAATCCCTAGAGGTCTTCAGTTTTTATGTAGACATTAACCTGCATGAATTGATGCAAAGTTGACCGAATAATTACATAATTGTGTAGAATTTTAGGTGTTTCTCTTAAAGTGCCCACTAAGTATATGCTGCACAATCCCACACCATTCTTCTTGGAGCCCATTACGATCCAGGAACATTATAGAAGTCATCCTAATGAAATCAGTACTTCATCTTTTAATAAGAAATCTCTTTATAATTATATATAATTATATTGCAGTGCTTTTCATGTCAATACATTTTAAAGAAAAATAATCTCTCCATTTTTTTATCATATCTGAAGACTCAAAACAGGAAGAAGACACACTGGTTCCAGACACTGGATAAACTCATCGAATCCTACAAAGTGACCCCACACAACATGGTTCCCCTTCTGTATCCGCTTGAAAAATCACAGCTAGACGAAGAGAAGAGACAAAACGGCGGTGAGCTTGCGTCTGCTTATTCTTTCATCAGGATTTGTGGTTAGATAGGAGATCGTGTTCGATAAGAGAGGAAACATTCGGTTCAAAAGTAACTCTGGGTGAGTAACCGCTGTCAGATATAGAACTGCAAATGTGGAAAGAACAGCAGGATATAACACAAGCATAAAATATAAAGCTTAAGCAGAAAAAAATAAGATTTTCTGTAATTGACCAGGACGTGGCAGATAGCTCAGAAAGCCACGACTGCACACTCAGACAGAGAGCTATGATTTAATGTGAGTGCTGAAGCTTGTGCATGGTTGAATCCTCTGCTAATCAGGAAAGACAGAAGAAGACTTTAGAATATATAATCAAACCGTGCAAGTGTTACTTTTCTACTGTGAAAGATATTTAAAGCCACTGGAATTGGAGTCCAATCCAAGAACTGAAGTTTTAGTCCAGCGTAACATACAGTTACTAAAAGTCGCAAAATTGTTTTCATGTTTTGACACAAAACACTGACAGAAGAGAAAAAAATGTATCCTTATTAAAAGAACCAGCTTCACTGGATATGCAAATCCCCTGCAAGCACACACCTGTCTCCATTATCTGATAAAACAGTGTTCAAACATACTGAAACATGATTTAGACTTTCATTTTGTCTTTGTTCATACTACTGGCTGATCAGAAGGCGTTGATTACGTTTCTATAACAGCAGTACATTTTTATTTGACATAAACAGGTTAAAAAATGTGTTTAGTTGCTGACGGTTTCTGAGGAGCCTTTTATTTAGCGATTACGGAAAGAGTCATTAGAGTACTGCGTTGTAACAGTAAGGGATTTGTTCGACATGAGAGAGTCTTCAGGATGGCACTTTTTGTGGTTTCTCAGTAACACGACAAGTTGCAAATCAATGCAGCGGTAACGACCTGCTTTCTAAAATCAAAACCTCCTAATCTCTGAGAAAGGTTCATATTCATACCCAGACCTTTGCAGAACAGCACTGAGAAAGCAGATCAGTGTGACTACAAGTCACTGAATTGTCTTTACGTTTTATGACATTAAGTGTACCAGAGATTTCTGCTTAAAGTTAAAACAGCAACATTACAAAATAAATTTAAGAAAAAAAACCTCACTTTTATTTAACATACAAGAAATAAAACTTGACAGCATGTTCTTATGGGAAAATAATCAAGGATGGTGTGATGAAAATTACTCTTACTGTCCTAAACTGATTGTTTTGTGCACATTCTGAAATGTTTGGTTCTTATTATATTACAGCACAGGGCCAACAACTATACAAGTCTACAGTTAACAGAAAAATGACACCTTCGTTTACTGTTACTCTTGATGTTGTGGAATATCTGCAAGACAGATTAGTTCTTGGACCATCCTCAGGATTCAGTGCGCTTTTTTTGTGCCCCAGTACACTGGTAATAATATTAGGTAACACTTTAAATTACAGCCCGCATATTACTGGGTAAGTACAGACGAAGTATGTCGTAAGATACCGTAAGTAAAAGGAAGATGATACTAGAAATATGTGGTTATTACTGGGTATCTTACAAACATTTTACAAATAACACACACCATAAGTACGGAGTAAGTTATGGGGATAATACTAAAAATATGTGGTTATCACCGGGTATCTTACGGTTATTACTGGGTATCTTGCAGGTATGATACAGGAAAGTACTGGGTATTAAGCTGCGCTTTAATTTACAGCCCGCAATTCCATTATTACAGGGTACTTACAGGTATAATACAGGAAAGTACTGGGTATTAACCTGCACTAACATAACACTTGAGGGTTAAAGTCTGGGGGTGCATATTTACATTATTTTCTGTGTTGTTAAATATGTAAATTGAATGTTAAATATAAAAAAAGGAATGATACATGCCGAGGACCTATTGCGTGAACAGAAGTACAGAAAACAGAAGCAGGAAAGTGGGGAAGACAACGATGCAAATATTCTGCCGTACCCATGTGAGCACAGGGGAAACATTTCATCATGAGTCAGTTATGTACATATTATAATGCCTCGGTACATACAGGCTGAACAGTATAAAATATCTACACAGTATGTGCTGATGATTATTATGCTCAGTCACTTGCATAAACTGTCATACTTTTAATTCAACTTTGTAATTGAATATAATCGTATAATTATGCTTAGAAGTACAATGGATTATCACAGTAATAACCGTAAGATACCCAGTAATAACTACATATTTCTAGTATCATCCCCATAACTTACTCCATACTTATGGTGTGTGTTATTTGTAAAATGTTTGTAAGATACCCAGTAATAAACACATATTTCTAGTATCATCCCCTTTACTTACGGTATCTTACGCCATACTTACTCTGTACTTATCCAGTAATATGCAGGCTATAATTTAAAGTGTTACCTAATATTAAAATGCATATTCTGAGTGCATGAATAGACTTAAATGTATTTACTATGTGATACTAAAAAAGTACAGAAAAAAAAGTTTAATGGAAACATTAATGCATCATTGTAATCTTTTTTTTTTAAATGTCAAAACTTTTAGATTTGATTAACTTATTAGGGTGACATTCTGGGTTGGGGGTTAGGGTTAGCATGTTTAATAAAGATTAATGAAATGGTTTAGCAGTTCTTTGTTAAAACCACCTGCCTAAACAGGTCTGGTCCATGGAGCCATGGACTCTGATACTGTGCTATGGTATATGACATCAAGTCATTAGCAGCAGATCCTTTTGTGAGATGCCCCACCCGCACCAACACACACATCAGTAAGCCTTGAGGCCCATGAACCCTGTCCCTGGTTCACCAGGTCACAATGTGGCCTTTGTTACTCAGATCTGGATGCCTACCCTTTTTTTAAGCATTAGCTTTGAGAACTAACCGTTCATTGTTAATTTTATCTTAATCATCTTAATTTTGGTCAGATTGGTATTTAAGCTGTTCTTTGTTGCCTTGTTGATTTGTGCTTTCAGTATTTATCAAAAAGTTCTTCTCTTCAGCTGTCTTACAGAGACCTACAGCTTTTGTGCCAGAATTAATGATTAAACTATACAGTAAATTATACAACAGGTATTTACTTATAGGTATTATAGGTATTATTATAGGTATTTATTTATGATTCTCTCTATCTTGACTAGTGTCCCAGTCCTAGTTAAATCAAGCAGCTGTGTAGCGTGATGCTGCCACCACCATGCTTTACCATGGACAGGGTGTTTGTTAGGATAGAAGCTGTATATAAAAGCTTACACAATCCATTTAGAATTATGCCCAAAAAGTTATACCTTGGTTTAATCGGTCCATAACTTTTTTTTTTTTTTAAATGCAAAATTTTAATGTAGAATTGGCTTTTCGGATATTTCACTACATCTTTTAAGTCAAAGATAATTTTGTTTGTGAATTGTTAGCACAAAGGTGTCCTCACAATGTTGTAAAACAGGTATGTGCTTGGGTTTGTAGTCAGGTTTCAGATGTCACAAAAAGTGAACTGAACAAAAAAAAAACTGTAGGGAAAAAATTATTAATTAATTACTTAATAATAATAATAATAATAATAAAAATTATAACCTACAAAAAAATACAAAACAAGTCTGTGTTCTTTCTATAGCTGTCCTGTTATGTTTGACCCTGTTGAACTACATTTAGCTTTGTTAGTTTGTAAAAAACTGTGTAGTTCAGTATATTATGTCAGGATTCATCACATGCATAGAAAAAATATTATAAATAAATGTCATTCATTAATATTTGAATCCTATACAATCTGCTTTGGGACAGTCCATTGTTAAAAGTGCTAAGCAAATCAAATTGAATTTAAATGAATTGGACATCTCTACAGAATCTAATTTTAAAAGCCCAAAGTTTAGGGATTTTTTACTGTTAAATTATACTGATTTATTAATTAATTATCTAAATTAGGGACATCTAATGTAAGTTAGACAGTAGTAGTCTGGTCATCAGCCTTAATGTGTGAATATATGTTTTTTTGTCAAATGAGTTGAAAAGAAATGCATGTGTATAGTTATAAAGTTATAAAAGGGCACCACTTATTTATTTAATTTTTACTTACATACCCTTTACTAACCCCTTTAGCACATTTATCAGCCTTTCTCGGATTTCAATTGCTTAAACTGAAAAAGAATTTTCGTGTTACTGAGAAGCATAACCTTGCCAAGTTAAGAGCAAGGCCTTAGGCCTTCTGTCTGGAAAACTCTCCTATAATTTTATATATATATATATATATAGCACTACCTTGACTGTTACAAAGAGTTAACACTGAAGACCTTTTACATAAGAATATTGATGACGCAAATGCTTGGGGGGGGGGGGATTAATTTAATATCGTATGCTTGATCTCATGCTGCTCATAACCTGTACATCTAAAACACTGAGGAGTATATTGGTGTATTCAGTTACTGTTTGCATTATTGATTATTTCAGAATTCTTTCAGAATATACTGTATGTGTACAGTAAATATTAGCAGTTGTATAGAAACTATAGCCAACTTTACAATACAAGTAATACTTATAAGGCATTCTTGTGTTTTATAGCTTGTTTTGATTGTCTTTGTTGCTCTGGCAGCTGCACATGTGGTTTTAACCACAGCCCTCAGTAGCAGATCTATAATCAGTCATACAAGACTGCATCTTATCACTTCTTTTTGTTGTAATTGACCTCTAACTACATTTTCTACTGTGTTTGCCAGAAGGAGCAGCCTACATGGAACTATGATGACCTAATGTGACCCACCGAGAGGGGTTTGCCTGTAAATCATGGTTTTCCCTTTCCCTCTAAACTACTTTTACTAATGCAAGCATTTGTTATCTATAAAATGAGATTTGCTTCTATGTATCTTTGTTTAACTGGTGCATTTATATCTTAAAAATGGTCCAACTGGCATCCTGTTATATCTGACCATAAAGATGGTCCACAAGATGGCAGCGGATCTAATAAATTCTGTCTGGCCTACAGCACACTTTCACTTCTGATTTCCCCTAACGATCAGAAGGTAGTTTGTGAGTTTAATGTACTGCTATATATGTGATTGATTCTGTTTTCTGGAAATGTATCTCCTTGGAATAATACGGTCCTATCTGTAATTTTTGCTAAAATTGAGCCATCCACATATTCTTATTCTGTCACAGCTTGCAAACATTATGTGCGGTGTATTTTTAAATTGTGTATTTGTATGTATTTTTGGACTTATCGAAAAAAAAAAGGCTCCAAAGACAGGTTCTTGCTTTGGTTTATAAGGTTCTATCTATGAACCAACCAGCACTTTGAACTCACCCAACTGGACCAACTGGGTTCCACTTCTTTGGCATGTGAACATGCTGCTCATTTCATATTTAATGCCCACTTTTCTCTCTCTGTATTTTCACCTACAGACGGGCTTTACTCTATGATTAAAACATTTTGTTGGCACTGAGGAGCTTTTTTGCTTTCCTTCACTATAAACTAATAAAGAAAGAAAGAAAGACACTGTTTAACTATTGTAACAGCATCACAGTTGCATGTTGAATTAAATTATTGACAGTTTAGCGTGATTGCTTTAGTTTCAGACATAATATGACAGCACACAGGATGTACTAAATGAACAATTGCATTCTATAGAAAAAAAATACAACAAATATGTTTTATTACCTAAACCAAGGATCTCCAAAATTATCTCAGATAGCATTATAACTGATATAAAGTCCATGTTAAAATTCATCTTACTAGCAAATAGACAGTATTGTATAGGTTGGATGAGCTAAGCCTAAGGCTTGAAGTCTGCCAACATGATGAGTTATAGGCATTTTATACAATCAAATGAAATTAAAATGTAAAAAAAGGAAAAAAAAAAAGAAAAACTTTGTAGAAACTAAGCTGTTGCACTGTGAAATATTCTTATTGTGTGTATTCTGTGAAAAAATTTGCAATGACTTGTGACATTTTATCTGCATGTCAAAGTTTATAAAACGTGACATTTTGCTAAAGCATTTCTTGTCTCCATATAGTTCTTTAAAAGTCTTACATGTCTTATATTTTATACATTTTAAGGCGAATTAAATAGTCTACATGTAAATTAATAGGATTTTAATTACAGAACATACATTTTTATTTATTCATTTATCTTTTTATTGCTATAATCTACTAAAGTAAAACACATTTTGCTGTATTAGAGTCAACGTTTCTTATAGATACTGTCCTTATACTGACCTGCTGCACTTATTTGCTGGGAAGTTGCCTGCTGTCTGACCTAAAAGAAACTTAAACATCCTGAAACTGACCTCTGCTCTGGACATAATATTTAGCACTGACATATGTATTTAACCTGCAATGTGTTTTTGAATACAAAAATATGATTCATCCTTAAAGCAGGAAATGTCACAAAAATGTCAGAGAAAATGTGAAATGTCACATTCTAATACATCTAAACTCTCACCTAAACTGATACTTCCCTTTATGTTTTTTTTCTTTCTTTTTTTCAAATATAACACAATTTCAAGCAGAAAATGAGTCCTTAGGATTAGAAGGTTCTGTCTGGATTTGACCTCTTCTAATAACATTTACAAATTGATGTGATTTTGAAATTATGCATTAAGAATAAACTCTCTGTCATTTAAAGGTATGGCAGAGACTATCAGTTTTGCTATTTAGAATGCTAAACATTGAAGCTTAATATCTCAAAACTACTCAGAACACAGACAGAAGTTCCTTCTAGGCACTAAATTGAGGAAATTTCAATGACGTTTTCAGTCTGTTTGCTGAATTCAGATTTAAATGTGTTCGATCTGGCAGCTCAAATAAATAGACTTAAATTGTATTAGTAGAGTGGTGAAAATAACATCTGACTAGGATATTCGGTATAAATTAGATGTAAGCTGATATAATTAAAATTTTATTTTAGTAGTAATTTAGTAAAAATGATTGGTTTCAAAATAACATAGTCATGCGAAGAAAGTTCTTTATTAAGAAATGCTCACATATCGCATATCGCTCACATATTAATGTCTAATTTTGTTTTTATTAATATCTGGAAAAGAAAGTGGTTTAACTGCTGGTAAATCAACAAAAAATAACCTTGTTTTACTTATTAAACAAAAGATGTTTTAAAAATGTGTATTCTAACTGAGGACAAACTGAGGACACCCCACACCACATAGCTAGTGTTACCCCATTTGGCTAAAATAACTTCAGTGGGACGCTTCTTGTAGTAATCTACCAATCTCTGACATCGTTCTGAGGAAAATTTGCCCCTCTCCTCAATGCAGAATTCTTTCAGCTGTGAGATATTCACCCAACCGCATCTCATTTGGATTCATTTGGGCTTTGACTCGGCCATTTCAGGGCTCATTGTAATGTTGCAGGGTGCAGTTCTACTTCAGCTTAATTCACTTCTTTGTGGATTCAGTGATAGTGAGCTGTCCAGGTCCTACTGCAGTAGAGCATCCCCAAACCATGACACTTCCACAGTTGGTATGAGGTTCTTTTTCCTGGAATGCTGTATTTAGTTTACACCAAAGATGTCTTGTGTTATGGTGTACAAATAATCCAATTTAGACTCATCTGTCTAAATTGAACATTATTCCAGAAGTCCTGGTCTTTGTTCTATGATCTACTTTGATCTATGTTCTTTTTGGCAAACTTCAGTCTGGCCTTCATGTTTCTTTTTGAGAGCAAAATTTTCCCCCTTGTACACCATCCATGAAAGTTAAAGTTGTTACAGTCTCTGTCTCATTGTAAAGGCATGCACATAATAGTAGCAAGCACCTGCTGTCGTTCCTGATATGATATTTAATGGTTTTTGGAGACATCGTTTAGCATCTTGTGGTCTGCTCTCAGGATGAACTTGCTTAGACGGCCTGATGTGATACAATTGTGTGCAATTTTAGTTTGTTTTTAGTTTAATTTATTCCTCACTATGAATTGCATTTAAAAATATATACACTTTACAGAATGTTTTAAAAAGTCTTTCTTCGGTTTAGTATGTGTACTGGACTCAGGAAATTCTGAAAAAAAAAATGTTTTGTCTGGATTCAGTCATTTCTAAGGGAAGTGTTGGGTTCAGGAAATTCCAATGAAAAGAACTGTGGAAATAGTGTTTAGACTAAAATTAATGTCACACTTAGTACAAACTGCCATATACATTACTAGTGGCAATTAATTTTTTTTTGATGTAGTATTGATGTCCAGTTTTTGGACATCAAGGAGGAACAATGGAAGTAACTGTGTTGATGATAAACGGAAGGAAGAAATATATATATATATAACAAGACGTTTTAAATAAATGTTCTAGATTTAATCATTTATGTGCCAAAATGTGCAAATTCCACTTGTGAGGTAAATGTCAATAATTACTACTCACAGTATTGTTTAAATACCCTATGTTAATGAACTCAGTTCTGATAAATGTATTTCCCACACTGCCACCGAAATGACTTGCCCTCAGGTTTCTGTTCTCCATTTTAGGGTCTATATAGGGGAAATGTAGTTAACTTTTTTTTTTTTAATTATAGTTGCTGTTTTGACATTAAATGTTTTAAAGGTTTAGTATGGAGCCATAGGACACAACAACAAAGTGACTTTTTGGACTTACAAACTTTATTAAGAGCAGGGTATTAAGAAGAATAGTTAGTGTATATCTAACACAATTATATTAATAGAAACTATGTAAACAATTATTTTGCTACAAAATATTTCTAAAAATTAGAACATGAAAAATAAAAATTTCCTGGTTGGCAAGACAAAAGAACAAATGAAAGAACGGTGATCACTTACCGAATCACTTATGTAAAGTATAAAGATTGTAACCCTTACATGAACAGCAATATTGTATATAAAATTCAGGACTTGAAAGTGCAATGGAGCAGTAGATGGAACTTCTGTTTCATAGCTCCATGTCCTATTCATCTGAATTTCTGCCTTTTGTTCATTTAAAGGTGTTTTGGTTTTACTGTTATTGTAACAACTTTCCAATAATTTCTCTAAAAGTTAAATATAATATGGCTGGGGGACAATAAATAAGACATTTTTTGGAAAGTCCCTAACTGTGGGCAAAAGCCAACACTGTATAGATATTACTCATAGCATGTTCTTATTACAAGTCATCCTGTCTAGTTGAGTGAGACGTATTAATATTCTAGAGATCTAACTAATAATAAAAGACCTCATGACATTTGGATTACTTTATATGCTGTGTGATAAACGTGATAACCAAAGCTATTTAATAAATCAGCTAAAAGCATCAGTGAACTTACAAGAGTGACATGACTTTACTTGTTCCTTTCAGTGTTTCTAAATGTGCATATATATTTTTGGGTAATCTAGTTCCTGGAATTACTGATCTAATTGCAATGACTAACAGTTAAACCCACGGACAGACGTTTGCAGTAATGATGAAACTAAGTGGTCACTTCCTTTTAATTGTACATTAATTTTAATTGTATGGATGCTTTTTTTTAATGGATTTTATTTATTCATTTGTTTGTTTGTTTGTTTTACATTAAAATTTGTTCAAAATGGAAATTAAAAAAGATCTTGTTTGTGTTTTTTATTGTTTACAATAAAAGTAGAAAGTGATTCATTTTTTCATAAACTTTTATTTTACAAAATATTTAAAAAATATTTTTGTTTACACGTGTTTTTGTTAGAACAGAAAGCCCGGAAATCAAATATCTATAAATGCCAAAAATTAAATATGTTATTCTACAGGCTATTTCCTTCCTCATGTCTGTCAAAATAAATATCATAAATTATAATTGATGAAAGTATTCTTAAATCTTAAATTCTT